>JAJHSJ010000009.1:14881783-15048626 GCA_021015155.1 Magnolia officinalis | reverse complement strand
AGGTCTGATAACCCCACATCTCTAATTAGTGATTGAATTTGAATTTGAATTTTATTATCAGGGAACTGAACTTCTCTTCCCTTGCCATGCAGAAAGCCTTCAATCTTGATAGGCAAGGTGCCCATTATGCAATGCCAACTTTTCCGGTCCACCCAATCGATGGCCATGGTGTTCCGGCCCACCGCGCTCATGAAATCAGAACATATCCAGTTTCCAACCATCCATTCTCGGTGGCTATGGGCAATCCTTACTTCAAGGTCCATGGCGTGCCAACTGGGCCCCATGTGGCAGCCAATTCCATGAAGCAACAGCCGCTTGGGGGGATTCCAGTGACAGCCCCACATTCTATGGTCCCCTTCATGGGGTCTCTGGCCGGGACATACACACCAAGGTACTGAAATTTTCTGTTTGAATCTCTTCAAATTGAATTTTGAAAGTGTAAAATGGCAACTGAAATGGATCTGTTCTGCAGGAATGTTTCGAAACCCATGGCAGCGCCAGCGCAACTGACCATATTTTATGGGGGTGCAGTGAATGTCTACGAAGACGTCCCACTGGAGAAGGTATAGCACAAGATTGGTGCGTTTGAGATTCGGTCATTCATCTAATGGTCCCTCTAAATAGGTACAATCCGATGATTGTATCTGTGTGCCCCTCATTTCTGGGCCACATTGTGTAGTGGGACCCACCTGAAGAATGCACCCCATCCGGCACGCATGGGGAGCATGAGTAGTGATGGCCGGGTGGTCTTTTTAGTAGTGGTACTCAGATTTCTCCTGGTGTTTGGCAGGCTCAGGCGATTATGTTCTTGGCGGGGAACGGGTCTTCAGTGGCTGCAAACATGGTGAATCCGTTAGCCCAAGTTCCAGCAATGGCCCCAAAGCCAGTTGCCTGCGATGGTGCTTACATCAACCAAGCCCATTCGCCTCCCCCTTGCTCAGGCCTTTCAAGCCCAATATCTGTAACTTCACACTCAAATGCTCAATCCGGAAGTGGATCTAGCAATAACGAAGACTTGTTGGCCGCAAAGGCCATTGGAGGATTGGGTCCCACCAGCCAACCAGAACCTCCAAAGATGGTCACTCAAGCAGGATCTACCACTGCAAATATGATGCCAGCAGGTATCACTTCTCCCCAACTAATCTGTTATGGCTCTCTTCATAACTGTCTGGAATTGCATTTCATGTTTGGTGGACCAAATGCACCCTTATCAAATAATATATGAAATGATTTTGGTTCTGCAGCGGTGCCTCAGGCTCGCAAAGCATCGTTGGCTCGGTTTCTGGAGAAACGCAAGGAGAGGTAATTTGCTCGACAGTGTATTTGTAAAGGGTGAATGTTTCCACCATTGATGATGGGAAAGTGCAGGCCCTAAGGGCTCGTTTGGCAGCTTTGATTTTAAAATCAAGTGGATTTTGCAAATCAACTGTAAGGTGGGATTTTAGAAAGGTTTCTTTTGGTAGACTTTGTTTTGTCTAAAATCCAAAATCCCTAAGCCCTCTCATTCCATTCAGCCAAACGAGCCCCTACATCTCAATATGGCCAAGTGGGGTCTGCTTCCTAATCATTTTTTGATATTGTTGCCATCGCTAGCTCAAGGTCTAGTGGTAACGGGAAGTGGAGCCAACTCTCATCATTGTTTGGCCCTGATTGAGCAAGATTGGATGCAGATACCATTCACCAGCGGCAAGATTTTTCGCATCATCATTTGGCATCTGTTATGTTATCCTTATGTTGATTTGTACCCATGCCAGGGTGATGAGTGCGGTGCCTTATCCCACCTCCAGGAAGTCTCCGGAGAGCATGTTCGGGTCCGACGGTGCTGGTTTTTCTGGCAATTCATCGACCAAAGAGCCATCATGGTGTGTGGGCCCACAGAAGAACGACACAGATAGTTCGAAAATGCTAACGAATTTATAGATGTAAATTTCTCTAAGGAGCTCTACTCTTCCTTTTTTTTTTTTACTTTTTTTGTATTTTTGGATTTTAATTTGATTCTTTTCAGTATCAGACATCATATATATATATATATATATATATATATATATATATATATATATATATATATATATATATATATAATATTAGCATGGCTTTTCTCTCTGCGCAACTGATGAGAGAGGCTTTTAGTTGCAGCATGCTTTTGTAACATACATAAATCTATATAACTCGTATGATTTTTGTAGAAATAATACAGGTTTAATATTAAGATCCTGATAGTGTATTTTTCACTTATTTGAGGGGAGAGGACTGATGACCTGCAATTGGTTGTATGGTGCAACCCATTTTTTTTTAATTTTTTTTTAAAGCTTTAGAGATTGTTTCGATTTTGTACTGTAAAATATCAAACCGTTTGTAAAACCGGGCTATAATGTTTTGGTGTTTTAGGTGTAGATACACTAAAAAGCTGATGCATGATGTATCAGCTCGAAACAGCCCAATACATGGCGATTTGGGGCAATACGTGATGGTGTCAGTGGTGAACGACATGTCATGTAACACATCCATTTCAAACCTTGTGGAGATCCGGCCGTTCATTAGGGATCTACGTTAACCGAGCGTGAATCAGGAAGGTCCAACTTGTATGAAAGAAAAAAAAAAAGAAAAAAAGGTTTTGCTAACGGCCCCACCATTCATACTTTCATTGAGGTCATTAAAACCATTCTCACAGCTTTTAAACGTGGCTTAAATGTGCAGTGGTACCACGATATGCTTCTTAAAGATAGTCGAGCCTCGCAAATGTACAGGATTCAGCCATGTTACCTTTGAAATTTAATTAAACCTGGCTTGATCTAGATTTCTAGTGAGCTAGCGCACTATTTGGCCAGGACACTTGACATCTGCTTTAGATGCCCAAAGTGAGTTTGAAAAGAGGGAAAATAAAAAGTTCAAAAGTAGTTCCAATCCTTATCTTCATCTTTTCTTATAGAAATATAAAGATATTAACTTTGTAGTTAATAAAATACACTGTCCCAAATTACGTTTATTGTAGGATGCTTTTAGGTTAAAAGACCTTTTGTAATTGCTTATATTTAAAGCACACTCAGTATTGTCAAATTTTATAGTCCTGGATGGATCACAAGCACTTATGAAGATATTCTTTGGCAACTCATAAAGATTACGTAAAGCTTGGTAGGTCGAGTTGCAACCCGGGGGGGGGGGGGGGGGGGGGGGGGGGGGGGGGGGGGGGGGGGGGGGGGGGGGGGGGAATTAATAACATTACACCAATATTTATCAATCTTCCCGACTTGTTATAAAACTATTGTTCCTCTTCAACCAATACTTTCATCATTGGAGATGTCCGTTTTGTTAACGTGGCTTGCTACACACTTTCATCAATAAATTTGAGGAAATTCCTCATTATGACTTTCCAATAAGAATAGTTTGAGCTATCAAAGGGAGATGGCTTGGTAATGGACAAACTATCGAAATTTGACATTTTAATAAATCTGGATCTAGTTCTATGAGGTAAATCCCAAAAAGAGCAACCTAGCTCTGATACCACTTATTAGGACCTCGACCGTACTGTTCTAACCAGCTGAGCTAAAAGCTTAAGTTGTTATCCAAAGCCGGAACAATAGTTTTATATCCAAGTCGGGGGATCGATAAATGTCGGTATAACAGTTCATTCATGGTTGGGGTGTTGGCCCATACCAACACCTTTCGACAAAGACACGGGCTTAGAGACTTTACGATATTTCTTCTACAGTCATTGAGCGTAATGCCCAATGATTAAGTCCATCTAGAATAGTTGAGGTAATTGTTATGGGTAAAATGGAGCTAAACAAATGTATGAGACAGATGAGCCAAGCAACCAGACTCGATGACTATGGATTGCTTGAGGGTCGAAAAATCACCCCGAACTTTGGTGTCGGCTACTTTCTACCTCAGCCTCAGTGACAATATCTTTAAAATAGGATTATCCTCTGAGATATTCATTGAGTATCACGCCAATCGCTCGGAGATATTCTTTGTTGATGCAGAAATCTGGTTAGTCCCTTTTGGACCTGATTTCCTGCACAAGGAATGGACAAGGAAGACCTTGGCTAGAGCGGGGGACCCTCCGATGCGTAAGTCATGAAAGGGATCTGGGTCTAGTTGAAGATTGAGGGTTTAGGGCTAAAGATAGTGCGTACCTCCCACCATTAGAAGTACCTCTATTTATAGTTTAGGAGAGGCGGTGGTGTAGAGGTGATCTACCTATTTAGTATGTGCGTATTGTAGAGGGATTCAGATCCCGGACTAGTAAGAGGATGTTTCGAAATCCTGGGCGAGGATCTCGGGATTCTGAGCGTGTCGTAAATATCCCCCAAGATATTTGGGGAAGACCTCGGGCGGATCTCCGTTGGATGAGGATTGACTCCCCGGAACCATCAAACCATCGGAGACGTGCAGTGGGAGGCCGAGGTGGTCTTGGCCATCCAGGGCATGCCGACCCGGATAACGTCGACCTGGGTCATGCCGACCTGCCTTCCTGATCAAATAGGAAGACGGAGTCCCGATGAACTCTGGAGATCTAGGAGTTGACAGAGGTAGTGCTCTTGCAGACATGTCGCTTTGTCACAGTCTGGGAGTAGGTCGTAGGATCCGAGCTTCATGTTGGTCTTTCGCGAGGCCGAGCTCACAAGGTTCTAACCTAACCTTTCATTATAGGTCGGTCCATTTTTCCCTATAACATTCTTGAAGTTAGAATCCAACTCCAATACCGGCACCTCCAGCATATCCAGCAAATCAACTCGAAATGAGACCGCCCAAAAAGCGCCGAAGATCACGCCGATCGAGGTAAAGTTGGAGATATTCTTGAAGTTAGAATCCAACTCTAGTACAAGCACCTCCAACATATCCAACAAATCAACTTGGATACGAGACCGCCCAAAAAGCCTATAAATACACCCCCGCCATGTGTAACGTCTTGGATTTTCGTTGTTTTGAATTTTCAAAAATCCTTAATTTTTTTTTAAAATATAATTAACTTATGTTGTCACTTACTGACTATTCATACTCGAGGTGATCCTATACACGGGTGGTACTAGTAAAGAACCGAACAAATCCGATTAATCAACCGTAAGAAGTTAACAAATTCGTCGATCACTTAAACATCGGCCTTATCCTCGTGATTTGTTCACATAGGGCCTATTTCTAACTGACCTATCACTGGCTAATCAAGACAACCGTAACTAAATAAAGATATACCAAAAGCTGAAACAAGTAGGGGTCAGATCTTAATTAACAAACCAAATCAATCTAGTTATTCCTTTAGCCTAAGAACCAATGGTTTACAGTTATTAGGATCGAATTGCTATTTCTGCTAATTATACACTACGCCAAAACAGCGAAAAAAGGACGGTCCAAAACCGTCTCAAATGACCAAAAAGGACGGTCATGGACCGTCGCATAGGCAGTCAAATTTTGACGTGTCCTATTACTTAAAGGACGGTTCGTAACCGTCATTCTTATTGACGAAAAAAAGACAGTCATGGACCATCCTAAAAAAGGACGGCCATAGACCGTCCTTAAAATGGACTGTCATAGACCGTCTCTTATGAGCCCAACAAAGACGGCCATAAACCGTCCTTTAAAAGGACTGTCATGGACCGTCCTTAAAAAAGACTGTCAGAAACCGTCTCTTATGTGCCTTCAAAGGACGGCGATAGACCGTCCTCGAAACAGACGGTCATAGACCATTCTTTAAAAGGACTGTGATGGGCCGTCTCATATGAGCCTTTAAAGGACAGCCATAGACCGTCCTTTAAACGGACGGTCATGGACCGTCTATAAAAAGGACTGCCACGAACCGTCTCATATGAGCCTTCAAAGGACGGTCATAGACCGTCCTTTAAAAGGACGGTCATGGACCGTCCTTTAAAGGGACGGCTATGGGCCGTCTCTTATCATCCTTAAAGGACATTTTAAATTTGACCCATATTAAATTTGACCTGATATACACCTGTTATACAATATATTTCATCACATTCACATTCACATCCTGATATACACCTGTTATACAATATATTTCATCACATTCACATCCTGATATATACCTGTTATACAATATATTTCATCACATTCACATCTTAATATACACCTGTTATACAATATATTTCATCACATTCACATCCTGATATACACCTGTTATCACATTCACATCTTGATATACACCTGTTATACACCTATTATACAATATATTTCATCACATTCACATCCTGATATACACCTGTTATCACATTCACATCTTGATATACACCTGATATACACCTGTTATACAATATATTTCATCACATTCACATCCATCTAAACCCAAACTACGAAATCCATCCAAACACAATCTTCTTGATATACACCTATTATACAATATATCATCACATTCACATCCATCTAAACCCAAACTACGTAAATCCAACCAAACACACAATCTTATCCATATTACATTCATCCACGCATAATACATATAAGTTTAACTTCATAAGTAAAAAACAATCTTATCCACATTTCATCACATTCACATCCATCTAAACCCGAACTACATAAATCCATCCAAACATAAACTACATCCATCTAAACACAAACAATCTTATTCACATTACATTCATCCACGCATAATACATATAAATAAGTTTAGGTTTAGGTTAGGTTATAAGCTATAGGTTTATGGAATTGAGAATAGGTTAAGGTTTTAGGTTTAGGAAATCGGGTTCGGGTTCGGGATCGGGTTTAGGTTTGGGTTTAGGTTAGGGAGTTGAGATTAGGATTAGGTGTAGGTGTATGTTTAGGGATTTGAGAATATATTTAGGTGATAGGTTATAGGTTCAGGTTTAGGTTAAGGTTAAGGTTAAGGGTTTACGTTTAGGTTATAAGCTATAGGTTTAGGGAATTGAGAATAGGTTAAGGTTTAGGTTTAGGAAATCGGGTTCGGGTTCGGGATCGGGTTTAGGTTTGGGTTTTCAAGTTTAGGTTTAAGTTTAGGTTAGGGAGTTGAGATTAGGATTAGGTGTAGGTTTAGGTTTAGGGATTTGAAAACAGGTTAAGGTTAAGGTTTAAGAATTCGGGTTCGGGTTCGGGATTGGGTTTAGGTTTGGGTTTTCAAGTTAAGGTTTAGGTTTAGGTTTAGGTTGGGGAGTTTAGATTAGGATTAGGTTTAGGTTTAGAGATTTGAGAATAGGTTAAGATTTAGGTTTAGGAAATTGGGTTCGGGTTCGGGATCGGGTTTAGGTTTGAGTTTTCAAGTTTAGGTTAGGGAGTTGAGATTAGGATTAGGTGTAGGTTTAGGTTTAGGGATTTGAAAACAGGTTAAGGTTAAGGTTTAAGAATTCGGGTTCGGGTTCGGGATTGGGTTTAGGTTTGGGTTTTCAAGTTAAGGTTTAGGTTTAGGTTTAGGTTGGGGAGTTTAGATTAGGATTAGGTTTAGGTTTAGAGATTTGAGAATAGGTTAAGGTTTAGGTTTAGGAAATCGGGTTCGGGTTCGGGATCGGGTTTAGGTTTGGGTTTAGGGAATTGAGATTAGGATTAGGTGTAGGTTTAGCTTTAGGGAATTGAGTTTAGGTTATAGGTTTAGGGAAAGGTTAGGTTTAAGTTATAGGTTTTGGGATTTGGGAATAATTTTAGGTTATAAGTATAGGTTTAGGTTAAGTTTTGGGATTTGAGAATGGGTTCGGGTTTAGGTTATAGGTTTTGGTTTTGGTTATAGGTAATGATTTAGGTTATAGGTTTTAGGTTTAGGTTATATGTTTAGGTTTAGGTTATAGGTTTTTTGATTTGAGAATGGGTTCGGGTTTAGGTTATAGGTTTTGGTTTTGGTTTAGGTTTTAGGTTTTGAGATTTGAGAATGGGTTCGGGTTTAGGTTATAGGTTTTGGTTTTGGTTTAGGTTTAGGTTATAGGTTTTGGGATTTGAGAATGGGTTTGGGTTTAGGTTATAGGTTTTGGTTTTTGTTTTGGTTATAGGTTTTGGTTTTGGTTTAGGATAAGGTTTAGGTTTAAGTTATAGGTTATTGGATTTGAGAATGGGTTCGGGTTTAGGTTATAGGTTTTGGTTTTGGTTTAGGTTATTGATTTTGGGATTTGAGAATGGGTTCGGGTTTAGGTTGTAGCTTTTGGTTTAGGTTTAGGTTTAGGTTATAGATTTTTGAATTTGAGAATGGGTTCGGGTTTAGGTTATAAGTTTTGGTTTTGGTTTAGGTTATAGGTTTTGGGATTTGATAATGGGTTCGGGTTTAGGTTATAGGTTATGGTTTAATTTTAGTTTAGGTTATAGGTAATAGGTTTTGGTTTAGGTTTAGGTTATAAGTTATAGGTTTTGGTTTTGGTTTTGGGATTTGAGAATGGGTTTGGGTTTAGGTTATAGGTTTTGGTTTAGGTTTTGGTTTTGGTTATAAGTATTGATTTAGGTTATAGGTTATATGTTTAGGTTTAGGTTATAGGTTTTAGGATTTGAGAATGGGTTCGGGTTTAGGTTAGAGGTTTTGGTTTTGGTTTAGGTTATAGGTTATAGGTTTTGGTTTTGGTTTAGGTTAAGGTTTAGGTTTAGGTTATAGGTTGGGGATTGGGTTTATGTTTGGGTTTTCAAGTTTAGGTTTAGGTTTAGGTTAGGGAGTTGAGATTAGGATTAGGTGTAGGTTTAGCTTTAGGGATTTAGGAATACATTTAGGTTTTAGGTTTAGGTTTAGGTTATAAGTTATAGGTTATAGGTTTAAGTTTAGGTTAAGGTTATAAGCTATAGGTTTAGGGAATTGAGAATAGGTTAAGGTTTAGGTTTAGGAAATCGGGTTCGGGTTCGGGATCGCGTTTAGGTTTAGGATTAGGTTAAGTTAAGGTGAGATTAGGATTAGGTGTAGGTTTAGGTTTAGAGATTTGAAAATACATTTAGGTTTTAGGTCATAGGATTTGGTTTAGGTTAAGGTTATAGGTTTAGGTTAAGGTTTAGGTTTAGATTTAGGTTAAGGTTTAAGTTAAGGTTATAAGCCATACATTTAGGGAATTGAGGATAGGTTAAGGTTTAGGTTTAGGAAATTGGGTTTGGGTTCGGGTTCGGGTTCGGGTTCGGGATCGGGATCGGGTTTTGGTTTGGGTTTTCAAGTTTAGGTTTAAGTTTAGGTTAGGGAGTTGAGATTTGGATTAGGTGTAGGTTTAGGTTTAGGGATTTGAGAATACATTTAGGTTTTAGGTCATAGGTTTAGGTTTTAGGCTTAGGTTTAGGTTATAGGTTTAGGTTTAGGTTAAGGTTTAGGAAATTGAAAATAGGTTAAGGTTTGGGTTTAGGAAATCGGGTTCGGGTTCGGGTTCAGGATCGGGTTTAGGTATGGGTTTTCAAGTTTAGGTTTAGGTTTACGTTAGGGAGTTGAGATTAGGATTAGGTGTAGGTTTAGGTTTAGAGATTTGAGAATACATTTAGGTTTTAGGTCATAGGTTTTGGTTTAGGTTAAGGTTATAGGTTTAGGTTTAGGTTAAGGTTATAGGTTAAGGTTTAGGTTAGGTTATAAGCTATAGGTTTAGGGAATTGAGAATAGCCTAAGGTATAGGTTTAGAAAATCGGGTTCGGGTTCGGGATCACGTTTAGGTTTGGGTTTTCAAGTTTAGGTTTAGGTTTAGGTTAGAGAGTTGAGATTTAGATTAGGTGTAGGTTTAGGTTTAGGGATTTGAGAATACATTTAGGTTTTAGGTCATAGGTTTAGGTTTTAGGCTTAGGTTTGGGTTATAAGTTTAGGTTTAGGTTAAGGTTTAGGAAATTGAAAATAGGTTAAGGTTTGGGTTTAGGAAATCGGGTTCGGGTTCGGGTTCAGGATTGGGTTTAGGTATGGGTTTTCAAGTTTAGGTTTAGGTTTACATTAGGGAGTTGAGATTAGGATTAGGTGTAGGTTTAGGTTTAGAGATTTGAGAATACATTTAGGTTTTAGGTCATAGGTTTTGGTTTAGGTTAAGGTTATAGGTTTAGGTTTAGGTTAAGGTTATAGGTTAAGGTTTAGGTTTAGGTTATAAGCTATAGGTTTGGGGAATTGAGAATAGCCTAAGGTATAGGTTTAGAAAATCGGGTTCGGGTTCGGGATCACGTTTAGGTTTGGGTTTTCAAGTTTAGGTTTAGGTTTAGGTTAGGGAGTTGAGATTTGGATTAGGTGTAGGTTTAGGTTTAGGGATTTGAGAATACTTTTAGGTTTTAGGTCATAGGTTTAGGTTTTAGGCTTAGGTTTGGGTTATAAGTTTAGGTTTAGGTTAAGGTTTAGGAAATTGAAAATAGGTTAAGGTTTGGGTTTAGGAAATCGGGTTCGGGTTCGGGTTCGGGTTCAGGATTGGGTTTAGGTATGGGTTTTCAAGTTTAGGTTTAGGTTTACGTTAGGGAGTTGAGATTAGGATTAGGTGTAGGTTTAGGTTTAGAGATTTGAGAATACATTTAGGTTAAGGTTATAGGTTTAGGTTTAGGTTAAGGTTATAGGTTTAGGTTTAGGTTAAGGTTTAGGTTTAGGTTATAAGCTATAGGTTTAGGGAATTGAGAATAGGTTAAGGTATAGGTTTAGGAAATCGGGTTCGGGTTCGGGATTGCGTTTAGGTTTGGGTTTTCAAGTTCAGGTTTAGGTTTAGGTTAGGGAGTTGAGATTAGGATTAGGTGTAGGTTTAGGTTTAGGGATTTGAGAATACATTTAGGTTTTAGGTCATAGGTTTAGGTTTTAGGCTTAGGTTTAGGTTATAGGTTTAGGTTTAGGTTATAAGTGTAGGTTATAGGTTTAGGTTTAGGTTTAGGTTAGGTTATAGGTTAAGGTTTAGGAAATTGAGAAAAGGTTAAGGTTTAGGTTTAGAAAATCGGGTTCGGGTTAGGGATCGGGTTTAGGTTTGGGTTTTCAAGTTTAGGTTTATGTTTAGGAGTAGATGGTGTAGGTTTAGGTTTAGGGATTCTCTAGTATTATCTATTATTGAACCTAATATTATCTACTACATACTAGTAATATACAACCAATATTGGGGCACCATACCATAAGCTACAAGAATTTCATGTCCCCCTAAACAAGGTATCCTCCATTGATAACATATATATATATATATATATATATATATATTATAAGTTTTTTATTTTCATTTACATTCCCAAATACATTCACCATCCATCCAAGAAAATTGAAACAAGTACTGTCAATCTATCTTATCTTACCGACCACCTTATGTTTCTTTTCACCTTTGTAGCTTTCATATTTGTTGCAGCTGCTAGTTCACCATCAGTAGTCTCCCTAACCAAATCTTTTTGCAGTCCCTCCATTTGAAGCAGTGGCTGAAGTTACAAAAAGTAGGACTGATTAGTCTTTCCATGTTTTGAAAAAAATCAAATTCTTTATTTTTTGCTATAAGTCTACTTATAATTATCATTGGCTCTTAATCTATTTATAATGAAAATCTTAAATATCACCTGATAGTGCTCAAATTGATGTGAATATACCTTTCATAAAGAGGATCCAAAGGTTTATGCTGACTCAAATTGATGTTGGCCATGAGATGGTTGAGGAATTAGTTACTTGCATATTGCCTAGGAGAATTGAAAATAAAACCAAACCATGGATGGAAATGAGAATTACTGTTAATCTACATATTACCTGTACTCTGAAACCAACATAAATATAACTGGGAAACAATATAAGGAATAAGAAAAAATGAATTTACCTGTACACATCATTAAATGTTTCCCTATAAGGAGGTGATATTATATCTTTGATAGCCACAACCTGTATGACAGAGAAAAATGCAACCGATACAGTCTGTTACAATTCAAAGGAGAAAAAAGATTTGTGGCTGCACCGATATTCTAGTACATTACGAACGGCTGCCTACGTACCCAAAAAGTCAGATTGGGATCAAGCCACTACGTAGTTCTTTTTAATTAACCAAGTTACTAAAGGTCATAAATTTCATATTCAACAAAGTATCATTGAACGTCGTCTCAAATCGTTTCTGGTTGGTGCATTTAAAAAAATAAATTGGTGCACAATCAATGTATATTCTTGTTACATCTCATACTGCAACAAGTGACAACGTTCTGTCAATACTTCTGTTACATTTGAAATTGAAATCCTTTAGTGACTTGGTTAATAAAAAACAAATGACAACAAGCCATAATTAATAAAAAGGATGCTAAAGATTAAATAAATAAAAAAGGCAACTTGATCAAAAAAGCATTTCATTGAATATTCAAGTTTTCGTCATACAAAATGTCCAAAAGTTCAAAAAGTTAATCAAAACTACTGAATATTCAAATTTTCATCAGGAATTTGGGCCAAACAACCATTTCACCCAATTGAATATCTTCAAATGTCCTGTCATCATTAAACAACTCTGCTGTTCGAACGTTGATATCATCTATTACAACTCTAATGCATTCTGGAGGGATGCCAGTATTATCTGACACCATCCGCCCACTAGCAACAATCTGACCACGAAAATCTCTCAATTGGCAAATTTGTTCCATCGATGGAGTTGTTGCAGAGTCTTCTCGAATACTCGGCTCACCAGATCGACGGTGGGCCTAAAATAATGGTTTCATGTAAATACAAATGCTACTTTTATCTTTAAAAATAATAATTATATCATTTGATCGCGGCAAATGTAATACCTGAGATGCAGTTGTATCAGGAGAGCGGTGAAGTAGTTGGCTTTGAGTAATTTGTTGCCTAAGTTCAGCAAATTCTTGCCTAAGTTCAGTAAATTGAGTCATTGATGCTTCAAATTTTGCCTCAATGGATATACGTGCATTCCTCTCTGACCGAGCTTCTATAATGTAGGGGGTGACAACCTTCATAGTAGTCTTAGAAATACCCAAACCCATGCCCCTAACTCGGCCTCTGCTGTCACGACCACAAACCTAAACAATAATTTTTAAGTTTAGTGATGTGTGTATATTATTATTTTAAAAAAAAACCAACGACAATGTATGTAAAGTGAGTAGAATTGATGGAAAACCTGTGATGTTTATATTTAGGAAACAAGAGCAGCAAAATGCAATAAACATACATCAGATTCGATTGGTTGATGTTTATATAAACATTCAATCGCATTCATTTTGATGTGTTTTAAGAACCTATTATCTGCTTTTCTTCTCACTGCATTCCCTTCCCAATGATTTCCTCAACAAAAAAATAAGTTGTTCTTGTCATCTCCCGCCTTTTTTTTTTGCTTTTGGAATTATAGTATTTTTCAGTTGCCTGTTTTTAGTCCTGTTTCTGCCACTCTAATGCAACCTTGATTAATGAATTACATTTATTTCTCTAATTTGAAATGTATCTGTGCATCAACCACATAAACTAAGTTTGAAGAGAGTGGGAGAGAGAAGAAAATCAGCAATTTGGTTTTTCAGAATATCAGCAAAATTTCTCTCTCTCTCTCTCTCTCTCTCTCTCTCTCTCTCTCTCTCTCTCTCTTTCTCTCTCCCTCCCTCTCTCTCTCTCCCTCCTTCCATGGAGTTCACCATGGTTTGCACTAGAGTTAATGTCATGGTTCTCCTTTTGGTCCTCTCCTCACCCTGCACATTCATTCAAAGTCCAATGGATTTTGGTCCCTTGAACTTCCTCCAAAAACAACCACAGCATCTCTTGACTTTGGGAGGATCTTCTTCAATTCTCCTTCTGCAATTCTCCAACCCCAATCCTCGAAAGAGATCCTTTAGCTCCTCAGCTTCCTCTCTGCTCCCTCCTTTAGCAAGGTTACTGTTGCATCAAGAGGAGCTGGGCACTCCATCCATGGCCAGGCCCAAGCAGTCAATGGCATTGTCATTGAAATGGATTCTCTACCTCCTTCCATAGAAATCCATAAGAAAAGAGATGGAGAGCCTGGTTTTTCTTATGCAAATGTAAGTGGTGGGACCCTTTGGGTGGAACTCTTGAAGGAGATGATTGAATGCCCACCACTTAAAACTTCTAGGGGCCACTATAATATTTAATGGTACTGGGTGTTCAATCACCACTGTTTTCATGTGATACGGTCCACCTGAGATTTGGACCTGCCTCATTTTTTTTATATAAACAGTTCAAAATCAGCAGCAAAATCACTAAATTATATCAGCCCCACATGATCCATCATTTCCTTCCATACCCCCCACAAATTGTAAATTGTTGCTCTTGATATTTTAAACAGTTCAAAATCAGCACATGCCGGGCTTTATAGTGGGCCATGGATCTGAACAAGAAAGTTTACGGCTTTATATAAAAAAAAAAACACATACAACAAAAAAGGGAAAAAGACAGAGAACATGTGGCCCTCTCATTAGACTGTTATCTAGCCATTCAAAACAAAAAGAAAAACAAAAATACAACCACAACAACCAGCCCAAAACCCCCCAAGAAAAATGCAGTTTGAGAGAGAGAGAGAGGTACCTCATGGTTAATTCAAACATGTTTAACAGGTACCTCATGGTACCTCATGGTTAATTCAAACAAGTTAATAGGTACCTCTCTCTCTCTCTCAAACATGTTTAACTGCAACAGAAAACATGCTTAACAGGTACCTCTCTCTCTCTCTCTCAAACATGTCCACAATTATCTTTTCCATCTAGCTCAATTCAAACATGTTTAACTTGTTTTTTCAGCTCTATTAATGAGTTATGATGCAGCTGCCATTTCAGATCATTTCTGCACATTAATTGGAACTGATTCAGGTGAGAAAAGTTCATGTTAATTTAAATTCAATGGATTCTGTCGAGAAATTGAGCAGTTGCTAACGAATTCCACCAGTTTCAATTATTCCAACGCACATACCAAACAACAATAGCAAGGAACAATTTATTTGTCTACAAGCAATGTTTCCAAGGGAAAGAGAATAGTGGCCTTCTAAGAGCTCTTCCTAGTTCTTACAATTTCAACCAAAATAAGATCATATTTTTCTGATATTCCATGATTCATCTCACTACTAGGATTCCCTATTATTATATATCATGTGGAATTGCATCCCTGATATTGATTGCTGCAATACCATGGATGATATTACTAATATTACATTTGTTCTACATGATAGAAAAGAAAATTGATAAACAATCAGCACTACAAATGAAAAGATGAAGAAAAACTGTGTTTTGATTTATATAACGTTACAATTCATTGGCATTTTGGTTTCCCCGGTGGATCAAAAGAATTTATTTTGCACCATCCAACCAGAATTTTCTTGAATCAGTTCACCCTGATCATAACTAGCGAAAGGACTATACCTAATTCACATTCTACATTGGCAAGCTCAACAAAAAGAATTTATTTTGTACAAACCAGCAGAGACCAACAATCCTCATTTTATCCAAAGCTCAGCTGGACCACACACAGGAAAGAGTGGGGATTATGACATCCGCCGTCCCACAGCGATGTTTATTTGTCACCCAACTTGTTCATAAGCTGACACAGACAGGGAAAACACAAATATCATCTTGATTCGAAACTTCTGCTGCCCTAAGAAGTTTTCAACAGTGGGTCTTCGATTCCCACTGTTTCCTGTGGTGGGCCCACTTGAGCACTGGATATGCTTCCATTTGGGCTCATGCCATAAAACGAGTTGAAAAATAGATGGCCTGCATGGATAACACACACACATCGCAGTGGCCCCATAGAGTTTACTCGCATGCTTGAGTTACAATGTATGCAATCCATCTTCTACAGCAGAGACATTTCATCAAACACATGTTGTGCACACCTTAAACATTCACAACAAATGATGAATGGCAAGACGATTCTATGTCTGCATCCATTGTACACATGGTATACATCTATACCAACTCAGGCCATCTAGATCATTGGTCCCCATTGTTTACCAGACATGGCCAACAAACCCCCACTGCGGATTTACAGATCTATAAATTTAAAACCTAAATAGAGAAATAAGTACCTGGTCGGGGAAGAGATGAAGGGCAGGGGCTGCTGGCCGCACCGATCTGGAGATGATGCAAGTGAGGAAGAGAGAGAGAGAGAGAGAGAGAGAGAGAGAGAGAGAGAGAGAGAGAGAGTCGGGGGTAGAAGAAGCTGGGAGTTGCGCGGGTCTGGGACCGGGACAGAGAGAGAGAGAGAGTCGCGTGGGTCCGGAACGGTGAGAGAGAGAGAGACCGGGACCGCGAGAGAGAGAGAGAGAGAGAGGGAGGGCGGGCGGCCTGCTGAAATGGGGGAGAATGGGCGCGCTGCTCTGTTTCAGCGCGCGCCCAAATTTGGGGGAGGGGGGACGTGGCTGGTGGTCGATGCTCTGTGGGCCCCACCATGATGTACATGTTTCATCCATTCGGTTCATCCATTTTTACAGATCATTTTAGTGCTTGATGCAAAAAACAGTAAGGATATAAATCCTAGGTGGGCCACACCACAGGACAAAATTAATGAATGGATATTTACAATTAAAATCCTCCTAAGGCCCACTTTACTGTTATTTGACATCCAATCTGTTTATTTGGTCATAAAGAGCCAGATGAAGGGAAAAAATAAATATCAACTTGATCCAAAACTTTTATGGCCCCCAAAACATTTTTAATGGTCAAAATTCATTCAACACTATTTCCTGTAATTTGGTCCACTTGAGATTGAGATATAACTCATTTTTTTTTATCATATCATAAAATGATATATAAAAATAGATGGACAGCATGGATGATACACATACATCATGGTAGGCCCCACAGAGCACTGACCACCAGCCATTGGCAGGTGTCAGGGGGTAGCCAATCTGTTCCCCACCAAAATAAATACATGTGATTTAATCTCCATGTTTCCTACCGTATGGTCTACTTTAGCCTTCGATCTAAATGATTTTTGGTTTCATGCCCTATAATAATATTTTAAAATATATAGACGGCTTAGATAAGACATATTTTTTTAGGCCCTATAGGGCCCCTTATACCCTAAGCGTCCTCTGGTGCCCACTATGATTTATTCAATTTATCCACTTCATCTATCCATTTTAACATATAATTTTATTACGTAAGGTCAAAATTGAAGACTATAAAAATCTGAAGTGGACCACATCATAGGAAACAGTATAAATTGAACATCTACCATTGAAATTTTTTTGGAGGCCACTGAAGTTTTGGATCAAGTTGATATTTTAGTTTTCCCTTCATCCATGTATTTGTGACCTATTGAACAGGTTGGATGACCAATCAAAATCACTGTAAGCCATGGGAAGATTTCATCGTTGGAAATCATTATTCCCACTGTTTCTATGGTATGGTCCACTTGAGCTTTAGATATACTTTAATTGTGGACTCAACCACTAAGGGGCTGTTTGGATGGGTGGATTGGAAGGGATTGAATGGTATTAGGGTGGATGGCATGGATTTCGAGGTAATAATGGCGTTGTCAATGGATTGTCTTAAGATCCATGGAATTGTTATATCCCCTTGGATTGCTATATCAAGTCTGTTCGGCACACTCAGCCAATCCCGGGATTAAACCTTCCCATCCCTTCCAATCCCTCGAACCAAACATGTCCCAGGCAAATTTGAACGGATTAGGGTGGATTGGATGGGATTTAAAGGTAATGATGGTGTTGTCAGTGGATTGTCTTAAGACCCATGGGATTGCTATATATCCCAGGATTAGATCATCCAGTTTGTTTGGCACGCCCGGCCAATCTAGGGATTTAAATTCCAATCCCCCTTCCAATCCACTTGTCCAAATGGGCCCTAAAATGATCTGGAAAAATGGATTAACGATGTGGATATCATAAACCATGACTTTAGGCCACGAGCTTAAAAATAAAGTCAATCCATGACTTGGTTGGGCCACACCACATACTATAATTGAGAGGGTTACCCTCCCATTAAAACATTCATAATCATTTATTGGGCCCACCTAGATGTGGTTCATAAATCCAACCCATTCATTATATACGTGTGTCCCACTTGGATGAGGAGTCAGCCCAAGTTTCGTACGCATCCAATACTCATGTGGGCCCCACCAATTAAATGTTTTTATATGTTTTAGGGATGTCTTCACATAGTTTTAGATGCTATGGCTCACCGGAGTTTTGTATACGACTAATTTTTGGACTTAAATGGAACACATCAAATGCATGGTGTTGATGTTCTACATACATCATGGTGGGGCGCACACAGATTAACCTCATGGGAAGTTCCCATAAGGTGACCTTATAGTACCGATTTCACTATTTAGGCAACTCCTTCATGGGTGTTACTCTAACCATGTAGGGCCCACCTTGATATATTTTATGTATGTCGACACCGTCCATATATTTTTCCATCATATATTTAGGAAGTGATTTCGAATCATAAGAACTCAATAATCTCAGGTGGGTCATGAAATCGCTCTTATGATGATTTTTTCACCTTTGGATTTTGCTGTTTTGATGAGGTTGTATGTTGAATTCTAGGGGTCGTAGGGTTTGATTTTGTTTTGTTCTTAAAGATTGACTAGTGGTGTTTGGAAACTAACCTCTGATATTAATTTGATTCCATTTGGAAAAAATTATGTCAGTGTCAATGTCTTGTGTTTCTACAAGTTTTATGGTTTCTAGTGAGATTTATGTGTTGTGTTTTACTGTTTTAGAGTCACTGGAGCTAATATATGGGGGCCGGCTGTGGATGAGTCCATGACTTGGTAATGCCTCTCATAGAACAATCTCTGCTGCCTGATTGGTGGACTTCATACAATTGGATGGATGTCAGTTGTTTTTTTTTTTTTTTTTTTTTTTTGAGATTCCATTTGGCTTAAACTATATTTCAGTTCCTTTTTAACAAGCAGCTTAAACTATATCTAAGCTATGCAAGTTTACATCTCATTGCTTTGGAGATGAGTTTAATAGCCGAAAAATGATAACATGAGAATGGCCTATACTAATGTATGCATTTGGTACCAATTCTTAATGTTGGCAATTCACCCACCTGACATACCTATACCTCTCCAAAGGTCACAATGATTGGATGATCTTAATTAACTGTCTGAAATTATCGTTGGATTATTTTGGACCATTTTCTTTTTGGCTATCATGAGGAACATTGAGTTGTACTGTACTATATATTCTTTTTAAACATCTATATGCTTCAATCTCCTTTGATCTGCAATCATATTGTGTTGAAGGGTACATCTATTTTGTTGGGTAGAACACTTATTTTAATATCACAATGATTGGATAATCTCAACCATCTGATATTACAGTTGAATTTAGATCATTTCCTTTTTTACCAAGGTATTGAGGAACTTTGATTTGCACTCGATCCTCTTTCTTAAATGTGTATATTTTTTCTTAACTTCAAGTTAACACTTCTTCTTCTTCTTTTTCGTTTGTCTTTTCACGTATTTTAATCCCACCTTGTGTATTGTAGGCCACATCCATTCAATTTGGTATAGATCCAATTTATTTCAATTTTTCTTGTCAAAATACAAAATCTAGCTTTCTTTTTAAACATATATATATTTTTTACAATTTGTCAATTTTTTCACAATTTTGTTTAAATTCTTTTTTTTTTTCAAAATATCATTTTTTAATCTCACTTTTGTGATATAACTTTTTAATTTTTGTTGTCAAAATATAAAATCTAGTTTACTTTTTTTAAAAATATATATATATTTTTTACAATTTGTCAATTTTTTCACAATTTTGTTTAATTTTTAAAATTTTCTTTTTCAAAATATCATTTTTTTTATCGAAATCTTGTTATATAACTTTTTAATTTTTCTTGTCAAAATACAAAATCTAGTTTTATTTTTTAAAAAATATATATTATTTACAATTTGTCAATTTTTTCACAATTTTGTTTAATTCTTTAAATTTTCTTTTTCAAAATATCATTTTTTAAATATCACTTTTGTTATATAACTTTTTAATTTTTCTTTTCAAAATACAAAATCTAATTTTCTTTTTAAAAATATATATTTTTTTACAATTTGTCAATTTTTTCACAATTTTATTTAATTTTTTAAATTTTATTTTTCAAAATATCATTTTTTAAATATCACTTTTGTTATATAACTTTTTAATTTTTCTTTCAAAATACAAAATCTAGTTTTCATTTTTTAAATATATATTTTTTTACAATTTGTCAATTTTTTCACGATTTTCTTTAATTTTTAAAATTTTCTTTTTCAAAACATCATTTTCTTATTGAATTTTTTCTTTTCAAAATTATCAACATTATTCAAAGTTCTTAATTTGTATTTCAAAATCTAGATTTTTATAAAATTACATTTTTTTCAAAATCTAAATTTTTTTTCTTAAACATTGTTAGTTATTTTTCTAAGCCTTTTAACTTTTTTTTTTCGAAATTCATCAATTTTTTTGTTCTTGAGTGTTGAGCATTAGAGACGGTTTACGACCGTCTCTAATGAAGACTCTTTGACAGTCCCAACTGACCACTATAAGACGGCTACGGACCGTCTCTAATAGAGACGGTCTTTGACAGTCTCAAACGGGACCGCTAATTACCGCGTACGGAACTTATAAATCAGGAAAAGACGTCCGATGACCGTCTATAATTGAGACGGTTTTTAGCGGTCGCAGATGACCAAGAAAGACGGCTAATGACCGTCTCTAATACGGACGGTCCTTGACCGTCTTAAATGACCGCATATGAGACGGTCAAAGACCGTCTCTAATAGAGACGGTCCTTGACAGTCTAGCATAGAGACAGCTAGGAACCGTCCCTAATACAAACATTTTTTGCCAGCTTTGGGCAGTCTCAAATTATAGGAAAAGACGGCCAATGACCGTCTCTAATTGAGACGGTCCTTGACAGTCTCAATTTACCAGTATGAGACAGCCAATGACCGTCTCTCATACGGACGGTCTTTGACCGTCTCAAAAATAGCCATATAAGACGGTCAGAGACCGTCTTTTATTCCAGACGGTCAATGGCCGTCTTTTATGCGCAGTTAATGATGGTTTTTGACCGTCTTAAATGGTTTGTAGACGTTAAAATTTTTAAGACAATATTAAGGACGGTCAAGGGCCGTCTAAAATTTTCGAGACGGTTTACGGCCGTCTCTAAAGCGTCTCTAAACCAAGCAATTTTAGAGACGGTCCGGAACCATCTCTAAATCCGTCAATTTTTTCCATTTTTCACGTAGTGATAAATTGGTCACACTATAAACTTAACTAATCCAAACCCTAATCATTACGCATAAGAAATCTCGCTACCCAATTCATTCAAAAAATGCCGCAATTATCCGAATAAGTTCTAAACCGCTCGTTAGTGGCCCACTAAACCCAAACCTATAGAATAATGTTCGTCTCACTAGGCTTGACGCCCATCGCAGGTGGTAAACCAAGATAGTGCCCAAAATTACTCAACTTGGGCCGCAATGTAAGTGTTTCAAACACACGAATCCCATAGGTTGAAATCTGGAACTTAGGTGAAACTAGTCACTTTGTTCTTTCACGAAGTTGTGACTTTCGGACTGTCGATTCATAGCCAAAGTCGGGGTACCGACTAAGATATTTTCCAATACATATCCGAATAGCCACGGCCCCGATTGATCATCTGTCCGTCGATCTAAGTTAGGGCCTTCTCGGTTAATCGGCACGTCTAATCATCGGATGGTTGTCTCTAAACATAAATCACCTATTGGGACACTCATTCCATGACTTAAATTGACCTGTACGCCTCCCAATGAGTCCCATTGATTAGAAACAACCCCCTTCAGGGTCAATATAATGAATAAAGGGCCATTAGGGCCATATGCACTAAATCTGGTACTATAAATATTTTATTTGGGGGCCTCCTTTGCTCCCATACGAATTTCATACCTTATGAGAGAGAAAAATGGAAAGATAAAGAGAAGAAGAGGGAAAAAGGAAGAGAGATTGTGAGAGAGAGGGAAAGACCTTGGTGCTTGGGGTTAGTAGTTCATCGATCAAACCCTTTAACTTGCCGAATCCTTTGCCGAATCTACCATCACTCACAACTAGAAGTAAGACTTACTTTCAACCATTCGATTTCATAACTTATACCTACTTTACTTGTAATTAACAATACTTCCTTACTTTACATTAGGAATTGGTGATTTTACCCAAATTCTCAATCCTAAGAGCTCAAAGATTGGAAATCTCCTCTTAAGGTGAAGACCATTATGCCTAAGTTTTCATTTATCGACCCTTGAGGGTCTCTATTAATGATATCTTGTGGTAAATGGTTTGTGAATAGCTTGCATGTCCATATTTCAATTTTGATTGCAATATGTATCATTGGTGGTTTATGAATGCTTACGTGTTTGACAAAATGCCCAGGTGGTTAAATGTGTTATTCTAATGATGCTCACATGTTTAGTTGAATGCTTGATTGGATGTGTTAATTTGTTGATGCTTACGTGTTTTATTAAATGCTATAGTGAATGTGTTATTTCATAAAGGCTCACATGTTTAATAATATACCTAGGTGATTAAATGAGCGTTCTATGGATTCTCTCATGTTTGATAAAATGCCTATGTGGTTGTGTCGTTAAATCTATGTTAACAATATGATGAATTACTAAGACTGCAGTGATGTTTAAGTTGCTTATAATGTTGGGTCAGTTGATAAATCGCCCAAATCAAGGGATGGCCTAAGTTAGGTCGGCCACCCTAAGCTTATTTGATCAACCCGGGTTGAACATGGACGATTGACAATTGCTGGATTATACGGGATGCTTACACCCAATGTCGATTGCGTTGGGGTTCTCACGGGTCAATCAAATTAGTCCACTAGCCGACTGATCATATATGTTCACAATGTATGACACGACCAAATCGAATCTAAGATACCCCGTTCCCAATGGATAGTCCATTTATAACCGTTAGTGCAATACGATCCCACTAAGACTCATGAGCCGGGCATGATGGTATGGGACACCGTGTTCGAGCTGTCGACCTATGCTGGGGTAATGAGCCTCCCTATAGTGACCAATGAGAACTAATGGAGGTGATATATCATTGTTCGAACGGCCCCCGTCAAATTACCTGACCGATGGTTGCAAGCTAGAGTACCGTTTGAATGACCCGGGCGTGAATGAAATTTGGTGACGAGTCCTTTCCTTTCATGGTGACTTGGTTTTATGTAACAAGCCCACACCTCAAAACTGAGTGATCATACTCGGTATTTAGGTGACGACTCATACCGAGTTGATCCTTATACATTTAAGTATCATGTCGTACCTTTAGAATCGTTGATTTGTGAGATAAACGGGTGACACCTAAATTTAGATCAAGGGACACTGGTGAGGAGCCGCTGCATGCCGTAATGAGCCACGTGATCTGGATAAGGACTATTGATATGAAGTTGGTATCCTAGCTTCGCCAATACGCTGGATGAATGAAAATTAATAATTACTCTGCTAACATACGCATCAATCGCATTGCATTAGATAAGATGCGGCGATTTGGCGTTGGAGTCACGTGATGAGGGAGTGTTGGCATTTGCGAAATCGACGTTGAAGTCGCTTGTGAGGGAGTGTTGGATTGTGAGGTGCATGCATCATTTCATAATCTCATTCATACATTTAACAAGAGTATTTAGGAAATGTTTGATGTCTTGTTTATCATTAACTGCGTTGATTGAGTTGATAACATGTGTAACTTAGAACTAATGAAACTACTGAGTTAGCTACTCACTCTCACTTGTGATAGTGTTTTAAAATACCAACTAGACATTGTTGTTGATGTAGGTTCTATCGAATCCTTTGGCGGGTAAGCTTATATTGGCTTGACTTTCGCTGTGATGCCTCGGGAGCGTCGGGCGAAGCTAGAGTCCTTGATCGGGCGTGCTTTATGTGTAAGTTTTGTTGTATGTTCATTGTGTCTTGTATAATCCCCATTTTGGGTGATCACCACTACTGGAATTGTATTTTTAACCATTAGACTTATATTTATGAATTTTTGTTATCTCTACCTTTTGTATCTGATAAGTTGGATTGCACTACTCTGATTGTTCTTGTGTAGATTAAATGCGAATTTGAATGAGGACACACGTGCATTTCATTAAGTTAACTCTCGGGAACTCGGGATCAGAGTCTATGTACTCGGGTGTCGATTTTGGGGCGTTATACCATGGGTAAAAGGTACACACAACGATCCTGATTCTTCTACTCCTTTTGCAAACCTACCCGGACTTAGGCATCGAAGGGTCCCCGACCTTAACCAGCGCCCCCAATGTATTCTCTTGTTCTCCATGAAATCACAGATACTCCAACTAGCAGGAGGTGAGGCACGATCGACCAGATTTCAACATTAACATTCATGATAGAGTCTCAATAGCTTGACGTTCCAAATGCACCTTGAGAAGTTTTTAAAATATAGGAATGGTCCTATATAAATCAAATTTCAAACCCTACTTACAATGTAGGACCTTAAATAAGTTTTTAAAAGAAAGGTTACAACATACAAATTTCAAAAAACTAATTTAAAGAACATGACAAAAACAATTTTGACATTTTTATAAGGCGTGTATGGATTGAGGGTAAAATGAAGAAAATCAATTATTAGGATTTTATTTTCATTTTCCGTATCGACATCTAAATTTTTACTGGGGAATTATATGACGGGACACTCAATTTTTAAAATCTCCCAATTTACGGCCTTTAATAAATTGAAAATTGTTTGCATAATATGAAAAAAAGGGTTGAGCCCATTCATTATGCCGATAGAGGTACTCTGCCCAAAACATTAGTATTTTGTACATAAGTGATAAACTTAGGGGTCATTTGGATGTCTATAACCTTTCAAGTTATAAACGAGTTACATATGAAAGTGATTTTTAGGTTGAGTTACTTACAGCTAAGTGACTTATAGCTTATAACTCATTGGTAAAATATCATATCCAAACATTGACTATGAGTTACCTATAAGTCCTTTATAACTAATAAAATTTAAGGCATTCAAATGATCTCTTAAGAAAATATATACAACAGGTTTTTTTTAGTACTTGTAAATATCGCACATGTAATGAAAAGAAAGGAAACCTAATACTTATGTTAGTATATGAAGTAGAGATGTCCCTCAACCGTTGACACTGTAGGCTAGAGTTGCACACAAGTTGGACCGACTCTATAGACTCGACTCAGCCATCTCGGTCAGACCCAACTTAACCCGAACCGAATGGCAAAGTCAGGTTCAGATCGAGTAGCCTTAGGACGATCTAAAACCCGACCGAGTTGAGTTCGAGTTACACGGTAACTCGACCCGATCCGAAACCCGACACGATTCGATTATCGGGTACTATATAAACAAACAAAAAAAACTCCTTCCCCTTTACCCTAAGTAACCCTACCCGCCGGTCGCCACGCCTAACCCAATCTGAGACCAAAACCCCTACTCCGGCACAGCAACACCCATCCGGCCAAACCCATTCGAGCTCCTCCTCGTCCTCGTCCTCCTCTCTCTCTCTCTCTCTCTCTCTCTCTCTCTCTCTCTCTCTCTCTCTCTCTCTCTCTCTCTCTCTCTCTCTCTCTCTCTCTCCCTCCTCTCCACTTCCTCCCAGCTCCGGCAGCAATTCAACTCGATTTCATGTAGTTATTATTATTATTATTATTATTTTAATTAAATAAATCATCATAATATCTTAAAGGGATGGCTCGGGTAAGCTCGAGCGGGCTCTGGAGTGGCTTGGGCCCGCTGTCGTGCATTTGGGCTAACTCGGGAGCAACTCGAGCTCGCTGTGGAGCATCCGGGCTTGATCGGGTGTTATGCGAGTGTGCGGCTGAGCTCACTGTGGTCTAGTGGACCTGTGATGCGTCCCGCCTGGCCTGGCTCGGGTGTGGTGCATCCAGGCTCGATGTAGTGCACTTGTCCTGCCTCAGGTGTAGTGAGGTTAAGCTCACTGTGGACCTGTGGCGCGTCCCGCATGGCCTGGCTCGGGTGCGATGCATCCGAGTTCGCTTTAGTGCGTCTGGCCTGGCTTGGATGCGGTCAGGTTAAAATATAATCCCTAACCTTGATCCCTAATCCCAAACCCCATACCCCAAACCCTAATCCCTAAACCTAAAACCTAACCCTAACCATAAACCCTAAATTCAAACCTTAAACCCTATTAATCCCTAAAACCTAAATCCAAACCCTAAACCCTAAGACCTAAAAAGCTAAACCTAAATCCTAATTTGCTAATGTGTTTTATTTATTTGAATTAAACAATTAATGGTTAATTTTTGGGAATTATGATTTACATTGCTTATTGATTAGCTTATTGTTGTGCATTAGATAGTTAATTTAATATGTATGAATTACATTGTTTTTTATTTTTTACTTATTTTATTATTGTGCATTAGATGGATAGGTTAATGTGTATGGATTACATTATTTTTTTCTTAGCTTAATATTGTGATTTGTAAGTTAGATAATTAGTTACCCATTTGAGAATTTTTATATGGCCAAACATAGATATAGTGTGTTTTTTGTGGCATAAAAATTGCTCAAATTGTCCCATTTTGGACAGTTCAAGGTTAGATAGATAGTATGCTTTCATATAACTTATTTAAATGTTCATGCCTAATTTGTGCTCTATCTCTCTATTTCTCTTTGGATATGTTTCTTCCCTTTCATTTCTCATGTTAAATATCTTCACATTGCTTAGATATTTGACATCAGAAAGTAATGAAAGATCAACTTATCTGGAGAGACATGTGAAAATACTGCCGGATTTTCGGCGTGGGCATTTAAATAGGAATACGAAAGTATTACAATCTATCCAACCTTGGATGAGTGACTAATTTAGGATTCAGTATAAACCTTTAAGGCATTAGAGTGTTAATGCTAATCTAATTTAGTATCTTTCAATTAGTAGATAGCTAGTGAGGAAATTTTCAATACCCCCTGCGGTTTGTCAGTCGCATCGTTGATGATCTTGGATGATAAAGGATTAGGTTTAGAAAATGAAGAGGTACCCATTGATATTAGCACCTCACCATCATAGATTTTAGGGAAAAAAGATATCGTTAGTGTGGGAAGATTTTGAAAAAGTAACCCTGAAAAACGACACGGTGAAAATACAATGCAAGTACTGCAAGGCTCAATATGCTAAACTAGTAGATGGGTTGACCACAACTCTGAAGAAACACATTTCAAAGTGTTATAAAAAAATGAGAAGTCAGACTTAAGGGCAATAGACACTTTCATTTACCCAATCTTTAGTGGGTCATTTGCAAGGTACGTTGTCCATCTATAAGTATAACAGAAACCATGTGAATAAGTTGACGACCAAATTTATTATTGTCAATGAAAAACTATTTCATATGACAAAGTGCCCTTCCTTTATCGAATTAGTTAGAGTCTTTAACCCCAGATACGAGAAGGTCTCTTGTACAATAACAAAGAGAGTGTGTATGAAGATGTATGCAAGCGAGAAGCTCAAGTTGAAAGGACAGTTGGAATCAGTTTCTCAAATCAGCCTAACAACAAATTTGCGGACGACATTCAATCAACGAAAGGGGTATATGTTACTAATTGACCACTACGTTAATGTCGAATGAAGGCTTTGCAAAAGAATCTTAAACTTTCGTTATCTTGCGTCTCCTCACACTGGATTGATGATTTCATACTGCATCTATAGATATCTTATGGAGTGGGGCAATGAAAAGAAAATATCCTCAATAACTTTAGAAAATGCATCTTAGACAATGCATCTGCAAATGATCGCGTGATAACGAATTTGTGGAACCAATTTAGGGCCACTGGTAACTTGTTTTTTGGTGGAAAGATGTTTCATATTAGGTGTTGTGCCCACATCCTAAACTTAATTGTATAAGATGACCTTAAAACAATTGAGCGAATAATCGAAAACATAAGAGAGAGTGTGAAGTACATACGAGGGTCACCTTCACGATTATATACATAGAATGTGATCGTGAAACAGTTGAATTTGTCATCTAAGAGAACAATGAAGCTAAATGTCATGACATGTTAGAATTCAACTTTTGAAATGTTGAATTCAATGATAGCTTTTCAGAGATACATTCTCTCACTATGTGGAGCATGATAATGCATATCTTTGGTTGCCTTCTGATGATAAATGGACAAGATCTGAAGCAGTTCGCAAGTTCCTTTCTATTTTTTAAGGCATGACAAAGCAATTTTTAGGAAGCAAGTATCCAACAAAAAATATATTTCTGCCAGAACTTTGAAGGGTAAAAGGTGTTTTGTACAAAAGTTGTAGTGGATTAAACTTTTTACAATTAATGACTAGGGGTATGTAGTTAAAGTTTGATAAATATTGGTCTGAGTGTAGTATGTTATTGGTTGTTGCCGTCGTTCTTGATCCTCGATACAAGATGTTCATGCTTATATTCATCTTTAATAAGTTGTTTGGTGAGAAGAGTGCCACTGAGGTAGATAAGATTTGTGATACAGTTGATGATTTATACAACTTATATGTACAAAATTCGGGCACCGCAAAAGACAATACTGCAGTCACAGTCCTGATTCCTAAAGTGGGTTCTAGTTCTGTTGTTAATGAACAATGAAACACGCTTGATGATTTCATATCTTTCATGGCACAGGTTGAAACTCAAACGCAAACAACCCAAAAAGAACTTGACCACTATCTCAAAGAGCCACTTGTAAAGAACAAAGGCGAAGAATTTGATGTTTTAGACTGGTGGAAGTCGAAAGCTCATGACTCACAATACCTTGTACTCTTGTTAATGGTACGAGACATATTATCAATTCCAAGTTCAACTGTGGCTTCAGAATCTGCATTTAGTATGAGAAGTAAGGTCGTGAACAAGTATCGAAGCTCACTTACACTGGAATCAGTTGAAGCGCTCATATGTACATAGGATTGGTTGCATCCGATCTAGGGGAAAGGGAACTTTGTTGATGAGGAGTTCGAGGAAGATGAGAGTAAGAAGCAAGATGAGACAGTACCTGCAACAATTGCATGAAGCAGGACAATACATTGCCTTCTATTTCTCTTGCATTTGCTTACAACAAGATTTTGACAGTTATTTTTTTAAGACTTAAATTGTAACATTTGATGGGTGGATGGATATTTTCCTCTCTTCATCAATGCTTTTAAATTAGTTAATATTGCTTAAATCTCATTTGGTTGGTTGATTGCGTTTAGTTATCTTCATTCATTAATTAATTCTGTTGCCTTAACCTAACCAAATATTTTTTCTTTTAAAATAAAAACCTATAGATATGTCATCGAAAAATGATTAATCGGTAGATATTTGAGATTATGGAGCCCAAGTCTACTCTCGGAACAGAAAGATAAAGTTATAATGCAAGTTGTGTGAAAAACAATTAGAAACAAAACAAATCGGTTGAAATTACATTTGGCTTTTTGAGGATATGCTGCCTCATGTATCAAGGCTCCTCAAGAAGTCCGGGATTTATTTCGTATCATTCTCGACTTAAATACAAAAACTTTCTCCACCTCTTCCCTTACAACTACAACTAATATAACTAGCCACAAAAGATATAAAAGTAGGCCTATTACAATTGAAAAATGGTTAAGTAGAAGAACTACCTCCACAGTTAGTAGAGAAAAAATAAGAAAGACCATTAAAGGAACAAGAAAAATAAGATTATAAAAATATCGTAAAAGAAAGCTTGAAAATGGCATCTAGGTTAGGCAACAACATCAACCCCCTCCGAGACAACATGATGCCAAAGCAAGCATGAGTGAATCATCAAAGTTTCTTAAAAGTCTCGTAGCATTCTATAGACGGTTGGGAATCTCGTACAAATCAGATTATAAAAAGTGGCTGAAAAAACTTGTTAAATCTATGAATGAAGATGATAGAAAGACATCTCCACCATCTGATTCAGCAGAGGTAAACAACCATCTTTTGCACACCGCCAACTCGGAGTTAGCCCAGAGTTCTCCCGTAGTTGAAGCCATAAAAAGAGAACCAAAAGATGATTCTGATGACGAAGGTGGATGAGGGGGTTACTATTATGGAGAAGGTTGTTCAGATTACATGCCACAAAGGTATTCATCATACAGAAGATATTGAATGAATGAAATGTTTATTGGTTTGTATGTAGATGTGGTTTATTTACTTTTAAATTTTAACAATGTTTATTTACTTTGTTCGTTTTATGGATATGGTTTATTTACTTTTAATTTCAAAGAAAACCCCTCTTAGTGCTTTTAAGTAATGTATGTATTTTGAATAAAGTCTGAAGTGGACACCCCAAGACTAGATTTTTTAAACTTGGGCTCAGGTACTCAGCTCTCGAGTCAAGTGTTTGATCTCAAGCCCTTGCGGCCTTACCATAGTAACACAACCCAACAACCCAATTCGACTCGGTGCCAACTCGATTCCTAGGGATCCATTTTTAAGCTTGGGCTCAACCCTCGGGTCAAGTGTTTGAGCCCAAGCCCTTACAGCCTTGCCCAACAACCCGATCCGACTTGATGCCAACTCTCTCCGACTTGGTATTTCTTACTGAATCAAACTCGGTTCGGATCAGTCCAACCTAGACTCAAACTCAGATCGAGTCGGGCATGCTGGACTTGGTATCTAGTCGGATCGAGTTCGGGTAAGGTCTTTTCCAAAAGCGGATCGAGTTGAGTCAGCCTAACTCGGTCCAACTCGACTCGATGCCCAGCTCAATTGTAGGCCCATCCATAGATGTCCCATCGACAAAAAGTCTTTCGGATTGAAAGATCCTAACCATCTAATTAATCATGGCTTTTCCTAGTTGCCGGTTATCACCGAAAACATGGAAACTAAAGTACGTATCGAAATCTTTGGATATTGGAAAAGATTGTATACCAAACACCTCCCGCCCTTTCTAAATGGTGGCGGGAATCCACATGCACATTCCTATCTGAATTGAATTTTCAATGTACATGGATCTCTCATCCACCACCAGCTGATGGTAGAAGATCTAGGTAGGGGCTTAAAGTGGCCACCGTGATGTAAGGATTTGATCCACACTGTCCATCCATTTAACCCTATTATGTTAGGGTATAAGCCCAACAATGCAGCAGATCCAAAGCTCATGTGGACCACAAAGAAGGGATTAAACACCAATCAGTGAAAACTTCTACTGGCGAAAAGAGTTTTAGATCAAGTTGATATTTATATTTTCTCTTCATCCAGCCTGGCCTTATGATAGGTTAGATGGCTAATAAATATCACAACAGGTCCTAGAAAGGTTTCAATGGTAGGTGTTATTATTATCACTACTACTTCTTGTGATGTGGTCTACTTGAGCTGTGAATCTATCTTATTATTTTATTTTTTTTATACTTATACCTTAAAATAATAATGCATAAACAATGTAGATAAAACCCATACATCACGGCAGCCACTTAAAGCCCTAACCTATGTTGAACTCGTGCGGCTAAAATGAACAAAAATGCTTATTGGTCCGTCAACATTCATTGATGTGGATGGGGGACTTCATGTGTGTGGATCAAATCTATACCATCCATAAGACATGCACCCTATCTTTAGAGGGGGGATTGCAGAAATAAGGCTAAACCAATATTCAAGTAGGCAAACCATGGGAACAGCCATATGAAAAATCCCACCATTAAAATTATTCAAATTGTGTGTGAGTCCACAGTAATGTATATGTGCTATCCAGTTCATTCATCTGACAAGCCACATGATGAATAGATATCTTACGCATGATTTTACCCTAAGACTCGGGTGGGCCACACCACGTGTATTTAGCATTTTAAGCATGATTTTACCCTAAGAAAGTCTTTGATGGGACTGATTTTAGCATTAACGGTGAAATGTGACAGGGCACATGATTGACGGTTGGATTTGATGTGGATTCTCCCTCACGTGGTGGTCGGTTAGTTGCTTTGCTAGTTTAGTCCAAGATTTAGGAATTCGATCCCTAGGTGTGTCGGACCTTCGGTGCGTCGATGCCACTAAGTTTTATAGGCCCTATGGGGATATATATTTTATATCTAAACGTACATTCATTTGACTAGATCATTCTAAAGCATGAGCTCAAAAATAAAGTAAATCCAAAAGTTCAAATGGACCACGCACAGAGTAGTGAGGATTGAACCCCTGAAAACATTTTGTAGGCCATAGATCTTTTTGGTCAAGTTGATATTTGTTTTCAGGTCTGTTTGACCTTGTCAAAAACAGGTTGATTGCAAAAAATAAATAAATAAATAATAATATTATTATTATTAATCATGGTTAGCCTTAGGAAGGCTTCAACGGCAGATATTATTGCTCTCACTGCCTTATGTGGTGTGGATCGCTTAAGATTTGCATCTGCCTTATTTTTTAGACTTATGCTCTAAAATGATCTCCCCAAATGGATGGATGGATGGATGGTGTGAATACCGCACATACATCGTGTGGGGCCCACACAACTTGGTGAGGCGATCTGCTTCCCAAGAATTAAAGCCATGCACGTGAGTGTGTGTGCGTGTGTAAAAAAAGTAAAAATAAAAATAAAAATTTAAAGCCATGCACGGACTCATTGTCAGGTGGGTGTGCTCCAATACCGAACCACATGGGACACGGATTAGGCACTGACAGGTTGGGTACACGACTGGCTACTGAAGTGAAGTTTTGTAGGTCCCACCATGATGTATATTTTGTGTCCATTCCGTCCATCCAATTATGGAGCTCATATTAAGGCATGAGCCAAAAAAATAAGTCATATCCAAAGCTGGAGTGGACTCCACTGAAGAAAAGTGGGGAAATTGACACCTACCTTTAAAAACTTACAAGGGTTATAAAAGTTTTTCGATCAAGCTGATATCTGTGTTTTCCCTTTTTTTTCATGCATGCGATCCAATAAATATCATGATAGACCTTAGGAAGGATTTAATAGTGGGCATCACTCTTCCCACGTTTTCTTTGATAGGACCTACTTCCGATGTTTATTTACTTTATTCACTGTATCATGCCCTGAAACCTTTTATTCAAATGGATGAACGGTGTAGATATAACAAATACATTATGATGGGCTCACAGAACTTGGAGACGTCACTTCCGTAGAGACTATCGCTCCTCAAGCTGTCAATAGCTAATACGCCTCCGTACCACATGTGAGCCTCTGCAATGTGTTCGTATGGAAACCGACCCTTCCATGATGCGTCACATCAAAATCCGTCCAGGCCCCATGAATCAACGCCACTCAAGTTGGCAATTGCACATGAGACATGTTTTGATGCGACACCTACCATTGTTTGGATTGGGGTCATATCATGAGTTGCATAACATGCAGAATATTACAAGATTTCCAAATTTTCAGTACTTTTAAAATTATCATGTTTTTATTGTGAAATTATTATAATTTTAAAACAATATTATATAAAAGTTAAAATATTTTTTATACTTTTATATTCCATTTTTAAAATAATTTAATAATTTTAAATACTTTTTTTTTTGCCAGATTTTTTCAATTATGTTGCAGGGAAAATGTTAAAATCTGAAAATATCTGGAGAAATTATGAGAACGAGAATTGTCCGGTGTCACTATGACCGGATGCGGAGAAGTGTAAATAGTCCGTCTAGGGTTGGCAAAGGCCGGGGGAAACGGATTGTACTCACCTGACACCAACCAATGGCTGGTGGTCGGTGGACCCTACCATGATGTATGTTTTTCATCAATGCGGCCATCTATTCTTCTGGATCATTTTAGGGTATGAGACCAAAAATGAAGTATATCTCAATCTAAAGTGGACCACATTACAGGAAACAATGTTAAATGAAATTTGAACATTAATAACTTTTTGGGGCCCATAAAAGTTTTGGATCAAGCTGATCTTTGTTCTTTCCCTTCATCTAGGTCTGTGTGACCTAATCAACAGATTGGATGTGTGATGGAGGTGTGATCCACCAAGATTTATATCCCTCTCATTTTTGGGATGAAACCATAAAATGATCCGGAAAAATGGTTGAATCGGCATAAATGAAACACATACATTATGGTTGGGCTGACAAAGTATCGACCACCAGCCACTGGGCTAGTGTCAGGGGGCGTAGCCAATCCGTTTCCAAGGCCAGGCATCTCAACCAAGCTAGGGCAGCTTCGGATTAAATACTGACCGTTTCGGTACTGGTAATAACCCTTTGGGTATTGGTGTCGGTGCCCACTGGTGTTGTAAAAGCTACATGGGGCCACTATGATGTATGTGTTTCGATGTTCATTTATATTATTTTTGCCTTTTTTGTGTACGATCCTAAAAATATTATAAATTTAAACTTTTTTTTCTTTTTAATTTTATTTTACACATGCACACAAACCGCACACACTCATGTGGTAGTGGAATTTCATCACCTATGGGTACTTGAACCCTTGAGCGGGTGTTGAAACTCTTAAGAGTCTACCAACATTCGGGCAAGAGTAAGGACCCACAATTAAAAAGATAGTGGTCATTAAATGCCCACAATTAAAAACTTCTTCTAGGCTACAAAAGTTTTGAATCAAGTTAATATTTGTGTTTTCCCTCCATCCAAGTTTACGTAACCAAATCAATAAGTTAAATAATAAATAAACACTACAATGGTCATATGAAGTTTTTAATAGTGAGTGTTCAATCAAGCTAACCACACCATAGGTACCCACACATGACTCAATGGTAGACTTTGTGACTTTCAACACCGAGGTCATGGGTTCGAGTGCCCCTTATGGTGTGTGTAGGTGTGAGTGTGTGTGATGTAGGACATGACATAGATACACTCCTACAATGGTTGGATTGAAAGAAGGCCAAACGAAAGCGGAAGTAGTTCATCACATTTGGTCCCAGTCCTTTGCAAGTCATGATGTAACTAGGCTATTGGCACATTTTAATCTGAGTATCGTTATTGATGTAGAGCAAGTTGTGTACAATTTCATCGCCAAGATGGACCAGAAAAGGCTTGATTAGAGGCGGAAGTGATCCGAACCATCAGAACATTAAAACGGGCGTATCTTGCAAACTGGAATGAGTTATCTAACGTGTCATATATGATTTTGGGGCAGGAGAAACTACTTTAGCTGGGTTGCACACTCCGAATTTGTGAGATTCCATCAGATCGATGGTCGAAATTCCATTCTATTTTTGTTTTTACTATTTATAGTAAGTTTTAGTTTGATTATAATTCTTCATTTGTTGGGCTGTAGGAGTTGTGTTCAACATGAAAAGTGCTTAGAAAAATTAGGAGATTAGCATGGTTAAGCCAAATAGGACACTTGCTATTTTTGGCTGAAAGCCATGATGTCTAAGTAGAAATCATGATCATCTATTTAAGTCACGATTTCTGAGAGTTTTAGTTGTAGTCTGATTCCAAAACTTCTTCATAGGGTTCATGTCACTATTTAAGAGGTTTGTAGCTCGTTTTAATTATCAATCAATTTATAATGAATTTATAGAAATTATTTCTATTTTCTTATTTTCCTCGTGGATTCGAGGTATCTCTGTGAGGAATCCAAAGAAGTTCCGTGGATTCGGAATAGTTATCCCCTAAGAAAGACGGTGCTCGACCTCATCACGTTCATCCTTGCATCAATTATAAGACGCACAACCTATCAATCTTTATAGTAACAGGCCATATGGGGTCAACCGACCCACATGGTGGGTTGCGTCTGTCCATTTCGTGAGAAAACACCATTTTAATTCAAAATTGAAATTTTAGAAGAAATTTTTATTTTTTTTAGTAATTAGAAGAAAAAAAAATTCATCTTTTTTAGATATTAATTATAATCATGCCAGGTGTTCTCCAGTGAAGTTAATTTATAACTTTTTATTTTTGGCAAAACTTACTATTTTAGGTAAGTTTTATTTTAGTTAAATTAAGACTTATATTAGGGTTAGAATTTTGTTATTTTTGGTAATTACAAATTAATTTTTATTTTTTCTTTATTGAGGTGGTAATCAAGAAAACATGGACATTAGACAATTATTTAATAAAATATTCGAGTTTTTTTTTTCTCTTATTATTTCTTGTGGATTCAAAACCTACCTTGTGAATTCAAGGTTTTGACTACTTGAGAAAGATGGTAATCTTTCTCGTTATTATTCAATGGTTTTCCTTGCATCAATGTGTGTGTGAAAGTAAAAAAAAAAAAGTGAACCACACCGTCACAAATAGTGGTTATTGAATGCCTACCACTAAAAAAAATTCTTGGGGATAGAAAAGCTTTGAATCAAGCTGATATTTAGGCCCTAGGAAGTTTTTAATGGTGGGTGTTCAATCTAGTGAGCCACACTGCAGGATCCCTATTCATGGCCCACTGGTAGACTCTGTGAGTTTCAACACTAAGGTCATGAGTTGGAATTGTGGTGTGTGTGGGTGTGAGTGTGTTTTGTTAAAAATAAAAATAAAAAAGTGAACCACATGGTAAGAAACAATGGTCATTAAATGCCCACCACTAAAGACTTCATAGGGGCCAGAAAAGGTTTGAATCAAGCTGATATTTGTGTTTTCCCTTCATCCAGGTTTGTGTAATTTAATCAACAGGTTGGATAGAAAATAAACACTACAATGAACCCTAGGAAGTTTTTAGTGGTGGGCTTTTAATAACCATCATTTCCTTTAGTGTTCTCTACTTGGTATTTGGATATGCCTCATTTTTTAGTTGATGCCCTAAAATGAACCGGCAAAATGGATGGATAATGTGGATAAAAGACATACATCATGGAGGGGCCCACAGAACACCAACTAATACCACATTGATATTGGAGGGGTGTAGATACCCCACTTGCACAACACCTGCATGGCTCTCTCTTAAAACATTTCCACCCTGCATGAAAATTTCTTGACATGTGTCCATCAACAGTGTCGAGCTAATGGTTTTCTAGCCTATTTAAACGGCACTCGTCCCCTAGCCAGACAGATGCAAAAATGGCAGAGGGAATACTCTACTGTTTTTTTTTTTTTTTTGGCTTCCGCTCCCCAACAACGAGGAGATTCTACCGCCAACTATAATAACGCCTACGTTCTATCCCAACCAGCAACAACAATCTAACTCAATAAAATCAACCCTGTCACGTCAAGATTAGGGATGTCTGATTATCCCTCTCCTGATACAAGGAAAAGGTGTTTGACTTTCCTTTTCTCTTTATCACATCTCAATCAAAGTCAAAACATGGTCCATTATGCACATTCCATTATAAGTAACCCTGCTTCTTGTTCACTTTTTCTTTACTACATTTACTTTCTATTACTTTATTTTGTTCGTCTGCACGGGCCTCAACTCCGTGAAACAAGGCTATGATCTTCTATCTTTTCTACATGTTTACTTTATTCAGTTTGCCTACCCATTGTCTTTTGACTTTGTGAAGCAAGGTTAGGATCAGTTTACTTTTTTCTTTTGCCTGCCCGACCCTCTCGTAGAGTCATGCGTAGTATAGCCATATGACTAACTTTTCTTGCTGATATACTATTTTCTTGAAAACTGCATATCCCTTAAAGTAGAGACCGTACGTAAGTACAGGCAAGAGAAGGTTCCTAATCCCCTTTTCTCTCGTAATGGAAACCATTACCCAGGCCGCGGACCACATATTAGGAGTCATTCAGGCCAGGGAATCTCATGATTCCCCATCCCAGGGCAGGTCCATAGACTCTAACTGATCGTGGGGACACCACAGCCTAATCGTCTAGTGGTGACTCCAGCCTTTTAAACATAACATTTAGTGGTTGCCATTGGGAAAGGTATTGCACGGCCAAGGAAGCCAAGATGAGATTAAAAAAAAAAACCCATATACATCAGGCTGTCGTCACCCTAAAAAGATCAATCTCACATAATAATGAGAACACCATCCCGTGAAAGGCAATCTTCCATCACGTGTCACACATTCATTTCAGTCGCACGCACGCATGTCGGGGGGAGGGCGTTCACAGGATGGCGATTCCATTAGGGATTAGGTAATGCTTATGTCACGCCCCGAAAATCAGCACCCAAGTACGAAGACTTCGATCCCGAGTTCCTAGGTATGAACGTAGCAAAAATGCACTTAGGCAAGTTTCCATGTGCCCGCGTAGTCCGGTTAATGTTAACCCATGATCAACAATCAGAGTAGCTTTAAATTAGTAGTATCAAAAGTTAAGTAGACATAACTGAATCCAAAAATAAATTACTAATATTCAAAATATACAATTCCAAGAGTAGTGTCCACCTAAATGGGGACTATACAAGCCATAATATGCATTCAACAACATCAAACTATGGAGTCCACTAAGCTGGGGGACTCCAATACATACATGATAAAATTTAAATAAAATGTAAAGTCTTATGTTTTCGCCCAACACTCCTAAAACATTATAGCGATGGTGTAAGCCAGTATAAGCCTGTCCGTCTGAGACCACGGTGGTGTTTGCATCCACAATATCGCCTGGTTGGTATTTTAAAACATCATCCCAAGTGGGAGTGAGTAGCTAACTCAGTAGTTTCATTTTCTAAGTGACACATGTTATCAACGCAATCAAACATAGGCAATGATAATATTAAAAAATAAACACTCTTAAGTTAAGTATTTAAATGTATGGATGACATGATGATATGTGCAATGGTTGGCGCGCAACAAAACCCAATAATGTTTAACATGGTGAATGCCCAAAAATACAATAGTTCTAGCGAGGACGTCAACATATGCGCAATAGTTGGCCCACAACATAACCCAAAAATATAATGATATGCATGATTAACCAAATAATTATTACTTCCAGTTCAATTAGTAGGTTAACAAAGTTAGGATGCCTTCATTTTATTAATAGTCATTAAACGGATTCACGTAGCTCATTGCAGCACGTAGTGGCCCCTTACTAGTGTCTTTTAATCCAAATTTGGTTTCATTAGCCAATAGTCCATACAACTCAATTGGGCTAGTATTAGGGCTTGTCGCCTAAGTACAATCATAACTAGGGTAAAGGTTGCCACCCAAACTCTAAATGTGGAGAAGGCATGCCAACCAAACCATTAGCAACATGATAGGATCACGACATTCATTAGTGTTCGGTGGTCACTACGAGGAGGCTCGTCACCTAATATTTTACCAACATGGCGGGCTCGTCACCCAATGTTTTTTCCATGTGATAAGTACGTCACCCAACATAAGACGACAGCTCAGACACGATGTCCCATACCACCATGCCTGGCTCATGAGTCTTTGTGGGATCATAATGTACTAACGTTTATGAATGGACTTAATTCATTGGTAATAATGATATCCTAGATTCCTTTGAATGTTATATAACCACCTAGCATAATAATGGACAGGCCATGCATCAGACTAATTTGATCGACAACAAGGGACCCCAAACAAAATCGGCATTAGGTGCAAAGCATACCGTGTAGCTTTTTCCATTATCGATCATCCGTGTTCAACCATGATCAACTATATAAGTCTAGGATAGCTAACCCAAAGTGGGTCATCCACTTAACGTTTTTCATAGCTCAATCTACATAACTACAAATCATATTATCAAATACATAAACATAATCATGAAACAACTTAATATCACAATAAGGTGCATCAACTGAACATATGTACGAATCAGTACAATTTAATGTATATCAGTACAATCCAACGTATATCAACATCACTTATCAATTTACATAAAAGACTCCTAACAGTAAGAGTTTTATCTTGTTGAAGTATTTCATCAAACATGTTGGCTACCATCAACAAATAACATTAGGATTACAATAATAAAGCAACTCAAACACAAATAGCATATGACATCCTATAATCAAGTAAAAAATCATTATTTAACACTATTAAGGGTTAATAAAATGAAACCTAAAAGAATGGTCAACACCTTAGGAAAGAATTTTTCAATTTTTTAGCACTAGGGTTAGGGTTTCGGAGAAACATTGATCCCTAAGTCAAATTCAAATGAGCTATATAAGATTCGTTGGATTTATTACTAAAGAAGTTTAGGTCAAAAAGCATGATATATTTCTTACCTCCTATCATAGAGAAAGATGGATTTGAAAGAGGAAACGACATTCCTCAACGTTTGTTGCGGCAATCATAATATTTGAGACACATGGTTGTGAACTAAAGCTCTCAATTCCTCACCCTCCCTCTTTCTCTCCTTGGAGCAAAATTCATATGGGAGCAAAGGGTTGCCCCTATTGTCCTTTTTATAACACTAGAAATGATTTAAATGGCAGTAGTGGCCAAGGGTTTGGTGTACTAACCCTAAAAGAGGTTGTCTCTAACTATTAGGGCCCATATGAAGGTGTACGGGTCAATCTATGTCATGGGATAGATGGCCTTAGTGATGATCTGCATAAGATTTCGATCGTTCCGACTTTTAGATGTATCAATCAATAGATAAGGTCCAAATTTTGTTTAACAATTACTGATTGTCGATCGGGGTTGCAACTATACGGATATATGTAGGACAATACTCTAGGTTATTGTAACGCCCTAAAAATCGGGGGTCGAGCAGGAGGCCAACTCCCAAGTTCCAACGCATCACTTATGCAACATAAATAATGATGATTAAATGTTGTCTGTATTAGCATCTTAAACATAAATGGGATTAAGCTAAATCAACATATCATACTCCAAAGACGATTAAATTTAAGCAAGCGGAAGATTGTGATAGATATATAAACCATATACCTTGTTGTAGGTCTCTAGAGTGTGAAAATGTTACCAGGTTAAATATATACATGTATACTCCCAAAATGGACAAAATGAATATACTTGTGTGTTTTTAAATGCAAAATAACAAGTGTAGTGGCATCTAGTCAGCATCCCCGTAACTCCGTCGATCAGAAAATGGTCTACATAAATCCGCCTGATATATACATGTAGGAGAACTCCTCCTCGTCATCGTAGAAGTCAAGCTCCATCACATAAGCCTCGTCATCACCTGAAACTACGACAGAGTCTGGTCGGTGTTTTAAAACACCGTCCCAGAGTGGGAGTGAGTGATCAACTCAGTAGAACTATAAAGCAAAGGTTAACATGTTATCAATTTAGTCAAGCATCAATGATAAAGCAATACAACAAGCATTCCTAGGTACTCTGGTTAATGCAAGGATGATATGAGTTAATGATGCATGCCCTCGCCTATACTCCCTTTGCGACATCCTCTCACGATCACGGCATGCACCCCTTCCTCTGTGCTCAACTCCTACGCCAAAGGCACATGTAAATGCGGTGTATGTGCGTGATTAGCCAAGTTCTTAATTAGACTCATTCATACAGTAGGTTTGGGAAGCTAAGGTACCTCCCTTTATATCATTGACCCAAACGACGATCCATCTAGGGTCGTCAATCCTAGTTAATCACATACGATAGGCAAGTTATAGGGCAACGTCACCCTTGATTTAAAAACAGTGGACAAGCAAGTTCAGGTCTCTACGGAGAGGCTCGTCACCTTAACGTAAGCCTATTTTATACTCGAGGTTACTCCACCAACGCCCTACCAACTGGCAGCCTATTTTCGAAGGCTTGTCACTAACCTGACTAGGGACCACAGCCAGGCTGCGCCGAGGCTAGGCCTCATTTGTACTCGAGGTCACTACGGGAAGACTTGTCACCTTAGCGTAGGTTGACAACTTGAATACAGTCTCTCATACCACCGTATTCAGCTCACGAGTTTGGGTTGATCACTGGTCACTACGGGGAGACTCGTCACCCCAGCGTAGGCGACAGCTCGACCACGGTGTCCCATACCACCATGCCCAGCTCATGAGTCTTAGCAGATCTTGGTACCATGATTGAAATGGGTTTGCATTGGTAAGGGGTACCTTAGATTTAAACAATAACATCCATACATGGTAAACATACAATAGGCTAATCGCTTTATTAGACAAGTTTGACTAGTAGGAGCATACGCTGAATTAATCGACATGGTACTACTGTCGACAATCATCGTATGACTCGAATTCACCGAACGCATCAAATGTAGCGAGACTAATTCGGCCACTCAACATGAATTGTTACCGATTGCCTGGACTACGTAGTAGTCCCAATCACACTCAAGTGCAACATATGGAGACATGTGATAATCATATAGGCATTTAACAAACAATCCAACCACAACATTCATATGAGCATTTTATCAAAACTCATAGAACATGTTATCACACATAGGCATGCTATATATGAATCATATAGTGATGATTTACAATACATGAAGAAAACTTATTCATATGACTAAGGGAACTAAGGATCCCGTCTTAATGCACTTAATAAGTACGATCCATCAACAAAATCTCATTCGAACATGTTAACAAACACATAGTGAACATATTACCATACATATGTATTTCATCCACAGATCAGTAGTAGTAAGGTAGATTACATGAAAGAATTTATGCACGTAGATAAGGTAGTGAGAAACCTATCTCGCCACCCTTAATAATCCTAATCCAACGAACAATTACTCATTCAGGCATTTTATCAAACACTTAGCCTACGCATTATTATGTACATACCCTAATATAGTTGTAGCTTATATTATAGCAAATCCTTTCACAAAGGAGTTGTTATACATATAACAAATGTGTATTCAAGATTAATAGTCATGGTAATTACAAATCATGATAATAAGTTCATTCAAACATTTCAACAAACACATGGAATGCATTATATTTAACATAGCTCATATATATGTCTAATATATGGAAAACATCACATCTAAGTGCATGTGACAGCAATCAAGTCAGTCATAAATCATTAACTGACATTGAAAGCCTTGAAAACCATAACCTAAACATTTATAGTCCATACCTTTTGTCGGTAAACTTGAATCGAACTCAGTTCGAACACTACGCCTTTGTCAACGGCATAACGGCTGCTTAAATTAATTAAATAGGTTAGCTATTTCACCAGTTCCTCTATTTGAATTTCTAAAACAGATTAGGGTTAAGATTTCTTACCCAAGAACGGAATCGAAATCGCCGGAATAGCGATACGGGAAGGATAATTCGGCACGTGGAGTGGTGGGATCGAAGCGTAGCAATGATCTCTAACTCTCTCTCTCTCTTCTCCTCCCTCTCTCCTTCTCTTTTTTCTCTCTTCTCTCTCTTAGGGTTTGAAATTCGTATGGAATGAGAGGGGGGTGGGTAAAGGCCCTTATATAGGCCTAGAACTGATGTCAATGGCCCCAGGGCCATGATATACTTAGGTTATAGCCAAAGAGCGGCTGTTTCGGTCCAACGGAGCCCATCTGGAGACTCATTTTTTGCATACGATACGGAGTAAGTTCCCTAACGATGGATCTATGTTACGTTAAGTTTTCAGTCCGATCAGATTTGTGGATCGACCGCAGAGGACCTATTTCAATTCAATGGTCATCGTTACTCGATTAGGGCCACAAGTACACTGACATGTGTTGAAAATTTTCCCTGATCCGAGGGTGTACTTGGGTTATAATCTGAAGGTCTGAAACTTTAGATTTGGCCTGCAAGCGAACAACCCAATTCACTTAAATCTGAGTTTTTTTTAAAGATATTCGTGTTTCTCACACACTTTACTCAAGGCTCTAGTTGTGCATTTCTGGACACTATTCGGGCCTGATTCCCGCCATGGTTGTCAAGCCCAGTAAGTGGTCATAATCATATAGTTTCGCGGTTATCGGATTTTCGACGCGCAGTCCAGGTCCGATATGGAGTTTCAATGTGCTCTCGAGAGCAACTAGGTTTTGACATCGATCGTAGGTTTTTAGGTAATGTAGAGTTAGCGATTCTATTGGTTTTGGGTCTTACAGTTCGTATAGAAAGCGGTTCAAGCTAATCTCCTAATTAATTTAGTTTAGTACTTAATTAATTTTCATCTAATTTCTTCAAAATTTGATCCTTAATGATTTCTACCTAAAGTGGTACATGGGTCTTTGTACGGATTTTTCCGGGACGTTACAGTTATTGTCCTAAGTTTGGTTTCTATCTAACGGCCCAAACGTCACAACTTTAGAAAAGATCGAATGTGGGCAATTAACTTAAGTTCCTACTGAATTTAGCCTAACCTCACACAACACATATGCTGCCATTCAGCTCTAAATTAAGTGATTTCGTGCACTACCTCAGCTCAACGTCTGTGATGGACGTCAAGCCCACTAAGATAAACATCTTCATATAGTTCAAATTCAGCGACCTACTCACGAGCGGCTTAGAGCTAGTTTGTTTAATCAGGACATCGTTGGAATAAACTAGGTCATGAGATTTCTTGTGCATGACAATAACGGTGTGTATTAGCTAAGTTCATAGCATGGCCATTTCACAATTTAAGAAAATGGTGATTCAGCTCCAATCACCCTAATCAAGAACCATAATTCAACTATAATAGATGTAACACCCTAAACTTTTCAATACCTAAGTATTGAAAGTTCTTGAGTGTTACAGTAGAATTTAACGTAATATGTACATGTGTATGATACCAATCTAATTATCCTAACCTTACATCTGTTCCTTGACACAAATCTAACCATTGGGAATGATCTCCATTCGTAGATCAACCCATCCATCGATAATTTTTAAGATAGGCCATCATGTCATTCTGAAGTCAAATCTACACCGTTAACCTTGAGTCTTAAATCCATTCATACCTAAAACTACACGATCCAACTGATAAATACCTAGGTAACTACCTAAATCCACCTAAGACCCTCTCAGGAACCCTAGTATCACCAATGACCAGGTTAGAAATCGATTTGACCATCTAATTGACAGAAATTCACAATAAAACTCAAAAATGATGAAGTATGGCCCACATGAACATTGGATCTGCCTGATTTTTGGCTAGGGACCCCATTTGGACTCGAGCAAGCTGATGGACAGAGCTGATTGGGTCACAGCTGTTGTGGACCCCACTCTACGTGTAGCATGTGCATAGCTGGTGCATGCACTACGGTGCACAAGATCGAAAAACCCGGTCAAGTGGGTTTGACCCGACTTCCATTCAAAAAGGAGAGATTTCTCTCTTCTTTTCTCCACCTGCAACGAATGGACGAACATAGTCCATTTCACCCGGCCAGTGGCCCACCATCACGGACTAACTCAATGATCAGAACCGTCCATCATATTGAGGAGCCCGATCCGATTAAAACATTGTCGACCATGTGCATTCATTCACACACACATACTCATAGCGTCCACTTGGGGTGAGTTATGGCCCACCTAGGGCTTATATCCATCCTATATTTTGGCCCACAACCAAACCAGATGATCGGTGCAGATCTGCCAAGAGATGACAAATATGGACCCCACCGAGAACCAAAACGGATTTCCATTCGCAAATAACAGACAACGAGAAAGACGGACTGACTCCGCTGCTTAGGACGTCCGAAACTCGAAGCAAGAATCCAATCCAAATTGTCCAAATTGTGGAGAGAGGGATTTCGATCCCTCCCAAGACACATGAAAAGGAAGGAAAGAAGGGGATCTCGTGTTCCGTCGTTTCTTCACAGAGATGAACCACAACATGCAGAATCAGCGATCGCGTACACCACTCCACAGTGTCCGGGCCACAAATTTTGTGGGCCAGGGAGCATCGGACGGCAATCCCAGGCCGTCCAGATGAGGCCACTCGAATGAATATAGAACAGGGGACAATCCACCATTGAAGAGGAACCATCTTCCTCATCCAAGATGACGATCCAAGTAATGATTGCTAGCTCCATCATAAGATCTAAGTTGTGATGGTGATCCTTACAGATCCGATTCGATCTCCAGAAGAAAGAAAAGAAGAGAGCAACGGGAAGAATTGGAAACAAGATGGTGCGGACGACATCCGCACTATTTCGCCCTGGTGCGTAAACAGAGTTGTGGAAGGTGTAACCTTCCTCTATTAGGATTCTCCCTCCCTCACTGGACTACATTAGGAAATCTATAAAAGGCCAGCATGTATAGGGAGGAAGCCATCCAATGACTATCTTCCATATAACAGAAGAATCAGAGAGAGAGAGAGAGAGAGAGAGAGAGAGCAAAAGTTCGGATGTTGTAACGAGGTAGCTCGTTCGGGATCTGACGGGTTTGAAATCTGGTCCGACTAGACTCTTTGTCTAACCATTAAGAAAGAAAAGGAGAAGAATAAGAAAAAGAAGAAGAAAAGATGTGATTGTGCACGCAATCTGCTGAATTTGGATCATCGAGCTTAGACTAAGAGCTGAATAAGGTGAGCTCCATCTCGATGATGAAATAGTTGCACTTTCAAATTAAATCATTAGTCTAGACTTAACATCGACATAAACTGAGTCCTAGCTTAATCTTAATTGTTCAAACCATGTGGTTTAGGATAAAATTTGCATCCGAACATATAATCTTGGTAGGGAATGATCAAACAGTTAAAGGTGAGGGTTTTATCCTTTAAGCTTACTTTGGTTTAAGTTGATGTGATTTATTCTGCCATTTATATGCCCTGTTATTATGCTATTATGATTCTCCTCTTGAGATTGAATTATTTACCACCAATGATTATTATCTTTTGGGAATGATGATTAAGGCCTGAGTTATTTATGTGTATCTTTATGTGGGGCGATGGATACAAGCTTTGCCCTTGTCTTTATCAATTTATTGAGTTAGCCCTTGCTACTCTTCTCTCTACTGAGTTGACCATTTCCACTCTCCTTATTATTGAGTTGGCCATTGCCACTCTCCTCTCTATTGAGTTAGTCATAGCTACTCTCATTTTGTTGAGTTGGCCATTGTCACTCTCCTCTTACTGAGTTAGTCATTGCTACTCTCCTCCTTATTTTGTTAGCCTTATGCTATCTACCTTTAAGGCTTGGGCATGTGCCTTGGATTTCCAAAATTCCTATGATTCAAATTTTGTTATCTTTATTGCAAGTAATGTGTTAAAGGTATCACAACTAGTGAATCAAATATTTTATCATGGACGTAATGCGTTACAGGTAGCGGCCCTTTTTGTCGGCACATAATTTCGTGGGTTGGTTGGCGTGGTGCACAATTGATGTAAGTAAATCATCATGCGTGTTATATCACTTTTTGAGATTAGATGTCACAAATAGTTGCTCAATGAACACATTGTGTTAAGTAAATCCCTCAACCACATTGTTATGTCTCCTTGAGATGTTCGCATAAACCCACGTTAACGTTGGACACACTGGCGAATATCCGTAGTTATGGGATGCAGGTCGGGTTGGGTTTTCTATGAATTATATTCCACATTGTGACAATCACTATGTATGATGAGCCGCACATACTTTACCAGGCATGCATTCATGTGGATTGGTTGCGCATACTGATTCCTCTCGTAATGGTAGAGTACGTGACATATCAGAACCCTTACATTACTTTTATGAATCTCTTAAATTATTGTTAATCTTAAAGGATAACCATCACTATAAGTAGGGCGTTGACCCTCTCCAACTGCACAGATGATGCAGGCGAGATACAGGTTGAGGATCTAGAACAATTTCTGATAGAAGAGTTTACTGAATAAAATAGGAAAATAGTTTCTAATTTATTTAAATTATGGTTCCGCTACACAACTTAGATATTGTAATAAGCTCCCATTGTGAGAGCATTAGACAATTTATTTAATTATGGAATGATAAATGTAGTTAATTTTATTCTTGTGAATGATTACCATTACGAATGTAATTATATATAATCTACACAAGAGGAAGTTCAAGGCGAGACCTTGAGATATCCAACTTCTTTCATTAATAACAACCGATTTCCTCGGGCATGAGTATAAACTCTAGCCATGAAAATTCGAGATATTACACTAGAAACTACCTGAATTAGTAAAATATACTAAAACTATAAAATTTTAATTTAATCACACAGAATGATTCCTAGAATGATTAGAAGAAATTATTAAGAAGATACAAAATATAAAAACTCTAAGTTGAAAAAGATGTGCAGTCCATCGGCAACATAAAGTTGCAGAAATTTTTAGTTTTAATACGTTTATTGTTGGTAATGTTTTGTATACTTTTATTTACTATAAAATTTTTAAAATTTATTTCATAGCTTATCATTAGATATAATTTATCTCCACTTAATTTCATTACATTTTCAGTTGTAGAACAATTCTAAAAATTTTGAAAGTACCAGCTGCTTGAAACCAACAATTTTCAGTACAATTTTCAAAGCGTCCTAAAATTAATCTCTTTTGAGTTTTATTTTTATTTTTTAATTTATTTTTATATAAAACTAAACTTATCAATCTTCAATATGAATTTTGAATCACATCAATCAGAGTTGTAAAACAAAATATATGAATTTTTAAGTCAACACATTGAAACTGTGAGTTGCATAATATTGTTATAATGCGGAACAGGGGGTGACGGTGGCACCACCGATTCGAGGGTGACATTGTTGCCTACTATCAATTTTGGCGATGACACCATCATTCTGGTAGTAGCACCTCCGAGGTCTGTCCAAAAACTTATTTTTTTACAGTGGCCCCACTGGGTCGGTCCACTCTTTGTAAAATTCGAACTTTCACTCTTTTGGGCGGTTTTAGTGGATCCCGCATCACTCCTTTTGGTCCCAAACACATGTTAATGTATGCACGAACATGCACTCAAATCGAAAATTCAAGTGTAACACCCAAAGACATCCAATTCCCAAGTTGGCGAAAATCTAGAGTGTTACAGCTTACCATCTTAAAGTCCAACTCTAAACAAGTGACATACAATCTTTAGGGAAATCATGGTATCTGCATCACTAACATCCAATGCATACTAGTCGGCACTAACTGACTAACTCGCTAACATCTAGTGTATACTAGTCATGTACTAACTAAACTACCCGCTAACCTTTCAATTCCGAACTGGTCTGTTTACTTTTCTGCGAGCATTTGCATTCCAGTTCCGCCGTAGTCCATTTACTTTTTTGCAAGCATTCCGCATTGTAGTTCTGCATTAGTCCATTTACTTTCCTGTGAGCATATTACATTCAAGTCTATACTGGTCAATTTACTTTTCTGTGAGCATATTACATTCCAGTTTGTATTGGTCCTTTATCTTTTCCTTATTCTATATTCAAGTGTGCAATGGTTTCCTTATTTGTTAATCCCTGCATACCACAATCCATCTTTTTTATTAGTAAAATAGGATACAAAGAGAAAACCGACAAAGGAAAAGTTAAGGAATAAGCCATTATTGCATCTAAAGGTAACTTGCTAGTCTGTCGTCCCTTGAAGTCAACACCAACATATCAAAGCATCATTCACACTCGTGCCTAGGCAACTATGCCAACACACAAAGAAGCTCAGGAATCTCCTTCAAAATCTCCTAGGCGACAGGCACCATGGCCCGCGACCATACCTTCGCTGGCTGACTTAGCACAAGACATGAGTAGGATCAAGGACATGATCGCATGCCTCCTTCAGGGTGGGACAGCCCCCTCCGTTCATAGCGCACAACCGCCCGCAACCCACATGGGTCTCTCCAACCCCACCATCAATCAAATCCAGCACGTCCCAACCTGAAATAAATCAAGTGTAATTTCAGTACCCACTCGTGCACTATCCTCTAAACGAGGACCCATTTGCACCATAACTAACACATTCTAGCCAGACTCAGTCCAATCCACCCCCCCCCCCTCCCCCCTACATCACATGCCTAATAGAAACCCTTTCTATTTAAACCAGTCACCATACCATGTCCCCATCTTGCCTACACAGCTCCACCCTAGTCAAGGATAGCCCTTGTTGACCACCCAAGCACACCCCAATATACCAATCCAGCGCATGATTGGAATTCCTTTCTAACCGTTTGCCCCCCAACAAGATCAACCTGTCGCATCACTCGGCCTGGCCGTGGAGGTGGACCATTACGAAGAAGAGATAAACCGCGCTCCTCAAGGGGAACCATCGCCCTCTTGACAACCATCTGAAATTGACAAACTTTAAAAACATGTCGAGGACTAACTCAGGGTCATGCCCAATGAACTTCAAAGGCAGCATGGGGTGGAACTCGATCCCTTTCATTAAGTTCATAGACCTTTGTCCCTTCTTGGACGTCAAGGTACCAACAAACTTTGAAGTACCCAAGTTTCAAAGATACGACGGCACGGGATGTCCCACCGCTTACTTAAAAGCTTTCTGCGGTGAGCTCGATATCGTGAGAGGAAATGACAAAGCTCTGATTCATCTATTCTAAAAGTCCTTAAGAGGTGACACATTCGAATGGTACACATCGCTTGATTATCACAGGATTAGGACTTGGGAAGACCTGCCCAAGCATTCATAAATTGCTTTACGTACAATCTAAATGTGGCACCTCGAAGGGCGGATTTAGCTGCCCTTAGGCAAAGAAATGACAAGACATTATCTATGTATGTTGGCTGATGGAGAGCCATGGCCATGAGAATGAAAATGCCCATCAAGGCTGATGAGAAAATATCCATGTTCTTCTACTCGGCCAATCCAAACATATCAGGATATCTGAATTCAAACCCGTATACTAACTTGCCCAGCTGATCTGTGCAGGGGGAATAGGTGGAAGTCGGAATAAGAATCGACCTAAACCATGGCCCCACCAATATGTCCCTGCATAGAAAACAAAGATCGAAGAAGAGGCAAGCAGGTATGGAGCCAGAAACAAAGATGCAGTCGCTCCTCGCCCAATGGAAGACAACAATCTCACTATTTCGGAGTAGGGGGCACCGATCACTCATTAATAAGGACAATAGCCATAACAACAGCAACTTAGGTAGAATCTGTAATATTTAAATCAAAATAGATAGAAAGAGGTGGCATAGGCACCTAGACGGTTCACTCCACAGGCCCAGTCGTAAACTAACATTTTAGCCACCTTAATTCAAAGATAGCTTCTAGCTCCTCTCCAGCCTAGACCTCTACCAAACCCTTTGCCCCCAAATTATTATGAAAGAAAATATTGCACATTCCACCAAGGAAGAGGTCATACCACATAACGTTGTTTCTCTTTAAAGCATGCGGTCTAGGATCCTATCGATCAGAAGAAATTCACGATCGTAACACCGGACCCTACTGTCGCTAACAACAACAACATACTCCAGAATCCCTTACCACAGTATCAAGTGTTCATAACCCCAAGTGTAGGGTCGCGATGTAGTAATAATCTCGGTAAAATTGAGGTCGAATCCAGAGGGACTGAACTTGTAGGTTTCTGAAATTAAGTAGAACTAGAACTAGAAGAAGATGTGAATCTAATTCTAAAGTAATTAAGAGAGTAATTGTGATTAAAGTAATTAAAACTTGTAAATTTAAAGTTCGTAACTAGGGTTTCCAAGTATCCAGTTGTAACAATCAGGGTGATACTATGCTTGATTCAAGGACACAATTGAAATTAGAGTCCTATCTTATCCAGTTGGAAGAAGAGACGGTCAGATCTCTGAACTTCTCATAAATCTAGTCATCAAAGAAGGAGAATTGGGAAGATTAGAAGGGATTTCGTCACCTAACCATGCCCATGGGACGATGGCAAACAATAGGATTTACCAATCCATCAATATCAAAATAGGAAAGGACGATATTCAAAGCTATCGCAGATCTATTGTGATTTGTCACAACAAACCATTAAAAACTGAAAATATTCCTTATAATCAAACTAGAATCAAAGAGAGTTCAACATAAACATGAACCAAAGAAATAGAAACATCCCATCATGCTACAAGCTTCACCTTTTAGCCCTAGCTAAGCGGTTTACCCAACCATAGACATGATTGAGCCAAAGTCTTGTAAATAAAACATAAAAACAACTAAGGAAGAAGAGAAAAACTCTTGGCAATGGCTTTTCCACCGTTTTGCTCCACTCCTCAAACCCTATAAGATGCCTAGGAACATCCTAGGAACTCTTATTTACAGTTGTGCATCGCCTCCTTGTAAACCGACTTGGAAAAATTCAAAAACTGCCTCAAATTTACACAGTCAACGCAAAATCTGCGTAACCCTCAACTGGTCAAGCACCACCTTCGACTGGTCGAGCACCACCTTCAACTAGTCGAGGACCACCTTCAACTGGTCGAAGATCGTGCGAATTTAGAATCAGATGTTACTGGAGTTCAATTCGAAGTTTCCTTGACTAGTCGAGTAGGAGCTTAGACCAGTCAAAATAGAGTTTAGACGAGTCGAAGCAAAGCTTGGACTAGTCAAAAATCACGCAAATTCACTTTAAATCTTCGATTCTCTTCATTCCTTACTTGGTTTCCTTGGATCTTTGGCATGTGAATTCTTCATTCTTGGTCTTCTAATATCTAACATTTGGCTTGGTGATTCTTGAGCATTAAATCCATGCTTTTAACATTCTTTTCAATCCAAGCTCTCAGATTCACCTTGTAACACAAACATGTATAAAATATAACATTAAGCAGTATCATATTCATAAAACCAAGATATAAATGGGGGATAATATGTAATATTTGACCCTCAACACAATCCCCAACCAGCATTTTGCTAGTCCCGATCAAAGTATGTAAAAAAATATTTCAAGAACCATTATATAATTTCCATAAGCTTGAGAGGTTTTGAAAACAATCCAGATAATAGAGTTTTAAAATACATCAATGTTAAGCATTATTCTCTCCTAAACTCTAGCATTCGGTAAACTTCATAATCAAGTTCAAAGCATTAATCCTCCAATTAGAACCATTCCAAACATTGAGTTCCATGGGTGCATAATGAAGTCTAGACTTATCACAATCAAAAGTTCAATTCTTCATTTTCATGATAACATTGATAATCAAAAGAGCATTCAGGACAACCAAAACCTAAAACGAAACTTGCATTACAGTTCATCTTTTAATTCCTCTTTTTTTAAAAAAAAAAAAAAATTGCTCCAGCTTTTGATTTTTCCATCGATGGCTTTCACACTATGTTCAATCTTTTTTAAGATCTTTAATAGGTGGCCTTTTTCGACGACAACTGTTTTTTTAGCTGGGCATTATATTTTTTTTCTTTCTTTTCAACTCTTCTTATCGAACGTGATGGACAAATTCCCCAGGTTGGTTTCTTTCATGCTTAATAATCACCAAGTTAATAATTCAATATTAATTGAAGCTTTAATGTGACGGCTAAATGTGACATGTGAAATCATGACTCGATCAATGTTTAAAACTTCTACTCATGGATTAATACTTCGAACTTAACTTTGAAATCTCCAAGTTACCAAATTCAAGAGACATAGATCATCAACATTAAGCATCTTATAATTCTAATTTTAAAAAATTTTACACTTTTCCGTAATTTTTTGCTCAAGGACTAAGAAAACAACTGATTAGTTTACCTAAACTCTCATCCCCAACCTAAAATCTACATTATCCTCAATGTAAAAGAAAGAAGTATGTAATGCAAAAGAGGTACTGAAAAGAAAAAAGGAAGTGATGGAAAGATAATACCTGAATAAGAAATTTTAAGGCTTTTCCAATGATCTTAGTGTGAAGATGGGTTAACATAAAAGACTTAAACAGATGATAAGAAAACTATCCTAAAACAGTGGAAAGCAAACTATCCTAAAATGACGGAAAGCAAACTATCCTAAACAATGGAAAACAATAAACCTAACTACACCTCCATTAGACTAGGAGGTCAATATTAGTAAACAGGATCATTCAGAGGTATGGACATGTCCTCTTAATCAAAATTTTCAACAAATGTCTTTGAACGATGTCCATTCACTTTAAAAATGTCTATACCGCTTCGTAGGCTTCCGCGATCCTACCGGTCGAATTCCGGCAATCCTCGACCCATTACCATCGTTGCGCACGATCCTAAGCCGAGTCCTGCATACCAAAGTCGGCTCGAACTGAAACTTGTATCTTAGCAATCGCGCCGTCGCCGCGGTTCCAACGCCACGACTCGCGCACCGAACCGATACCTAGGTGGGAAGATGTCAGTCAGCGTTCGGTTTGAAGAAACGCCGCACGTTGTGAATCTCGAGGGAATCTCTACGAGATGTCCCATCAATCAAGTCAAGTACACCACCTTACCTTCATGCCACCTCACCCAACAACAAGTACACATGACCACTCCTCCCTTACCATAAGTCCACTCTCTCTCCCCACTCACCATCCCTCCTTTACCCATTTTTCAACTTAACCCATCCCCATTTATTACAACCACTCCACCCATCCCTTCCATCCATATCTCCCATCACTTCTCTCTCTCCCTCATTTTTCTCAAATCTCTCCAAGCAACAAAAAAATTTCAAATGTCCAAGCTCTTCCCCAAGCCAAGTGTGGCCCACTTTCCCCTGCACTCTCATCCCTCATCTCAACCGTTGATCCATCATCTACCACTGTTAAAACCCAAGCAAAGGAGCTAAGAAGGCTTAAGGAGCCAGGAAAAGGCCAATAAGGTGGGTGAACTTTGATTTTTACCGTTGATTGCATGATTTAAGGGCCCACTTATTGGTGGGACCCATTTTGATGTTTGTAATATGTTCATGAGGGGCCCATAGTGGCGGGGTCCCTCTATGATCACCGTTTCTCTCTTTCTCTCTTTCCCTTTTTTCTTTGAATGGTGATGGTGATGAATGGATGAGTGTGGCCCACTAAGAATCACACATATTTTTTTAATGTGGAACCCATTGGACGAATGGGTTAGATCTATGCCATCCAGCCCATTGGCGGGCCCAGATGGAAGGAAAATATAAATATCACAGTGGGCCATGTTCATGTGGAACCCACCTTGATGAGTGGACCACGTGTATGTGGGACCCACCACCGTGGAGTGTATATCCATGCCGTCCAGCGTCTCTGGACGCTGGACAGGTTGGGTTAAAATGGAGTGCGTGTACTAACATGGTGGTGTACTAACAAGCTAACAAAAACAAAAAAAAAGGTAAGTAGTGCTTTTTGGGTGTCGGTACATATAGGCCCCACCTTGATGTATAAGACTGATCCACACCGTCCATTCTATCCTTCAGATCATTTTAGGCGTTGATCCGAAAAATGAGGCTGATCTGATTTTCTGGCGGGCCATGGGATCGAGAATACTAGTATTTCCGTCAAAACTCGGAAAAAAAAATATTACTGGGGTCCACCAGAAGCTTGGACCCACCTGAAACATGGTGTGGACCGCTAATTTTGTGGGACTCAGTCAATGGACGGGTTGGATCTTGCTGACGGGCCCCACGAAACAAAAAAAAAAAAGGAAAAGCAAAAAAGGTGGCAGCGCTGCTACTGCATGGGTGGCGTGCGGACGGGCTGGCCCCTCACGGCCCAGCTGTGGACCCCACCGTGATGCGTTTCGAACATCGGTACCGTACATCATGGGGCCCTCCTTCTAACAAGTGTCTGTCCCAAAAATAATCCGTATACGGAACTCAGGTGGGCCATACCATCTAAAGTCATGTGAAGACATGCCTAAACATATAAAACCACTTGGTGGAGCCTACCTGAGATTTGGACATGGCTGAAACTTGGTCTGAACCCTCAGCCAGGTGGGACACACACATTGGGTGGACTGGATTTGTGAACCACATTTCGGTGGGCCCCACCCACCCAGGTCCACGTGACCACGTGAATAGGTTAGACGGCAAATAAACATTACAGTGGGCCCTGCCCACGTGACTTCGTGAATGGGCTGGATTTCAAATAAACATTACAGTGGGCCCTGCCCAAGGTCCGCGTGACCTCGTGAATAGGTTGGATTTCAAATAAACATTACGGTGGGTCCCCTCCTGATCTGCATGACCTTATGAATAGGATGGGTGGCAAATGAACGTTACAGTGGGCCCCTTGGTCCATGTGACCATATCAATAGGTTGGCTGGAAAATAGACATCTTGGTGGGGCCCCTATTCATGTGGCCTTATCAACAGACTGGATAGTAAAATAAACATTATGGTGGGCTTCACATGTGGCCCACTGGGAAGCTTATGGGCCCATGTACTTAGGCCCATCTTGATGTATTTTTTTAGGCCCATTATTAAGGCCCACTTGGTTATTTATAGGCCTATTATTGAGGCCCACTTTGGTACATATATGGACTCATGTATGCAGGCCATCTTGATGTGTTTATGGGCCCGTTGTTGGGGCCTAACTTGATATGTATAGGCCCACGTCATGAGGCCCATCAGAGGTATTTGTGGTCCATTGTTTAGGCCCACTTTAATATGTATATGGCCTATGTGATTAGGCCCATTTGATTCACATAAAGCTTATGCGATCAGGCTCATTTTAATACATTCTCAGGCCCATGGATGATGGCCCATTGCAATGTACTTAAGGCCCATTGGTGAGGTTCATTAAGATGGCCCACTTGATGAATATAAGGCCTATGAGATATGGCCCATTTGATGTATTTAGGGCCCAGTGGGATGTACCTAAGGCACATTGCAATGCGTGATTCCACCAGGATTTACTTAATGGTATTTGAGGTGAGCCGAGCCTTGGGGACAATGTTGGTTTGACATCCACATTATACGAGTAATGTTGGTTCGATGTCCACATTATAACTCTCCCTAAGGCCACTGATAGGCCCGTATCTGTTTCATGTAGGCCATCTAGGCCCATTTTTATTGAGAGGATAGTTTATTGCTTTATAACATGTTTAGCACAACTCTATGATTCATGATCATACGCATCATATGTATGCTTGAGATGAGGAGTGTCTGATCATAGCATATGCCTTCGGACAGACTGTTTACGGGCTCCCTGATAGGCGGAGTTGCCCTACATGAGCACGTGCTTCACGCAGGATGGTTGCATGATTGGTAGTGTGGTTCATGCATTTGCATCTGTGTGACTGTGATATGCCCTAGCGACATCAGGGCCATAACCTCCACAGATATATCGTGGGTGGCTGGTTGGATACCGAAAAAATCTTGTTCTAAGCAATTGGGCCGTCATAGATGTCCCTGGGTGAGAGTCCCTGAACCCGATGGTACCAGAGGATGACTCCAACGTCGAGACCGAGTGGATATATGAGCGCACGAGGGCCGAATACCATGAGGCCGCGTCTCCCACTGTGTCGTGGTCGGTTGGAAAGGAGTGGTGGCCTTACTTGCTCGAAAGCAGGGGCATTACTAGGCTGAGTTTGACCAGCTCGGAAATGGGTTCGCTATCGACGTGCCGGATAGGTATTGGCTGACTATTGGCCAGGTGGATAGTGAGGTTTCTTACTCTCACTTGGATTGTGCTGCTTGGAGAGAGACAGTGTCATTTGGAGTGTACTGAACCCCGGTGATTATCCAGACTAAGAACCGTACTGATTTGATGCTCTAGTGAGGAGTTGCATTGGTATGAGGATTGACATGCTTGACTTACATATTGCATCTCATGGCCTTGGTATGGCCGATAGCATTCACATCTTGTATTGCATAGCCTTGGTACAGCTGGTTGCATTTACGTACTCATCAGCATGATTCCGCATTACTCCGGCATTGCATTCTAAGCACGTTCGCACACACTTACACCGCCCTCTAAGCTTTCTATAAGCTTATGCACGATTGATGCGTGCAGGTGACGCCAGGACGCAGCTGTAGTCTCACCGCAGTTGGAGCGTGCCGCCGAGCTTTTGGAGTTTTGCTATTACCACTATCTTGTATTTCCCTTTATACGCACTGTATTCAAAGTTTTTGTTCATAGTGGATTTTGTGATGGTGTTCTCGTGGTTATTGTTCGTGGGTTATGCTTTGTTATGCTCATTACGAATCAAATTGATATTAGAAATCCTCCTTGTAGCATCCCAGGATCGGAACCTGGTATATGGGTGCCAGGAGCCGAGAATGGGGTACTACGGAGGCTGTCGGCGCCGGATTCGGCGATCGGGAATTTTGTGAGCCCGGTCTCTGAGTTTGGGGCGTGATACAGCCACAACATTACAGGCAAAGCCATTGCCCATAAACACCTGTCCACCATCGCACTCGCTATAGCTAGCTAACCAACTCCGATGAGGAGTCATGTGAAAAGATGCCCCTGTGTCTAGCATCCACTCATCCTTACGATCATCGTATGACCGTCTAAGCGAAGACATAGATAAAACATCACCATCACATCCATCTGATCCATCTGACGTGGCAACATTGGCCTCCCTGTACGAAGCCTCAGAATCTTCTCTTTTCGATTTAGGATTTCCACAATCCTTCTTCACATGTCCTTCCTTTCCACAGTTCCAGTACTTTACCTTTCCTTTGCCCTTGCCATTTGATTTGGATTTATAACCTGAAGAACCCGTACCTTGTTCAGAATTCCTACCCATTGTAAAGAGTGCATCAGAAGATGTCCCCGTGTCGCCGTTTAGTTGTCTCATAGCCTTCCCTTGAAGGGCTAAGATAACGGTGTCGACACTCATGGTTTTATTCATGCTACACATAGTGTCCTTGAATGACTCATATAACTCCGGAAGAGAATTCAACAACATACATGCTTGTTTTTCATCTTTTATTACTTCCTCCATATCCAGCAATTTGCAAACTAATTTATTAAAGTTGCTGATGTGAGCCTCCAGATCTCCACCCTCTGCCATCTTGAAGTTATACCACTGCCGCTTCAAGTGCAGGCGATTTTCAGAGTATTTTTTCGCATAGACATCCTCTAACTTCGCCCATAACTTAGCTACGGTTTTCTCTCTCATGACATTGTAGAAAACCTCATCCGTGAGACATAAACGGATCGATGATAATGCTTTCTTATCAAGAGTATTCCAATCACCATCAGTCATAGTAGACTTTCACTCCTCAAGAGCACCATCTTCGCCTTGCTTGATTAAGGAACTCAACATCTTGATCTTCCATAACTCAAAATTATTTTTCCCTGAGTACTTCTCAATCTCATACTTGGTGTTCGCCATTTTTACTAATCCCTCAGATTCAGATCTGTGCCCAACGATTGCTCTGATACCAGCTGTTGGGATTTTTGACCTGCGGAATCACACAGATCTAGATCTAGGTTAGCAATTCAATGGCACCAAGCACACACAAGAGAACACACAGATTTAACGTGGAAAACTCTTGCGGGAAAAAACCACGGCACAAAGCGACAGATCTCCACTATTAAACAGAAATTACAAAGAGAGAGGACTTGCCCGATTCGAACAACCTCGAATCTCACCCTTGCTACACCCTTTGATTTCCCTAGAACCCCTTTAGAAAGCCTTAGAATACTTTCCCATACTTCCCATGCCCTAGAAAAAATCCTAGGAACACCTATTTATAGTTTAGGCAACTTCCCTTCCGCATCCCAGTTGCAAAAGGACACAGATTTTCGCAATCCGCAAAATCGCGGAACGAATCTGCGTAACCAACGACTAGTCGAGCTACGACTGGTCGAACAATCCCTACGACCAGTCGAAGGGCCCGGACACCAAAATCCCAAGTCACTGGACTTTGAGTCGAGCGAGCCACGACCGATCGTGAGGACCCCTACGATCGGTCGAGCGATCCCATGACCGGTCGAAGGCGGTGAAGACTTTTCCATAACATAAGGCCTGTTTGGCCGGGCAGATCCCATGGTATTAGGAGGGATGGGATCGCGATATCCTGGGATATGCATGACGAGCCAAACAGACCCGGTGAACTTGTCCTGTGTGACGCCCCGGTCACTGCTTCATGTGGGCGGGCACACATGGGCGGGCACATATGTGGGCGGGCCCCCAAGTGTGGCTGGCAGCTACTGTGTGGCTGGCAGGCTACCGTGCTGGGCAAGCTACTGTTGCAGTTGACTGTAGCGTAACTTGTCCCACATCGGAAGAGTTGTCTGGAGTTGTGGTGGTTATATGTTGGGTTCCTCCCTTAACAGACATGACGCGTTTTAAAGCCGTGAGCTTCGGCAAAGCGGACAATATCATGTGCTGTGGGGGTGGGCCTTACAGGCTGTTGGTACGGTACGCATCAGGATGTTTGATGGGGTAGAGCTTACCTTGACTGATGTCAAGCACGTTCTTGATTTGAAGCAGAATCTAATTTCTCTTAGTGTGCTTGAGGCAAAAGGATGCAAGTACACAGGTATTGATGGTGCTCTTAAGGTATCTAAGAGGGCACGGGTAATCATGAAAGTGCAACAACTTAGTAACTTGTACAGGTTGATCGGGAGCACTTCAAACGGTGGAGCTACAGTATATGTAGCGGATTTCACCTCTGCACGTGTGTGGCATGTTAGGCATGGCCACATGAGCGGGCAGGGTAGGAAGACTGAGATGTGCGGACGAGGATACAAAGTAGGTGAAGCAGCCACCTGTGAGAAGAATCACATGGCATGATTGTAGGATATCGGCGATGTACATGGACAACTCCAATATCGCAGGAGGATTCATCTTCTATTCAGATGTGTAACATCCCGAATTTTTGCTAACCCGGAATTAGATGTCCTTAGGCAATGGGTCACTCCTAACACCTTATTAACTTGTCAAAACCCAATCCCATATTCTAAAAATCACTTGTTAACCCTTTTCCTTCACAAATCTCACCTTTCACTATCTTATCCTTCAAAAGTAACTAAGTGCTAGACTAAATTAGTTACGAAATCCGCTTGATCCACTTTAAATACGATCTGCAAGACCCAAAACTTGTAGAATCATTGACGCTAGGTTACCCTAAAATCTTGGATCAATCTCATTACCCAGCTGCTCTCGGGAGCATCACGAAACTCCGTATCAGATCTGGACCGCACATCGAAAGTCCAATTAACGCAAAGTTAAACGGTTAAGACCGCCTTGCTAGGCTTGACAACCATCTCGAAAATCAAATCCAGATAGTGTCCCAGTGCTATTCACTTGAGCCCGGAGTGAGGAGTGTGAAAAATGTGAAATTATTTAGAAATAAAGTCCAATTTTAAGTAATCTGAGACTTGTCGCTTGCGGGCCAAATATAAGCAATCAGACCGTTGGATTCTGACCCAAATACACCCTCGGATTAGGGAAAATTTCCAACACTGGTCAGTGTACTTGTGGCCCTAATCGAGTTTCTGAGACCGTTGAACTGAAACTGGTCCGCCACAGGCGATCTGTAAATCCGATCGGACCGAAAACGTAACTCGACCTAGATCCAGTGTCTGTGAGCTTAAGTCTGACCTTTGGCTCAAGGAGGGCTTCCAGAAGTGCTCCGTTGAGACAGAACAGTCTCCCTTTGGACATAACCTAAGTATACCTTGGCCCTGAGTCTAATTTGGTAAGTTCTGGACCTATATAAGGACCTTAAACCCTCACTCTCTCATTCCATACGAATTTGAGAAAACCTAGGAGAGAAAAGAGAGAAAAGAGAGAGAAAGTGTGGGAGAAGTGGGTGAAGGATTCTGGTGCTCTATCCTACCATCATTCGTGCTTAACCATAAAGATCTAATCGCCTTTCCGGCGATTCCGACTTCATTTCTAGGTAAGAAAACCCTAACTCTAACCTGTTTTAGGGTTTGAATTGATTCAAGTAGCAAAATAGCTAACGTATCCCATGCTATAGGTTGACATACTGCCGTAGACGAAGACTTAAAGATTCTATTGACTCTGTTACGCTTCTACGGCGTAAGGTGCGGACTTTAGACGTATAGGTTATGGTTTTCAACGCTTTCAATGTCAGATAATGATAGATTCATGATCTGCATGCAATTGCACATGTACAAAGTGTTGTCCGTTTCGTTTTTCGGTTATACGTTAATTATGTTGAATATACTGTATTCCTCGTATTTGTAGAAAATACCGTATACGTATAAAATACGGATTTGTGCTTGCCATGATTAATTGTTGTCTAGGTATGCTAGATACATGTGTATCAACTTCTGGGTGAACGGATTAGCCTAACACCTACTATATTAACATACGTCATGCATGTACTAGTTGTAGCCTAAGTGTTTGCAGAAATGTTCAAATGAATATGGAGCTATGATTTATGCTTGCCATGACTATTGGTCGTGTATGCATGGTCGTGGTTCATGTGGTAATCCTTTGTAAAAGGGTTCGCTACGACTTGTGTTTTAACTAGTATATTATAGGTATGTTGGAATGTGTAGTCTAAGTGTTTGTGAAAATGCTTGTATAGGTATATACTTAATCTAGTAGTGCCTTGTGTAGGTGTTGAGATAGGATTCTCAACTACCTTAATGAGGTGAATGATTTCCTTCATGTAAGTTGTTTAGTTTAATCACTTACTGGTTTATGAAATGTATGTGTTTGGATTTCCTGTTTGCCTTGTGGTTTATGTTCACTCCCCAAGTATAGGGTTGTGATGTAGTAATAACTCGGTAAGATCGAGGTCGAATCCACAGGGACTGGTCGTCACAATTCAAATTTATGATTCTCCTTAACTAATTCAACAAATAAAGGATCAAATTGCTAACACAAATTTATGGAAAATAACTATTGAGAATAGGGAAGAAAATTTAATCAGAGAAAGAGAACTAGGACTTTCGAATCCACCCCTAATTATCCTAACCCTTGTTTTGTCTGTTAATTCACCTTAAATTAGATTGATCCACTTATCTAGAAAAAGCACAATCTGTGTCCTTAATTGGGCATACAGATTGTCTAATTCCTTTAAGCGATGCCATGAATAACATATCTCATGTCCAAATCGGGCATATGGAATATGCAGTTCAGTAAAGCACCCTGTTTCTTCCTCTACAGGAACCTATTCATGATCAGATACAAGCACCTAGAATAATCATCCAGACCACATCCATCCATAGACTCAAAAGTTCATAGATGGAGAAATATAGAATTTAAATCAATCAAGCACACTAGAGAAAGAAACAACCAATCTGATTAAAGTAAAATCAACATATGAGAACAAGGATTATTCGAATTAGGGGCTTCATCTCAGCCCTAGATAAAGAGTTTAGAAATCCATAAATCTAGATAGGAAAATAAAAACATAAGTTTGAAATAACAAAACCATTTTCCTTCTTTTTCTTTCTTTCTTCTCTTTCTTTCTTTCTTACTTTCTTTCCTCCCTTGTTGTAGATCTGGAATTCTCTGGATCTCAATGCCCCTCCCTCAGCTGATGGTTCCCCTTTTATGCTTGCCCGGGACGGTGGAGGAGTTGAGTCCGCAATAGAGTCGAATACAAAAGAGCTTTTACGCACCAGCATCTGCAGCCGCGTAACCACTTAACACAACCAAAATTGGGGACTTCAAAAATCTAATGTTCCTTGCATGTTGTCCATGGAATCAACGTCTCCTGGGATGTTTTGAGGTGGTCTACATGATGGACGGCTTGGATCAGCCATCTGATCAACGGTCTGATCACATAATGGCCCGAAAAATCTGGCAGCGTTGGATGCGTAAACAGAGGTGCGGATCTTCTTCCGCTGTTGCATTGGCGGGGCCCACTTCAGTTCTCTTTTGAAAAATCCACGTCGTTCATTTGACTCACGAGAAAATTTCATTGAGGAATACTCAATTCCAGATCGTGGTTATGGTGGCCCACAGAGTTTTCAACTCACCGTTCGTTGTTCTATTGAATCGGTTGAAAACTCAATAACATCATAATTCCAAATTCCAGAAGCTAGGTGTGATTTTTGGTCACCCTAGAAAACTGATGAACGGTTTGGATTATCCATTTGAACAATGGATGGGGCCCACAAGCTTCCGCAAAACGATCGCGGTCCGTTCGTTTCGCAGCCAGAAAAACGGACGTAGCTGTGACAATCAGTGGGTCCCATCTTGATGTTTATGGCGAAATCCAAGCCGTCCATTGGGTGAAGGACGAAAATTCGGACGGATACATGTGGTTTTTATCTTCTGCTGAAGAGGCCCACCCGATTTCTTCTGCTGCCGTCCGTCTGACATTTAAACGGTTAGGATTTCGTTCTCTTGATCTCTTCAAATTCTGTCACCTAGGGCTTCATAAAATGGGCCTTAGGAATCTAAGGGACGGTCCAGATTTCCTATATGGACGATATGTGGGGCCCACAACTGAGGACCGACGAGCTACAGCGTAACACTGTTGAAACGGAAGTTTCCGTTTTTCTTAGAGAGATGTAGTCGGTCAAACCGACTTTGACCGCCTAGCACCATCCGGTGCACATCCAATGCACTTGTGCAATTTGCACTCTCAACTCCGGTAGAATCCATGATGATGGATATGAGAGATCTATTCCGTCCATTCCTTCTCTCATAACTTTTAAATAGTTGGGATTAAAATTGAGCCATATCCAGATTGCAGGTGGGCCTCAAATAAGGAATTAAGGGCCTGATCTGTCCATTAGGTCACTTCCATAGTGATCCAATGGCTGAAATTTAATATGTACGGTTGATTTTTGGCTTTCATCACATGTATGCAGTTTCGAGCCAATCAGATAGCTGGAACAATGTGATCTTGCATTTTGCACCAATTTCAGGCCTCTTTATCGTGCTTTCCTCAGATCCCAGGCGTGTATATTCTTCACCATTGGTTTTCTGGAGTACATCTCGTGCTCTGGTAATTTTGGAGCGTCAAGTCTATACTTTTAATATCATTTTGCTATACACGCTCCTAATTTCCTCCTGTAACAAAAACACGAGTAAAATCTGGCATTAAATATTATCATGTATGTAAAATCAAGTAATTACTGGGGTCTGATATGCAATATTCGACCCTGATCAGTTTATAACATGCTTGTTAATATGTTTGAATTACTTGTTTATTTAATTCTGCTCTGACTACTTCACATGTTTAAGTTGTCTTCCATAAAATTCGTGAAGGGTGATGGGGGAGTGGTGTAATGATTCCGTGCAACAGCCCTGGCAGCCCTAAGCGGACAATATTGGATATTTGATTGTATGATTCGAAATCTTGATCCATTACTGCTTTAACTGTTTCGTAATTGAATGTGATTGGGGCTATTGTATAGTCCAGGCAATCGGTAACGAGATTGAATTCGTGGCTGAGATTCATTCGCCAAGTGAGATGTGTTCGACGAACCCGAGTCGTACTTCGGTTGGCGATAGTGGTTGGCCACGCGAAGTGCTTATGCACTTCATGTCGTTCAACTTGTCGTGCGCTCGAGTTAGTCGAGCTCGTCAAGTAATCCAATCTGTCTAATGTATGTTCACCATGTTTAGATGCTACTACTTGAACCTAAGGTACCGAACTTACTAGTGCAACCCCGTTAACCTTGGTACCTCGATCCGCTAAGACTCATGAACCGGGCATGGTGGTATGGGACACCGTGGTCGAGCTGTCGGCCTACGCTAGGGCCACGAGCCTCCCCGTAGTAACCAGTGAGCAACCCATACTTGTGAGCCAAATACGGTGGTATGGGACACTGTATTCGAGCTGTCGGCCTACACTGCTTTGATGGGTGTTGAGGGAGTGGTGTAACAATTCCGTGTAACAGCTCTGGCAACCCTGACCGTACCCGGTGTAGTGACCTCGAGCATACTCTGAATCTGCGGAGAGGCGACGAGCCTTCCCGTAGTAAACAGAGTATAAATTAGGCCTGTATTGATAAGGTGATGGGGGAGTGGTGCAACGATTTTGTGTAACAGCCCTGACAGCCCTTGCAGCGACCTAGAACCACACTATCGTATGAGATTATCTAGGATTGACGACCCTAGAATGGATCATTGTTTGGGAATGATATAAGGAAGGTACCTTAGTTTCCCAAAACTGTTGTATGAAAAGGACTAATAACAACTCAGTAATCATGCTCATCATCGCACCGCATGTGCCTGGAAGATGTGGAGCACTGAGGGATGAATGCATGTCGTGGACGTAAGATGGTGTCGCATGAGGGAGTATGTTGGTGAGGGCATGCATCATGACTGCATTTTCATACTTGCATTAATAAAAGTATTTAGGAGTGTTTGACTTTACTGCTTTATCATTACTCTTGACTGAATTGATAACATGTTAACTTATGCTTTATTGTTCCACTGAGTTGATCACTCACTCCCAAGTTACGGGACGGTGTTCTGGATACCCACCAGACTTTGTCTGATTGCAGATGGCGATGCTACTCCTGAGGCGGAGCCGGACTTTTGTGACGACGAGGATGTTTTCTCGTATATGTTGTTTTCTGACGGCTTCATGTGAGCCATGTCTTGATCGACGGGGTTACAGGGATGTAGACAAGAGGACCTTACACATTTGGTATATTTTGGAATTGTACTTTTAACGAATTAACCTAGTAACATTATCACACTCTGGAGACTCACCACAGTTTATATAGTTTATATATCTATCGCAGTCTTCCACTTGCTATCTCACTTGTCTCTGGAGTATGATATGTTGTTTTGGCTTAATCTCACTCATGTTTAATGCACTAATATAGACAACATTCAATCATCATTCATTATGTTGCATAAGTGATGTGTTGGAACTCGGGAGTTGAGTTTACCCTCGATTTTCAGGGCGTTACAAGATGGCTCTAGGTGAGCCTGATGCTGAGAAGTGGAAGGTGACTATGGGCGATATGATAGATTCGTTTTACCAGACCAACATATGGGAGCGGGTAGATCTTCCAGTGGGCCGGAAAGCGGTTGAATGCAGGTGGATCTTCAGGAGGATACAGCATAAATACAGGACGAGGTTGGTAGCGAAGGGTTATGCTCAAAGAGAAGGGATCGGCTTCTCAGAGATATTCACGTTGACGGTATAGTAGATGTCTATTAGATCCATGATTGGCACTGGTTAGCCAACGTGATCTTGAGCTGGAAGGATGGATGTGGAGTCTGCACTTCTGCAAGGGAAAGTGAAGAGCAGATCTACATGAAGCAACCAGATCTGTTCGAAGTTAAAAGGGCTGAGAAAAGACTTTGCAGGAGGTCGTAGTTCGACCTGTCGCCTAGGCAGTGGTTTAATTCCTTCATGGATGAAGGATCGGGGGGATGCAAATATGGTTCTTGGCATTGAGACTGAAGGAGGAGTAGGTTGTGGTAATCACAGGAGGAATACCTTGTGTGTAGGTATTGATCAAGGATGTGATGGGCCAGGTAAAGCCAGAGAGCGTTCCCTACGCGTCTCTCCTCAAGTTTTCCTCAGGACATGTCCCAAAATAGATGAGAAAAAGCTGGATATCTCATGAGCCTTATTCGAATGCGGTTGGCAGTGTATGCCATGGTCTAGATTAGACCAGTTATTTCACAGGCTTTCAATGTTGTGAGCAAGTACCCCGACAAGCAATATTGGGTAGCGGTGAGATGGTAAGAAGATTACGTCTTTTCTTTTGGAAAGACAGGAGCAAAGGTGTTTGGGCATGTGGATTTAAATCCGACAGACATGATCAACAAGAATGTTCCTACAGAGAAGTTCAAGTTCTGTGCAACTTCTCTGGGCTTGGCAATGGTGTAAAAGGAAGACGGAGTGTGCGAGAGAAGCTATGATGCAATACAGAAATAAGAAAAGAGGTCAAGGAGCTACACGGTTGAAGGTTGAAGACTTGGTGGAGATTGTTATGGAAAAGTCTTCACCGCCTTCGACCGGTCATGGGATCGCTCGACCGGTCGTAGGGGTCCTCACGAACGGTCGTGGCTCGCTCGACTCAAACTCTAGTGACTTGGGATTTTGGTGTCCGGGCCCTTCGACTGGTCGTAGGGATTGTTCGACCAGTCGTAGCTCCCCTTCGACCAATCGTAGGTTACGCGAATTTGTTTCGCGATTTTGCAGATTGCAGAAATCTGTGTCCTTTCGCAATTGGGATGCGGAAGGGAAGTTGCCTAAACTATAAATATGTGTTCCTAGGGTTTTTTTCTAGGGCATGGGAAGTATGGGAAAGTATTCTAAGGCTTCCTAAAGGGGTTCTAGGGAAATCAAAGGGTGTAGCAAGGGTGAGATTCGAGGTTGTTCGAATCGGGCAAGTCCTCTCTCTTTGTAATTTCTGTTTAATAGTGGAGATCTGTCGCTTTGTGCCGTGGTTTTTTCCCGCAAGAGTTTTCCACGTTAAATTTGTGTGTTCTCTTGTGTGTGCTTGGTGCCATTGAATTACTATCTTAGATCTAGATCTGTGTGATTCCGTTGGTCAAAAATCCCAACACCTTAGAGGACTTGTGTTAGACTTATATAGATGATAGCATGCCAAGTCATGACGCAGATAGCTTGACAAGCAAGGAACTGTACAACCAGTTACTAATAATATATTATTAATGCTCTAATATTAACAATATATTATCGGTTATAACTTCATGACAGTCCAGTCATTATAGAACTTGTTCACCAGCATGACTCGATCCTGACTCAACAAAACTCAAGTCAGCCTATCAATTGAGTCATGACCTAGGCAAATGGCGAGTTGTTTTTAGTGGTTGTGTCATGAGTTATGGTGTGGCCCACCTTTTTTCTTAATTGGATATCATATACATGCCACATCTGGTGAAAACAAGTGAATGTATCATAACTGACAATACAATCGTGGTATCCGAACATTCCTCCTATTTCAAATACTTATGATTTTTTTGTCTACTTACAATTCAATTATTAAATATTAAGTGCTGTCAAATCAAGACTCAATGATTCGGTAGTGACCCCTTCAGTACCTAGGTACTGGTTTGTACTGGTCTGTGGGCCCACCATCGTATATGTTTCTTATCCACACCGTCCATGCATTTTTTTAGCTCATTTTAGGGCATGATCTTAAGAATGAAGCGTATCCAAAGCTCAGGTTGGCTACACCACAGTAAACAGTAGGGATTGAATGCTTATCGTTGGAAAGTTCTTGTGGGCCACAGAAGATTTGGATCAAGCTGATTTTTGTGTTTTTTCTTTCATTAAGGTTTATGTAACTGTTTAAACAGGTTGGATGGCAAATAAACATCGTAGTGAATCATAGCAAGGTTTCAATGGTGAGCATCACTATCCCCATTACCTCATGTGGTGTGAACGAATGGAGCTTTGGATCTGCCTCATTTTTGGAAACATGCCCTGAAATGAGTTTGCAAAGTGTATGGACGGTGGTGATATAAACATATTTATCATGGTGGCCCCACAGAGCTTTTCAGTACCAAGGGTCACTAGGAATCCGAGACCAATAAGTCGTGTTTTTCGAGTGTTAAAAGGGCCAGGACCGACTCGTCATGTCTCGAGTCAAGTTGTGACTGATCCGAGTTGACTCAGACTAATATTAATGTAACTCGTTCAAGTCTTATACTGAAAGATGAGCAAAAGATTAAGCTACAGCCGTAGATTAGTCAGAAGAGTCATCATGGATGCCGTTGATTCCAGGGTGCGATGATGACAATGGGTCATGGTCCAGATTCTGACATGGAAACCGCCCATGATCATAACTCACCCGGAAAAAAAGGTCTTAATGCTTATTGATCCATCTCAACCATACAATTGGTATAGATGCCCATCAACGTGGACCGTCCAATGCATGAGATGCTTATTCAGTGGACGGTAGCCCACGTGCAGCCCCACATTTAATGATCTTGACCTTTATGCCGACCAACTTTTGGATGGTCGTTGCATTAATGTTTAATCGACCATGTGAAAGCACCGGCTATCACTGGATGCTCTATTGCCCACTGATTTGACAGCAGTGATAACTTCGGCATTGAGTTTCCGTGTGCGTTTGATACATGATAATTCTTGTGGAAATAAGGAAAGTGGATTGAGTACTGAGTAAACTATGTGGGTCACTGTTATTTATGTGTTTTAGGGTTTGAGTCCTAAAATGAAGCATATCATGAGCTCAAGTGAGCCACACTACAGGAAACAGTGTGAATTGAATGTCTACCGTTGAAAATTTTTTGGAGGCACATAAGTTTTGGATCAAGTTGATATTTGTGTTTTCCCTTCGTTTATTTATGTGTGATCTTATGAACGGGTTGGATGAGAAATAAACATCACTGTGAGCCTTAGGATGGTTTCAACTGTAAAAATCATTATTCTCACTTTTTCCTGTGGTGTGGTCCACTTGGGCTTTGTATACTTTCATTTTTGAGTTGGAAAAATGGATGAACGGCGTAAATAAACCACATACATTCACGGTGTGCCAAACAAAGTTTACTTAGTAGGATAAATGCATACTGAGTTAATCAGTGCACAATCCGATTTAGGAAACAAGTGGAAATGAACAATATCAGCCAAATATTAGGTGGGCTCCATATGTGGTCATTCATCTGATGTGCAACTGGGATCAAATTGTGGAGGAGATTTTTCACATGTAGACACGTGTAAAACGAGCCCACTAAATTAGAAGCGTCGATCACCAAAAAGAGGGCCCACAAGTCCTGTGTATGCTATCCAACTCGTCCATTAGAGTTGCCTTATTATGATAGTAGGACGCCCTAAAAATTAAGCTATTCAACCATTGTGTGGACCACATGTGAATTTTAAAATATTTGATGATTTTACATTTTTTTTTTAAACTATGATGTAGCCCTTGATGACTCTATACACCTGAATTTAAGCGCATCTGATCGTCTTGTCGGGGCCACGAAAATATACACAGCATGATTGGCCCCATTGGAAAAATACAATGGACAACCATCCATATACTTCCAAATTCAGGTTGGATGTCTTGCAAAGCAAACACCTCGGTGGGACCACACGCAGCCCCTGGAGAGGAGCTGGCCTCCCACTGAAATAATTCCGGTGCATGAGACAGAAAAAGATATTTCTTTTTTCTAACAGAAAAACGAACCAACACGTGCAGATATGGGACATGTGTGGAAAATGGATATCGTTCATACAGTGGTCCACGTCATGGATGTTTCTTTAGCCAAACGTGTAGCAGGTCAATCTATCAAGTGGGCCACAGATGTACGAACAAATGGATGGTTAGAAAATTAATAACCAGTGATCCAGTGGTCTACATTTAATGAACAAGTGTCACCCACCTGATAAGTGGGCCAGCCTGTTTCTTGAACCAGGACACAAGTGGTAAGAGAACCGTCCGTATGAACGTTCCCGATCCCACACGTGTACTACCTCCACACGTGTGGAGCTAAGGAAAAAGGAAAAAGAAAAAGAAAAAGAAAAAAGGACCCATGGCTCATACACACAACTGAACGTGTGTATACTCCATATGAGGGATGGATAGGGATGGGGATGTGACGCATTTGAATGAGCTAAAGTGTCACACGTACACGTAATGTGATTGGTTATTGAGGTGGGCCCCACACGGAGCAAGTTGGCCTCGTGCCTCATGCAAAGGATAATAAATGCAACCAGATATGTCTCAACGACCAAAAGAGAAGCCTACATTCCGACGCAAGCGAGCGTGTGACATGACAGCCGTGCAACCTGAGCCAGCCCTTTCCTGGGGGGAGGGGGGGGCGCTGTGGACGTCACATCCAGGGCCACGTCTTTCCAACGTAGGCACGTGTGGATGGAGAGATGGTATGGTAGATTCTGTACCACCGGATTCCGTAGCGCCCTTCTCCTGGAAGTACATGTCAGGGGGTGAGTTTATTGTTTAGGACCGTTCATCTGACTAGCCCTACTGCTGATGGAAAATGGTTCGAAGTAGTTACCGATTGGATGATCTTAACCTTTTGATTAATAGTCCACGTTCAGATCCATGATAAGGCCGCTAGATGGATGGTCGAAATTGATAAATCACCCTGGGGTATGAAAATGAGTTAGATGGCTCCATCATATTCAGGATGCAGGGGTTGTACTGGACCATCTCCCTGGATGGAAATGAAAATGATTTTTTTATTTTGGATGTTTCGGGGGATTTCGTTTTCGAGTTGATACCTACAGGACGCGGATTGCATATACGTACAGTGCCGACAGAGCTCTGTGGGCCCCACCTTGATGTATGTGTTTTATCCGCGCGGTCCATCCATTTTTTCAGATCATTTTAGGGCAATAATAGCCCAGAAATGAGGTAGACCTAGATTTCAGGTGGACCACACCACAGAAAAATAGTGGTGATTAAACGCTCACCGTTAAAAGCTTCCAAGGGCTCACTTAAATGTTTTATTGGCCATTTTCCTGTGGATTAGGTCACACGGACCTGGAGGAACGAAAAATAAAAATTAAAAAATATATATCAACTTGATAAAAAATTTGTGACCCTATAAAGTTTTTAACGGTGGGCGTTCAATCACCACTGTTTCCACTTCGGTTTGGTCCACCTGAGATTTGGATCTACTTTATAACGGTGGGAGTTCAATCACCACTGTTTCCCCCTTCGGTTTGGTCCACCTGAGATTTGGATCTCCTTTATTATTGGGATGATGATCTTAAATGAGCTAGAAAATGGATGGACGGCATTGGTGAAATAAATACGTGTCATGGTGGGGCCCACGGAATAATATCATGCAGGTGAAGCAGATCGCCTACTGAGTAAACTCTGTGGGGCCACCGTGATATATGAATTTTATCCACTCCATTCATCCATTTTTACCATATAATTTCAGGGCTTAGAGCTATAAATGAAATATATCCAAATCTCAAGTGGACCACACCTTAGGAAACAGTGTCAATTGAACTTCTATAGTTGAAAAATTCTTCAGGCTATGAGAGTTTTGGATCAAGCGTATGTGTATATTTTCACTTCATCATTCGTGTATGTCTGAACTTACGAAAAGGTTGGATGGCAAATAAACATTACTGTGAGCCGTTAAATGGTTTCAACGGTGTACATCATTATTCTCATTGCTTTTTGTTTTTTTTGTTTTTTTTTTTCCACACGCACACACACCCACACACTTACACCGTAGTGGTATTTCACCACCAATGGATTCTCGAACCCTTGACCGGGTGTTGAAACTCCTGAGAGTCTACCACCGGATCAAAAGTAAGGATCCATTCTCATTACTTCTTGTAACGAGGTTCACTCGATATTTGGATTTGCTTTAATTTTGGCCTCAACCCTAAAATGAGTTGGAAAAACGAATGGACGGTTTAGATAAAGCCTGTATGTTCACAGTGGGCTCAACAGAGTTTACTCGTGCAATCCGATTTCGAGTCCGGATCTTTTGTTGTTGGGTCAACAGAGATTTCCTGATGCCCTAATTCTCATTAGTCCACGTCACCGCTAACTAAAAAAAAAAAATAATAATAAATAAATAAAAGCTTCGGACGCCAAACCATTTGGGTAACGGGAAATCCTGTTGACAGAGGATCCGGACTTGTTCAGATAAGGTGGAACATCTACCACCTATAGATAGCTTTCCACGTGTGTGGGACCCCTTAGCCTGGGGTGCCGATTAGGTGAGACGGCGGATCCACCAAGGTGGGTGGGACCCCTGACTATGGGGCTCACAGTGATGTATGTGCCTTACATCCACACCGTTGAACCATTTTGAAAGCTCATTTTAGGGCACCATCTCAAAAGTGAAGCAGACTCAAATCTTAAGTGGACTACACCACAGGAAATAGTTGTGATTGAATCCTCACCATTAAAAACATAATGGATTCCACCCGAATGTTTATTTCTGGTACAACTTGTTGATAAGGTCACAAACACCGAGATGAAGAGACCGCAAAAATATCATTTTGATCCAAAGCTTTCGTGGCCCATGGGAAGTTTTGAAGTTTTTAATGCTCAATCGTGACCATCTACTGTAGTATGGTTCATCTGCGATCTAGGACCTTTTCTTTTTTGGATCATGCCCTAAACTGGGCTTTCAAAATATTTGGATGGTTTGGATTCAAGGCACATAAATTACTGTGTGCCAAACACTAGGGATCAACTAAAAGTCAGGGTCCGACCCACGTGAGTGGATCTGGGTCTCACCTAACCCCTATTATCAGGAGTAACTAATTAAAATAATTTTTCATTATGACATAATAAAAGTGTTGACTTTAACAATGAAGTTGTTATTTATTTAGCCTTTTGGGTAATTTTTGTATTTTTAGATAATAAAAATGCTCCTCTGTCAGCCTACAATCTTACTAACTTCTCACTATCGCTTAAGTTGAGAGAGTATTTTAAGATTTACCGTATGGGCCCTACTAAATCAATAATTGGGGTTATCTCTCAGTCAATCTAATTTTTTACTTTAATCAAACAGTCATAAATCCATATTATGGTCATTTCAAAATAAATTGGAACTGTATATGGCCCACAACTGTATTAATGTTGTGAGTTAATTTTGAATTATTTCTGCCGGTATAGTTCATTTATGATGAGTTTTGCCCTCAAACTCAAGTAGATTGCATGAAATTAAAACTACATTCATATAGACCGCTTGAATTTACTACAAGATGATCAAGTAGTCCCCATATAAAATGTGAGATAGGTTCAATAGGTGGGGTCATTTGCATGGGAAGGCCATTTAGCATTTCATTTCTCTTTCTTTCTCATTTTTTTCTAGGGAGGAGACTATTTGGCTGTTATGACCATTGCCACTTCCATGGGATGCACTCCGACAAGCTTTCGGCATCATTCCCCATTCTTGCGAGCTTTTGAGTATTTTTATTTTTTTTTAGATTTTCGGTCACACTTTCTGCATAGAAAATATGACGGTTAAAGGTAGGTTTAGTTTAGGATAATAGTAACTTTTGTGTGTTATTATTATTGTTTTTTGTATCAATTATATGAATTTGTGAACGGGAGGAGAGTGCAGTGGTTCCCTTTATAATTATTTTTTATTTGTATTATAGGTATTGCGGGAATTTGTGAAATTGATGAATTTTGTAATGGAAGAATGTTGTAATGGATAAATTTTGAAATGAAAGAATGTTATAATGAATGAATGTTGTCCAAAAGTGGGCCCAAAGTTACAGTGGATCGCCGGTAGTCATTGCGGATCGTCAGTCATAACTAGGGTTGTACACTAACCGAGTTAGCTTGCTCGACTCGACTCGAAAAAGCTCGATTCGACTCGGTTCGAAATTGAGTTCGAGCCAAGTCGAGTTGATTTTTTTAACTCGAAAAAATTTCGAACCGAGTTCAACCTTGCCCGAGCTCAACTTGACTCGGATCGAACCCCAACTCGAATCGAACTAATTTGGTGTCTCAGTTACTTTGATATTGATGTTGCTCACCAAGTCTTTGATAAAATGACTTAATGAAGTGTTGGTTGGTCGCAAGGAAGGTATGTATATGAAACTGTAGACACCCCACCCAGGCTAGTATCTTGAAAAAGCTAAGACAATCTAGGAACCATGATCATATCCTAAACCAAACCCTAATCCCAGCTTAAACCTAACCCTAACCCAAACCCTAACCTTAACCTTAAACCCAGCCTAAACCCTAAACCTAACCTAACCCTAGCTTAAACCCTAATCCAAACCCTAAACCATCACCCAATCCAAAAATTAACTTTCATATGGAATTACCCCTCTAGTTCACCCTATTTACCATCCTACCAAGCCAAAAGTCAACTTTCATATGAAATTACCCCTGTAGTTCACCCTATTTACAATCCTACCAAGCAAAAGTCAACTTGCATATGAATTTACCCCTGTAGGTCACCCTATTTACCATTTTTACAAACATCACCAACCACCAAGAGTCAATGAGAGCATGCCACATGGCATTCCTCTCCACTCAACCAATCACAAGTTGTCATGTCAACTTTTACCCCTTACCTACCTACCAATTACAGCAATACCATTGGAGAAAGCTATAAATAGCCCTCTCCCCCTTCACATTTCACACACAACCAAGACAGCCTAAAATCCAAGTGAGGGTGAGGGAGAGTGAGAGAGAGAGAGAGGAAGAGAGTGAGGGTGAGGAGGTGCTCCTAAGCCTCCAAGTTCAGATTTTTTAGCTCCCCCTTAGTCTCATCCCGACCTTCCTAACCCCACAAGCCTAGCCCGGATTGATCATGGTGCAGTCCATGTCTTAGCCTACTCAAGATCGAGCCAAAGATCCATTCATTTTACATATAAGCATTCATCATGACATCTATTCCCTTCTCAACCCCCCTGCTTCTCTAGATCTCTAGTGAACGTATGATCTGTGACTTGTCGTACACCGGATCCTGTCACATCAGAAATTTCTAGTGATTTAGTTCATTTTTCTTACCTCTTTCCATAAACATAATCATATCCGCCTTCTATACACGTTGTTGGACGTATGCTCTGTGGCTTGCCAAAATCTCAGATCTTGCCGCATCATAAATTCACGTGTGTGCCTAATCCTATCTCGACCACAGCATCCATCCCTTGAGATTGTTTTACTACACAAAGTAAAGACCGTACATTTGTACGGGCAGAGAGGGTGCCTAACACCTTCCCTCTTTGTAACCGAGGTCCCTTACCCGGAATCCCGGATCGCATACCAGGAGTCAATCTAAGGTAGGAGAATCTTCGAATTTCTCCAACCTTACATATTCAGCGAGTTCTAACCGACAGCGGGATTCTAAGATTAAGTGGCTAGTGGCGACTCCAAACTGACATCACACACCCCCCTTACACACACCCTCAAAGGACACCAAACCACTTTAAAATATCACCTAATCTGTGTGGGCGCCGATTTCTAGTGTCCAAAGAATGGTGACTCCACTGGAGATTTTGCTAGAGCATTCAAGCTGAGACCCGACTTGAAAACATGTGATATTACAATCTCAAGGGACATTCATCATCGCATTCATACAAAACAAACAAAAAAAAATATAACGGTCGCAAGACAAACAAACAAAAATAAAACATCAATCTTTGGCTTACACTTGTCTAAGCATCAATCCGAGTTATGACTACTTGATGCCATGCAGCTATGGCTACTCTATCAACTCCTGAAGCATCAGCATCGGCACCGGTACCAACACCGGCATCGGCGCCGAAACCTCCGACAGCTCCAACAGATTTGCCAGTCACAACAGCCTTGAATGTGAAAGTGCCCTGGTTTGTCAATTAGCGAGAGTGTTGAGTCGGTTCGTCTACAGAGCCTGATAGGAAGATCAATTCAAGTGTCTGCCTCAACCGGATGTGTGCAAGCTCGCCACAGGTAAATCTGAGCCTCACATCCCTTGTCCCAAATCACCAGGTATATTAAAACCCTTAAAAACAAACTAGAACATCATAGGGTTTTTGAGTTAGAAAACGTTTTTCAAAATAGGAAAATTCTCTAAGTTTTCTTGCCCTGTCGATTGTATCAATACACATCTCAATATGATCGACCTGAGTTGTCGAGTCCTCGATGCTCCATCGATACCATCGAAAAGTGGACCAAATATGTCCAACAACCTCATAACATATCTGGACGAATTATCGATGTATCGATACACCTATCGATATCATCGATATTCAAATCTCGAGTCTATCGAAGTCGACTCGATATCATCGACAGACAGATTTCCGGCGCCCCTGTTTTTACTTAAGAAAATCACATTTGCATCGATATATCGGAGCTCTTCTCGAGACCATCGAAGTTCAAATCTCGATGATATCGGAAGACTCTCAATGATATCGATCTTGGGCTCGAAGTTCTCCAGCAACATATTTCAGGGTGGTTTAACTATGATCGGGGGCCCTTCGATGGAATCGATATTCAAATATCGATGATATCAATACCAGGTCGATTGCATCAAACAAGGACATAAACTATCCAGCAAGCTTAATAAAAAATCCACTGAATTTATCGATGCCTCGACGCTGATATCGATATCATCGACATTTCATGAAAACCTGAAATATTCCAAAGTCAAGTCTCTCTCGTTCTTCAAGTGTCGATGGATCGATCCTATCATCGATGAAATCGGAGTTTGAAATCCGATGACATCGACAATCGTTTCGATTCATCGACCAGCTGGCAAAAGGTTTTAAAAGCGTATGACATTGAGTTCGAGTCGTCAAGCAGACCATCGATGCTATCGAGAGTATACGCTCGATGATATCGAACCTGCTCAATGATATCAAACTCTATCATAAATGTGACCATTTTATATCCGTTGGAACCTTTTGCCTATTTATAGAGGACTTGTCTATTGTTGCTGTGAGAGAGAGAAGAGAGAGCTTTTGAGTGTTTAACATTAGATCATATACCCAAAGCCCTTTCTCTCAGGGGAGTTCATCCTCCAATCAACCCTCACCATTGATATTCAATAGAGTGGATTGGGGAATGAACTTCCACATTTAAGGATCCTCCAGCTACTACCTTAATGGCAAATCATTAAGCTGAGATACCTTGAATGCTTAGATGATTGGAACCACTCTATCTTCCTTATAGGAAAACCATTAGAGAGTTGGATTCCATCATAACCTTGACCCAACCCGTCACCATATATCGGTACATCTTTTTGTGTTGCGGATCAAGGAAGCAGAAGACTCTTCGTCAACAAGGAGGAGGAGATCTTTGGCATTGTGTTAATCGGGACTCATCAACTTATTTGTAAGTATCTAGAGTCCAAGAGGAACCTTTTGATCATTCCTTTGTAGGATTGAGTCTAAGGTGTTTCTCGCTCTTTGAAGTCCTCAAGGAGGCCTCCGGCGGGAGTGTACGTGGTGGGTGCGTTGTGTGGACCCTTGCTCTGTGGAGAGCATAAATATCTAGTTGAAGGTGAACCAGTCAAAACCTTAGGTTTGAGGTCAACCGCTGTGAAACCTCGGGTTTGAGGTGAACCGTGTAGAAACCTTCGGTAGGGTCTTATAGAAGATCCTTGGCCAGTGTGCCTAAAAGTGGGTGCGTTGTGTTAACCATTGCTCATGAGAGCATAAACAGTCAGCCTTAGTGTAGGTGGTAAAGGTTGAAGGTGAACCTGATTTAAAACCTTAGGTTTGAAGTGAACCGCTGTGAAACCTCCTTAGTGAAATTTGGTACACTCAAGGGTTGAGTGCGGTTACCGAGAGTGGAGTAGAAAGTAGTCGAACCACTATAAAAATGACTGTGTTTGCGATTGTTATTCTTCTGTGTATGTGATTTATGTCAATGCTTTCATATCCATATATCTGAGATCACACCTCACACACTTACACAGTCATATCCATCATAAACTAGTCTGCATATTGTTTATTTCTTAAACAGTTTGTGATTGGATCCTCTATCGGGCTTGGAAGCCAGTAGAGTTATTTTTGAGTAATCCTAATATATGCTTTTTGTTAGGATTAGTGTAATAGGATTTTAAATAAATCATAAAAACTTTTAAAAGTCTTATTCACCCCCCTCTAGGACATATTGGCATATCCCGACTTCAACTAAAGAGGTCTTCACCGCCATTTCAGAATGAGATGTCTCAGAGCTTCAAGGCATTACAAGAGTTACTACTTCGCTTGGTACCAAGTGTCATATCAAACACACAGGCAACACAGTCTAGTGCCCAAAACAGCTCAATCTCACAAACTCCTATTACTTTCTCCCTCATTCCTCCAGTAAATCTTGTTCTCCCTCTTCTTACAGAATCAACCCAACATACAAACGGGAGCAACCCACCCGTACATCTTCCTCCTAATAGGGGATCCAATCAATTCTAAGGGGCAAAACCCCTCTCGACCGGTCCCTCCGAAATTGAAGAGCTCCGAGAGCAATTGCAAGATATGTAAAGGAAGCTACGGAAGCAGCATGGGTGGATCTCCCATCCCCCAAGTTCAGGGATCTTTGTCCCTTCCCTGATGCAAAGGTACCTCAAGACTTCGAGGTACCAAAATTCAACAAATACGACGGTACAGGGTGTCCTATGGACTACTTAAAGGCATTTTGTAGAGAGCTTAATACTATGGCAAGTAATGAATGAGCGTTGATCCGTTTGTTTCAAAAATCCTTGAAAGGTGATGCGTTAGATTGGTACACATCATTAAACTACCATCGAATTAAAACTTGGGAACAACTTTCTCAAGCTTCCATTGATCGTTTTGTGTACAATCTTAATGTAACACTCAAAAGGGCGGATCTTTCTGCCTTAAGGCAGAGGAATGATGAGTCATTGTCAGCTTACGTTGAACGGTGGCGGGCAATGGGCGCTAGAATGAAAACACCCATTGATGACAAGGAGAAAATCTACATGATCATCCACTCAGCAAACCCGAGTATCTTTGGATACCTCGTCTCGTATCCATATGCCAACTTTGCCCAACTCGTCCGTGTTGGGGAACAAATCGAAGCCAGAATAAGGGCTGGGATGATCTCTCCTTGGTGGTCTCATCAGGCCTCCCCAGTACAACGGATAGTGGAAGGAAGGTCTAATGGATACGAGAACGGTAACAGAAATGCTCCTGACCTCCATTTAACAGAAGAAGACAATCTCGTCGCCTCTACCCAAAGTGTTCAATTCACTCCTCTAGAGGGACAATGGCAACAACAACAGCAAAGGGAGATTCCTTAGTATCCCAATCATGGTCAGCAGATGAGGATGGCCCGGGAACTTAGGCAGTTTACACCGATAGCCTAAACTTACAGTGAGATACTAACCACGCTAGTCCAAAGGCAAATACTTACACCGCTACTGCATAGGCTCCCCCAAACCCTCTGCCACCAAATTATAATGAGAATGAGTATTATGCATACCACCAATCATGAGGCCACACAACGGATCGTTGTTTCACTCTGAAACATGTCGTCCAAGATCCGATTGATAACCAAACGATTGTGGTTACCTCTCCTGCTGTTGCCACCACCAATTACACCCTCCAGAATCTTCTGCCATCGTATCAAGTATGCCCCAGTTCATCAGGAACCCCTACTAACAATATCAGTTAAGGAGAGTCACCCCCCGGTGTCATACCCCGAACTTAGAAACCAGGCTCACAAAATTTCTGATCGCCGAATCCGGCTCCTACAGCCTCCGTAGTACCCCATTCTCGGCTCCCGGCACCCATACACCAGGTTCCGATCCTGGGATCCTACAAGGAGGATTTCAAACATGATTTTGTTTCAGTATAAGCATAACCCAAGAACAATAACCATAAGAACACCATCACAAAATCCACTATGATCAAAAACTTTGAGTACAATGCGTATGAAAGGGAAATACAAGATAATGAAAATAACAGAAACTCTAAAAGCTTCACTGCACGCTCCAACTGTGACGAGGCTACGGCTGCGTCCGAGCGTCACCTGCACGCATCAATCGTGCATAAGCTTATAGAAAGCTTAGAGGGCGGTGTAAGTGTGTGCGCAATATGAGCGTGCTCAGAATGCAAGGTCAGAGTAATGTGGAATAATGCTGATGAGTACATGAATGCAATCAGCCGTAGCAAGGCTATGCGGTGCAAGATATGAATGTTATCGGCCATAACAGGACCATGCAATGCGAGATGCAACTTAAGCATGCCAATCCTCATCCAATTACACATATCAATACAGTTCTCATTCTGGATAATCACCGGGATTTAGTACACTCTAAATGGCACTGCCCCTCTCCCAGCCGCACAGTCCAGTAAGCGTAAGAAACCTCACTATCCGCCTGGCCAATAGTCTATCAATACCTATCCGGCACGTCGATAGCGGACCCATTTACGAGCTGGTCAAACTCAGCCTAATATTACCCCCTACCCTCGGGCGAGTAAGGTCACACCCCTTTCCAACTGACCACGACACAGTGGGAGACGCGGCCTCGTGGTATTCAGCCCTCGTGCGCTCATATATTCACTCGGTCTCAACGTTGTAGTCATCCTCTGGTACCATCGGGTGTAGGGATTTTCACCTAGGGACATCTATAGCGTCCCGATGCTAGAAACAGTATTTTCGATATCCAATCCAGTCATCCACGATGTGTCTGTGGAGGCTATAACCCTGATATCGTTAGGGCATACAATAATCACAATCACACAAATGCAAGTGCATGAATCATCCTACCAGACATGCAACAATCATGCACGTACCGCGCGCTTATGTAGGGCAACTCCGCCTATCAAGGAGCCCTAAACAATCTGCCCGAAGGCATATGCTATGATCAGTCACTCCTCATATCAAGCATACATATGATGTGCATGATCATGAATCATGGATTTATACTAAACGTGTTATGTGGTGATGGGCTCTGTTCATAATGAAGATGGGCCTAAACGGCCTACACACTACAAGTATGGGCCTATCAATGGGCTCTAGGGAGAGTGACAATGCGGACATTTAACCAACATCACCCTTACAATGTGGACATCGAACCATCATTGCTCCTAAAGCACCGCCTGCCATGAACATCATTACATAAATCGTAGTGGAATCTCACATCACTATGGGCCTCATATACATCACAGTCGGCCCACATAAAGTACTCACATGCATCTCATTTGGGCCTCATATACAACAAATGGGCCGAGCAAATGGGCCGATACAAATGGGCCGAGTCGAGTGGGCCAAGTCAAATGGGCCCCCAAATACATCGAATTGGGCTTCATCAAGTGAGCCCCAAATACATCAAGTGGGCCATACCAATGGGCCGATTCAAAATCATTCATCCATTGTTAGAAATCATTAAAGAACTTACATAAAAATGAATCATATCCAAAGGATCAACTGGACCATACCACAAATGATTCACACTGTTGAAATTTAGAGGGCCCACCATGGAATTTATTTCCCATCCAGACTATTCATAAGGTCACAATGACCTGAATAGTGAGGAGACACAAATATCATATTGGTTCAAAACTTCATTAACTCAAAAGGGGTTTCAATGGTAGACTTTTAATCCCCACTTTACTGCAGTGTGGTCCACCTGATACCAAGATCTACCTCATTTTTAGTCTCAAGTCGTGAGACGAGGTGGCCTAAAATAGATGGACGGTTTGGATGCAACACATACATTATGGTGGGTCCCATAGGGATGAACAACATAGGTAAAGCACGTGCCTCATGGTGGGGGCCACACTGATGGAAGGTGTGGAACACATACATCAATGGGTCCCACGTGGGGCCCACCATAATGTTTATTTTTCCACCCAACTTGTTGATAAGGTCATACAGACCTGGGGCCCACCAAAAATGTTTATTTTCCACCCAACCTGTTGATAAGGTCACACGGACCTGGGGCCCACCATAATGTTTATTTTCCACCCAACCTGTGAATAAGGTCACACAGACCTGGGGCGAAGAGGAAAACAAATTTCATATGATCCAAAACTTCTGACCCAAAAAGGGTTTTAATGGCAGACGTTCAATCCACCGTTTCCTACCGTGTGGGCCACCCGAGCTCCACATAAGGCTGATTTTTGGGGGGGGGCCCACTGTCCCAAAGGGGACCCAACAAATGCATGGTGGTGATGGTCGACACACATCATGGTGGGGCCCATGGCTGGGACGGTGGGTCCTACCCGTCCGTCCGCCCGCCAGCGCAGCAGGCGCTGCCTGTGCGCCCTTAGGCAGCAGCAGCGTCCTGCTGCATATATTTTTTTTCCTGTGGTTTTTCACAAGTGGGGCCCGCATCAGGGAAATTCGTCCCAGCCACTGGTTTCTATGGCCCAATACGAACCCATCAAGCCCAATATTCGATGGGTTTTGGTGTACAGAAACATCATGGTGTATTTCAACGGTAAAAAATATTATTCTCTATGTTATGGCCCGCCAGGAAGTCAGATTGAGTTCATTTTTCGGCTCAACGCCTAAAATGATCTAAGGAAAAGGATGGACGGCTTGGATTAAGTACATACATCAAGGTGGGGCCTGTAGGAGCGGTCCACCTAAGTCCTTTGAACAAAGTTGATATTTTTGTGGTTTGCATGTCAATGCACCACACCGTCAGTTCACCTTAAGGCCACGTCCAGCGTCCCTGGACACTGGACGGCCTGGTTATAACACAGACATCATGGTGGGTCCCACATGGATGTGGCCCACCTGTTCGGATCAACCTGATGTTTGTGTTTTTCCCACCCATCCAGTCCCGCTAACGGGTTGGATGGAGCAGATCCATCATATCCATCAGATGGGTCCCACATGAAGGTGAATGGCTTGGATAATATATGTTTCATGGTGGGACACACACGCATCAAATGGGCCACACACCCCCTCGTCATCATCATCATACAAAGAGAGAGAGAGAGAGAGAGACGGTGATAGAGGGACCCCGCCACTATGGGCCCCTCATGGATACATCACATACATCAAAATGGGTCCCACCAACAAGTGGGCCCTAAAATAAGAATTAACGGTGGATCAGCCACCTGTCGGCCTACTTCTTGCTCCCTTAGGCTTGTATGCTCCTATACTTAACTTTTGACGGTGGATGATAGAGTTTTGATGGTGGGGATGAGAGATGAGAGGGTGGGCCACACTTGTTATTTTTGGGAGATTTTGGGGAGGCTTGGACGTATGAAATTTTTGTTGCTTGGGAGTGAAGAGAGGGAATGAGAGAGAGAGAGAGAGAGAGAGAGAAGTGATGGGTGAAAAGGGATAGGATGAGGTGGGATGGGTGATGGGTGGAGTGATGGGGTTGTAAGAAAGTGATGGGGGAGAGAGAGAGAGAGAGAGAGAGAGAGAGAGAGAGTTGACTTTGGGAATGGGAAGGGATGGGTTGTTGTACTTAGGGTATGGCTTGTACTTGACATTGATTAATTGATTAATTGATTGATTGATGGGACATGTTGTAGAGATTCCCTTGAAGTTCGCAACGCGCGGCATTTTTCTCGAAATAAACGTGGGCCCACATCTTCTAGCTCAGGTATCGAATCGGTGCGTGAGTCACGTCGTTGGAACTGCGGCGACGGCGTGGTTGCTAAGATACAAGTTTCAGGTGGAGCCGACTTCAGTATGCAGGACTCGGCTTAGGGTGGCGCGCAAACGTCATAAATGGGTCGAGGGTTGTCGAAATTCGACCGGGATGACCACGGAAGCATACGGAATGGTACGGTCTAGGATACGGGTCTTACACCCGGTCAATCCAGTCCAATGCATCCATTCAATCACTGTCAACCCAACAACAATACCCCCAAGTCTACAAGAGGCACACCCTACCAGTCCAATCTATTCGCTCTCAAGTATGCAAGGAGCATCTCCAACCGGTCCAGTCTCCATTTCCCTAAGTCTACAAGGGGTACACTCTGCCAGTCCAATCTCTTCGCTCTCAAATATGCAACGAGCATCTCCAGCCGGTCCAATCTCCATGCCCCCAAGTCTACAAGGGGCACACCCTGCCAGTCCAATCTCTTCGCTCTCAAATATACAACGGGCATCTCCAGGCGGTGCAGTCTCTATGCCCCCAAATATACAAGGGGCACACCCTGCCAGTCCAATCTCTTCACTCTTAAATATGCAAGGGACATCTCCATCCAGTCCAATCTCCATGCCCCCAAGTCTACAGGAGCCACCACCAATCAATCCAGTCCATACATCTTTTATCTCACAAGGGGCACCACCTGCCTATCCGGCCCCTACTCCAACCCTCGTCATCCAAGAAAATGCTAGTTCCCTGATCAACATACCGCATGCCCTAGTAAAATCAGGGCCCAACTTCAATCATATGGTAACTATCTAAGAAGGACATTCTAGTACTCAAAAGGATTTACCTAGCTCCACTCAGTCTTCAATCCTTCAAGAGAAGAGTCTAGGACGAGTGGTTCCCGCATCGAGGAGAAAAGTTGAGGAAAAGATTAACGTCGAGATCTTGATTAGCCTCAAAGCATCAACCATCACTTTTCAGGTCTTTGACATCACAACTTCATTTCATCTCTTCCCTGATCGGTCTTAGATCCATAGAGTCAAGGCTCTCTCTTCGACTCTGCACCAAAAGGCCAAGTACATGTTCAGGGACAAGGCGCTGGCCATTCTGGATGATCCCGAACAAACCTTTCTGATAAAAGCAGTCGACCGTCAAGAGCTAGATATCCTGATCATAGACATACAATGCTCCGATGAGGATATCCCAAACCATAGTCTCGAGTTAGAGACTGTGAATTGCATGCCTCTTGCATGTCCCATCGGATCAAACTATGTCTTCCCTTCAGTTGAGCACCTACATTTTTATTATCAACTCAAATATCAACAAATTGCAGGCATTATAGGACTGGAATATCTACCTCTTATAGGTGAGATAGCAAAGCACAAATACATCGGAGGAGAGCAAACTCGATAAGAGGAGGATGATCCCTTCATCCACGCATCAATCAGATCCTTCAAAGAGGGGATCATCAATTCGGTAGGCAGGCCGAGATCCACTGTGGAGGATTAAATGAGCAAAACGAGCCCAACTGGGCTGTTTGGAAATGACTCAGGCAAGGGGCAAGAATTGCCTATGATTGACTGGACCATAGTCTGGGTCCCGCTTAAGCAGGAAGAATCCAAAGACTCACAATGCATCGGGGGTGAGTTGAGGAAAGTGGCATCCAACACCAATTCAGAACCCAATCCCAAACTCATCACGACATTTGGGCACGACAATGAGGGCCCACCTACTGATCCGTCTGGCCCTACCTCCTGAGGGGAGGGAGTGCAGGGCAATAACTAGTTTGCAATCCCCAAGACGGCACAATAAAAGAAAATAATATTTGTCTCCTTAAGTCGAATCAGGCAATCCCTGATTCACATCGCCGTCTTTCTCAAAAAAAAAAATACGAAAAAAAAATCAGAAAATTCTCAAAAAGCCAAAAACACTGGATATTTCCGAAACACCAAAAAAAAATCATATACTTGTCAAAATCTTTTTAAAAAATTAGAAAATTTCAAAAAGCCAAAAATATTAGATATTTTCGAAATGCCAAAAAATTCAGATACTTGTCAAAATCCAAAAACAACAGAAATTTCTCAAAACACAAAAACAATAGAAAATCTTTCAAAACTCACAAGCAATAATGTGTCAAATGCGTCTGTCACAACACCCGAGTTTAAAGTCGACTCATATGATTTCGATATAGAGTTAGACTTCAAACTCATGGGTTTGAACGAAGCCCAGGATGGGGAAAATGATGATCCAACTCTCAAGCTAGAGGATTCCCTCAGAAAGCTCGAAATAAAGGCCAATGTCGTCACAACTGATTTTGAAGATGTGAACTTGGGATCCCTTGAGCTCCCTAAAACAGTACACATCAAGAGATCCTCGCCTCCTGAATACAAGCAGACAATGACAGAATTCCTGAGGCCTGAGGCTATCTAACTTTTGGTTCTCTTATGAAGCCTTACCCAGATCGAATGCAGAACTAATCATGCACCATCTACTATAAAGCCTGAAGTCAAGCCTATCAAGTAAAGTTGTCAAGATCATGTCTGAAGTCTACGATGGAATCCTACTTATGAACGATGAAGATAAGTTATTGCAGCATGTCAGGAAGTGCTTCAAGTATTCAAAGCTTGCATAACGTATCCATGTGCATGCTTCGAGTCTTTATAACATGTCAACACTCTAGCCCTTCTTCATTATGGGGTGTGGACATCATCGAAAGAATGAACCCAAAGACATCCAATGGCCATGACTATATTCTCGTGTCAGACAAAAGCGGGCGACGACAACATCCTACATCATTGGTACGAATGAAAAAGAAGTCAAGAAAAAGGATTGGTGGTAAGCTCGATGCAACCAATTACATCTCGCAGATAAAAAGCACACAACGATCACCAGGACAAACGACAAACAAGTTTGAAAGAAAGGTTAGCAACATGGTAACAATGCACATCTTATCATTGCGCCTATTAGATTCAGGGGGCAAGTCCAAGTCATCCTGGGATGATTCACTGATCATTTGCGAAGATTCTTTCGGGAGGTTCCCTTCATCTCAACATCATTAGGGGCAAAGATCTTCCAGAGCCCATCAACGCCGACAACGTGAATATCTATCATGGGTAATCCTACCGGATTATGTTAACAACCACAATCGTAAAGCTAAAGTCAAATGACAAAATGTTAGCATCCTGAGGTACATTCCATCATCATTCCTTCCCTCCAATAAATGTTCTAAAAAATAAAGGGTTAAAAAAAGGACAAAAAAAATAAATAAATAAAAAAGGACGAATAAAGCGCGCAATAAAAAAAGGAGGGATAAAAAAAGAGTTGAACCCAATGAGTGAGAACACAATTCACCAACTCATTTCCCCTCAGGATAGTTTAACCCAATGTCAACAGCTTCACGATCGTGATTGAAGACAAAGTCAGGTAGCTCACCAGTCAGTCGGCAATGAATGGAGTCTAGCCACCCGCCTTTGTACAAGAAAAAGAAAAATCAAAAGAAAAGTAACATGTCTAAGCAAAACGGGTGAGATGAAAACTCAAAAGGGCACCTCGAGTAAAAACAGCGGGCATGTAGCGGACTTGATGAAAACCTGAAAAGGCACCAAGGGTAAAAATAGCACAGCTACCAAGGGGCAGGCAAGAGCAAAAACTCGGGGAACGTATGCTCTGTGACTTGTCGTACACCGGATCCTGTCACATCAGAAATTCCTAGTGATCTAGTCCATTTTTCTTACCTCTTTACATAAACATCATCACATCCGTCTTCTAGACACGTCGTTGGACGTATGCTCTGTGGCTTTCCGAAATTTAGGATCTTGCCACATCAGAAATCCACGTGTGTGCCTAATCCTATCTTGACCACATCATCCATCCCTTGAGATTATTTTACCACACAAAGTAAAGACCGTACGTTCGTACGGGCAAAGAGGGTGCCTAACACCTTCCATCTTTGTAATCGAGGTCCCTTACCCGGAATCCCGGATCGCAGACCAGGAGTCAATCTAAGGTAGGAGGATCTTCGGATTTCTCCAACCTTACATATTCTTCGAGTTCTAGCCGACCGCGGGATTCTGAGATTAATTGGCTAGTGGCGACTCCAACATCCACAAATCAGCTTAATCACCCCCACCACCAAAACAAAAACATATAAATCAGCGTGGGCACCGATTTCCAGTGTCCGCAGAAATAAATACCTTTTTTTCTTTATTTTGATGTTGCCTACAAGGTGTTTAATGAAATACTTGTAAAACTGTTGCTACTGTTTTACATACAGTGAGAATTTGAAGGTACAGTCCATGTGTTTGTGAAAATGCTACATAGGCAAACTCGGCTCGAATCGGCCCGAGCTACTGATCGAACCGAGGCGAGCTGGTTAGTCAGGCTCTAGGACCAAGCCAAGCTGAGTTCGAGCTAGGGTCAGCTAGTGGCCGAGCCAAGTTGATCTATCGGTTCGACTCGTGTACACCTCTAGTAATAACTCCTTCGTTATATGCCTGATTTAGGTGATCTTATACTCGTGGGAAAGGTAATTTGATGAACTTTCAAATGGCTTTGGAATAACCTCATTTGGAAACTATTTTATTTCTCAAAAGTGAGTCCAAATTTATTGCGAATCATCGGTACTCACTGTGAATCGTCAGTCCTATGAATCCCCCGTTACATGTCCGATTTGGTGTTCTTGTACTTGTTAGAAAGGTACTTTTATCAACTTTCAAATGGATTTAAAATTACCTCATTTGAATAACACTTGATTTCCTAAAAGTGGGCCCAAAGTTACTATGGATCATCAATACTTATTGTGAATCATCGGTACTCACTATGGATCGCCAATCCCATAAAAGCAAACATAACTTCCTATTTACATGTCCGATTTGGGTGATCATGTACTCGTTGAAAAGGTAATTTGATAAAATTTCAAATGACTTTGGAATCATCTCAGTTGGACACCATTTTATACCCAAAAGTGAGCCCAAAGTTCTATATATTGTCGATACTCATTGTGGATCGTCAGCCCTACAAAAATGGTCATAACTACTTGGGTGATCTTATACTCATTGTAAAGGTAATTTGATGAAATTTCAAATAAATTTAAAATTACCTCATTTAGACACTATTGTATTATCCGAAAGAGGGACCAAGTTATTGTCAGTCATCGAGACTCACTATGGATAGCAGATCCCATGAAAATGGTCATAACTCTCTCATTACATGTCCAATTTGGGTGATCTTATACCTATTAAAAAGTTAATTTAATGAAATTTTAATAATTTAGAATTACCTCATTTGAATGCCATTTGATTGCCCAAAATTATCCATAAAGTTTTATCTATTTTGATATCTCAGTCAATGATCAGTGCCATGATGAATTTTGGGGCTACTTTTGTGTAATCAAATATATTTCAAATGATATAATTATAAATTTATTTGATATTTCATCAAATGATCTTTCCAACAAGTATAAGATCACCTAAATCAGAGATGGAATGAGGAAGTTATGACCATGTTCATGGGATCTGCGATCCATAGTGAGTATCGACAATTCATGGTAACTTTAGGCCCACCTTTAGGCAATCAAATGGTGTCCAGTTAAGGTGATTCTAAATCCATTTAAAATTTCATCAAATTACTTATCCAATGAGTATAAGATCACCCACATCAGATATGTAACGAGGGAGTTACAACCATTTTGATGGGGCTGGCGATCCATAGTGAGTACGGCGATCCATAGTGAGTATCGACGATCCGTAGTGAGTATCGACAATCCATAGTAAATTTGGGCCTACTTTTGGATAATCAAATAGAGTTCAAATAAGGTGAATCTAAATCCATGTTAAATTTCATCAAATTACCTATCCAAAAAGTATAATATCACAAAAATCGAACATATAACGAAGGAGTTATAATCATTTTCATGGGACTGACGATCCACAGTGAGTATTGGCGATCCATAGTAATTTTGGGCCCAATTTTACATAATAAAGTGATGTACAAGTGTGTCGATTTTAAATTCATTTAAAATTTTATCAAATTATCTTTCCAATGAGTATAAGATCAACTAACTCAGACATATAATAAGTGAGTTATGACCATTTTTGTGGGATCGGTGATTCACAGTGAGTACCGACAATTCACAGTAAGTATCAGCGATCCATAGTAAATTTGGGCTCACTTTTAGGCAATGGTATCTAAATAACGTGATTCCAAAATTATTTAAAATTTCATTAAATTATCTTTCCAATAAGTATAAAATCACCCAAATTGGACATGTAATGAGGGATTAGTAGGACCGACGATCCACAGTGAGTACCGGTGATCCACAATGAGTATCAACAATCAAGAGTAAGTTTGAGCTCACTTTTGAAAAATTAAATGGTGTCTAAATAAGGTGATTCTAAAGCTACTTTAAATTTCATCAAATTATCTTTTCAAAAAATACAAGATCACCAAAATCAGACATGTAACGAAGAAATTATGAACATTTTCGTGGGAACGGCAATCCATTGTGAGTATCGATGATTCATATTAACTTTGGACCTACTTTTGGACAATCAAATGGTGTCCAAATTAGGTTATTTCAAAGCTATTTGAAATTTCATCAAATTACATTTCCAACGAGTACGAGTTCACCAAAATCAAACATGTAACAAGAGAGTTATGACATTTTCGTGGGATCGACGATCCATATTAAGCACCGGTGATCCACAATGAGTATTAGAGATCCATAGTAAGTTTGGACTCACTTTTAGGCAATCAAATGGTGTCTAAATGAGGTGATTCTAAATTCATTTGAAATTTCATCAAATTATCTTTCCAACGAGTATTAAATCACCTAAATCTGACATGTAATGAGGGAGTTATGGCAATTTTCATGGGATCGGCAATCCATAATGAGTACTGGCAATCCACAGTAACTTTGAGCCCACTTTTGGGCAAAATTCATCAATGTCGACATTCGTCACAAATATCCATTATAATATTTTTCAATTTCAAAATTCATCAATTACAAAAATTTTTCATTACAAAATTCATCACTTATACAAACTCCCACTATTCATACCCATGAAAAAATTTATAAAAGTATCTACCACACCCTCCTCCCTTTTACAAACTCTCATCATTAATACCCACCAAAAAAAAAAAATGTAAAAGTCTCTATTATCCTATCTTAAACCTACATTTGGCTAGCATAGCTTCTACGTCAGAGAGTGTGGCCGAAAATCTTTTTAAAAAACACTCAAAAACTCATTAAAATGGAGGGAATAACGCTAGAAGCTCACCGAAGTGGGTCCCACGGAGGTGGCAATGATCATAATGGCCAAATGGTCCCCTTCAGTAAAAAAAAAAATGAAGAATAAAGAGAAAGAAAATGTTAAATGGCCTTCCTATGCAAGGGACGCAACTAATGAACTCATCCCACATCTTGTGTGGGGCCCGCTGGATCTTTTAGCAAATCTAGGCCATCCAAATGAAATGAGTTTTAATTTCATGAAATTTACCCAAGTTTAATGGAAAAACTCATCACGGATGGACCGCCCCGGAGGAAACAATTTAGGACTAACTAACATCATTAATGCAATTGTGGACCATAGACAACTCCATTTTTTTAAAAATAAGCCTACTATGGGTTCACGATTGTCCAATTGAAGTGAATGGATCAGACTGGCCAAAGGATTGCCCCAATTATTGATTTAGTGGGGCCCACACTGCCACTCTCAAAAGACCCTAGATTTCAACGAAAAACTACAGCCATATGAGGAACAGCTGGTATAGGGGCATTTCTGTCTTCTAAAATTACAAAAAGTGACAAGATGGATAAATAAATAATGGCTTCTAATGTTAAGGCCATCATATTTGTTACATTATAATTAAAGATTATTTTAATTAATTTACCATCCCTTAGCCTCAGGTGACTTCAGTGGATCCGGGTGAGTGGATCCTCCCTGTATTTTTCACCTTGATGTATTTTCCTTACATCCAGATTGTTTATTCATTTTGACAACTCGTTTTAACACATTATTCCAAAAATAAACCAAATCCTTATATGGACAATACCATCCAAGTCTTCGATGCACTATACCATAAGAAACTGTAGTGATTGACAATCAAAAACTTTTTGTGGTTGGATCAAACTAATATTTGTATACATCCTGATCCATACCTCAAGTGGTAGACTGAGTGAAAGATATCCCGTGTCAACAATGCTGAGGTCTTGCTATCCATCCCCACTGCGGGTGGCTAACACTGAAGTGTGATCTGACAGTGGGGTGTACTAACAGGCTAAAAAAAAAAAAAACTAATATTTGTATGGTAAGTATTTGTGACCACAAAAGTTTGCCGGGCTGTACCAAAAATAGCTAATATTTGTATGGTAGGTATGACCACAAAAGTTTTGGATCAAACTGGTATTTGTGTGGTAAGTCTTTGCGGCCTCATCAGCAGGTTGGATGGCAAATAAATATTCCGGTGGCTCTCAAAAAGTTTCCAATGGTGGGTATTCAATTACCATTATTTCCTATGGTAATGTCCACCTGAGACTTGGATCCACTTCATTTTTTGGATCATGCCCTCAAATAAGCTGTAAAAACAGATTGACCGCGTGGATTTAACGCACATCCACAAAAGCCTGCAGGAAGTGGGCCACCCTGCTACACTAATGGACAAAAAGATGGGACGGTCTTAGAGGACGACGTGTCCACTGAATCTGAAGCATTAGCTGTTTCTTAAACCGCGCGTACGCGGATGGCCTGCCCGATGGGACCCCAGCAACAGCCAAAAAAAGCTCTATTGGCCATTGTGATGTCTTTGTGACATCTACACCGTCCATAAGTTGTCCCAGCTCACAAACGTGGGCCTAAAATAAGGCCTATCCAAAACCCAAATGGGCCACACCACAGGAAATGTGCTGGGTGTGACCCCTACCATTGAAACACTCCATGGGCCCACTGATTTTTTTGGGTTGATAACTGGTGTTTCCATCATCACATTGGGACTAACCTCTGTGAACCATTGGGTGGTGTATAAACATTAGTAGACCATGTTAAAGATTTCAATGGTAGGCGACCCATCTCCACTGTTTCCTCATGATTTTACCCGCTTATATTTTGGATAAGATGGACCATCGATCTACCCTACAAATGTCTTTATCGACCCTGATTTTTTATTTTTTATTTTGTGCCAGGTCAGCTTTATGGTGGACCCATGGTTAAAAGACTCAGTCCAATCAGTCTCGAGTTGGGTTGGGGATGAATAGACCTGACTCAACCGACTTACGTCGAATATAGTCTAGGAATGAGTCTAACAGCGCCTGAGTTGTCTCCAAAAATACCTTGGAGTCTTAAAATCATGTTCTCGTCATGCCCTCCTTAGAAAACAATCACAAAGATGTTCATAACAAACGTGGACATTAATCCTAACCATTCAAATCAAAGGCTCAAAACCTAATTAATCGAATGATCCTAACCATCCAATAATCAGATACTAATAGTAAATTTATTTTTAAGGTATGAAGCTCCCTTACTAAAAGTGGCCCACCTAAGAAAAGCTCTCCTAATGTCCTTCGGGACTAATTAGGTATCCTCTACTTAAAAGATGGTTCCTCTACCAGTGCATTGTCTCGCAAAGGCATGTCCTCTTCATAGAGCTGTGCCTGGGCCCATTTAGCGTGTGTATGGCGTCAAACACATATAATAGTCTTACTAGGAAAATGGGACCTATCAAAAATCTCACTCATCTATTCCACAAATGGACTACCACATAAATTTGGAGATTTTTTGTGCAGTGTTTGTGCATTATTTTCTATAGCATGATACATTTGGCTGATGGGTTAATCTGATTCTTCTGGTGTCGTTGTTCATCAATAGTGACCTCGCTGGACAAATCAAAAGCCATACATCTCGGTAGCCTGTCGCTTGGGTTGATGCATTTCATTTTTTCTTTTCTTTTCTTTTTTAATTTTATAAATTTTTTTTAAAAAAAAAAATCATGTATGTTTTTCACTTAACAAGACAAAATCATTCAAAATAATAAATTAGTGAGCTTTTTTTTTTTTTTTTACTTTATTTTATCATTTTTCATCAATTTTTACTGATGTCATTTAAAAATGAAGATAGTACTCATGATGGAGTGTAACCATTCAAGCTTTCCATGACAACATCCAACCTAATTTTTTACTTTATTTTATCATTTCCCATAAGTTTTCACTATGGCCTATTTGGATTCATGAAAAGCATGGAAAAGGAAATGGTGTTTACCGCGAAACTTACTTTCTTATGTTTTTTAAACTTTTCTTTGTGTGAAAATGTGGGAAATGGTATTTTGCATTTTCCATATTTGTTAGAAAATAAATAAAGTTATTTTCCCACCTCTACTTCTAAGAAACTTAGTATTTTTCCACCATAAAAGGAAATTAAGTTTCTCAAGAGTTAAAAGCCGAAATGCACCACTATCCATATTCAATCACCTCATATACGCTATATATGCAAATGTCCAAATAATACATTGTCCATTTTCAATCATTGCTGCACACGTGCCACCATGCCACATTTGCCACCATCCGTCTTCTTTTAGGCCCTAAATGGGTAAAGAGCCCCACATGTGCTAATGTGCTACTGTAAGTGCAATTGTTATTTGCCCTTTAGTTGTCAATTTTTGTCGTGCCAAAAACACAATCTATGTCTTGTGTAGCATGTTGACATATATGTTCAAGTCACTGCATCAATGCTGCAATCGAAGAACGGTTATCTACTTCGAGAAATTCAAGTTCAAGTTCTTTGACTACTTCTGCAAGCTTTACAAGAGCTACATCAAAAAGCATAGTCTTTTTCAAGTCTTAAGTACAACTCAAGATCAAGTACAACTCAAGACTAAAGTACAAGATGAAGTCCAAGCTTAAGTAGATCTCAAGTTCAAGCTACATCAGAGATCTCAAGCTTCACAATCTTCAAGATCTCAAGCTTCACAATCTTCAAAGGTCAACCATCATTATAAGAAGTGAAGACTCGATGTCCATACTTCACATTTAAGGTTTGCATGACCTTAGTTTGACCTTAGGGTAGGTTATTTTGAATACGTAATTCAAACTGAATTATTTTATAAGTGTTTGGTCTGTTCTAAGAGTAGTCCTGGACCTTGTTCAACTAGTCCTAGAACTGGCTCGACCAATCCAAGAAATTCCAAGACCAGTCCTAAGTTGTTGCAAATTTTTAAAATTTTTTGGTTGAGCTTCGACTAGTCCTGGAATCTGCTCGACCGGTCGTAGGAACAGTGTCGACTCATTCACGACCAGTCTTGCAGCTACAACTCAAACTCCGGCAACCATTCTTGGTTTCTCACGACCAGTCGTGGGTGTGTCTCGACCAGTCATGGAGGCCTCATGACCAGTCGTGGACACCCTAAGACTAGTCGTAGAACGGTTTTATCCGATCGCGCTTAAAATTTCAAAATACAGTTCGACCTAGGACCAATCGTGGTAGTCACACGACCAGTCGTAGACGCGATTTCTGCATATATAAATTGAGCACGAATTTCTGAGTTTTAAAAAAAAATAATAAGAGAAATTTCTAACTGTACGACCAGTATATGGCCCACAACCTTTTTAAGCCCATTCCTTTTTAGTTTCCGTGAATACTCCCCAGGTGTACGGACACCCTTGCACATGACGAAAATGCCCCTGCTCTAAAAAATGCTCCTTCGAACGCTGTCAGCCCCATCTCCACCGAAAATCTTATTTTTTTCTTCTTTCCTCTCCCTGATCCTTCATCCTAGCGGACCGAATCTGATTATCTGATTACTTCTCCCCCTCTGTGAATATTCACCTTCCATTAAAACCCTCCATTTTCTTTATTTTTTATTTTTCCTTTGTCCGGTCGAGAATATAGACCCAAAGCACGTCATTTTCGACTTTTGGGAACCGAAGAAAGGACGAAAATGGTCCCCCCACGTAAGAAGCTTCGAACGGCTGGTATATTCAAATCCGTCGCTTTTTGTGGACCCCACTATATTTTATACTATATATGCATACGGTCATATGCTCACGGTCCACAAGATTTAGTGTCGTACATCGAGCCGGGTCCAGTCGATGTGGGCGAAGCTCGGATTGACTCGTCCATGCTGAGTCAAGTCGAGTTCGATTCGAGTCGAGTTGCAATACACCATGGTCTAACTCGGCTTGAACTCAACTTTACTTGACTCGAGTTGGCCTTTCTAGGCGAGTCAATCCGAGCTGGCTCTGGACGTCTCAAGCGAGCCGTTCGAGCTAGCTTGACTCGTGTACAGCCCTATTTTATTTTAAACACTGAATGGTATAGCATGTCCTGATAGATGTGCAAAAGTTAATGCTCAAATGGCCCACAATGAGGGTTTTTGAAACAAAGAACGAAATGAGATGTGAAGCTAAATGAAGACCGACGAGCACCGACTGAGTTAATAGACTGAGGACCCACTGAGTTATTGATGAGGACCGTGAACTGACCTAAAATGACCGTGAATTGAGTTTAAATGACCGTGAACTGACCTAAAATGACCGTGAATTAAGTTTAAATGACCGTGAACTGACTCAAAATGACCACAAAGTGAATGGAATTGACTTCGTGCTAAGTGAAATTCGACTCACAACTGCAAGAAACATATAACTAACTTCGCAGTCAATTCCCTTCAGTTCACGGTCATTTTCATTCATTTCACGGTCATTTTCCTTCACTTCAGAGTCATTTCCACGCATTTCGCGGTCATTTCCCTTCACTTCGCAGTCATTTCCATGCATTTAACGGTCATTTCGCTTCACTTCACAGTCATTTCCGTGCATTTCACGGTCTTTCCAAACAATTCCGTGTTGATTAACGGTCATTTCCACGCATTTCGCGGTCATTTCCTTTCACTTCGCAGTCATTTCCATGCATTTAATGGTCATTTTGCTTCAATTCACAGTCATTTCCGAGCATTTCACGGTCTTTCCAAACAATTCCGTGTTGATTAACGGTCATTTTCACGCATTTCGCGGTCATTTCCCTTCACTTCACAGTCATTTCCATGCATTTAACGGTCATTTCGCTTCAATTCACAGTCATTTTCGTGCATTTCACGATCTTTCCAAACAATTCCGTGTAGATTAACGGTCATTTCCACGCATTTCGCGGTCATTTCCCTTCACTTCGCAGTCATTTCCATGCATTTAACGGTCATTTCGCTTCAATTCACAGTCATTTCCGAGCATTTCACGGTCTTTCCAAACAATTCCGTGTTGATTAACGGTCATTTCCACGCATTTCGCGGTCATTTCCCTTTACTTCGCAGTCATTTCCATGCATTTAACGGTCATTTCGCTTCAATTCACAGTCATTTCCGAGCATTTCACGGTCTTTCCAAACAATTCTGTGTTGATTAACGGTCATTTCCACGCATTTCGCGGTCATTTTCCTTCACTTCGCAGTCATTTCCATGCATTTAACGGTCATTTTGCTTCAATTCACAGTCATTTCCGAGCATTTCACGGTCATTCCAAACAATTCCGTGTTGATTAACGGTCATTTCCACGCATTTCGCGGTCATTTCCCTTCACTTTGCAGTCATTTCCATGCATTTAACGGTCATTTCGCTTCAATTCACAGTCATTTCTGAGCATTTCACGGTCTTTCCAAACAATTCCGTGTTGATTAACGGTCATTTCCATGCATTTCGCGGTCATTTCCCTTCACTTCACAGTCATTTCCATGCATTTAACGGTCATTTCGCTTCACTTCACAGTCATTTCCATGCATTTCACGGTCTTTCCAAACAATTCCGTGTTGATTAACGGTCATTTCCACGCATTTCGCAGTCATTTCCCTTCACTTCGCAGTCATTTCCATGCATTTAACGGTCATTTCGCTTCAATTCACAGTCATTTCCGTGCATTTCACGATCTTTCCAAACAATTCTGTGTTGATTCACGGTCATTTTCACGCATTTTGCGGTCATTTCCCTTCACTTCGCAGTCATTTCCATGCATTTAACGGTCATTTCGCTTCACTTCATAGTCATTTCCGTGCATTTCACGGTCTTTCCAAACAATTCCGTGTTGATTAACAGTCATTTCCCTTCACTTCGCAGTCATTTCCATGCATTTAACGGTCATTTCGCTTCAATTCACAGTCATTTCCGTGCATTTCACGATCTTTCCAAACAATTCCGTGTTGATTAACGGTCATTTCCACGCATTTCGCGGTCATTTCCCTTCACTTCGCAGTCATTTCCATGCATTTAACGGTCATTTCGCTTCAATTCACAGTCATTTCCGAGCATTTAACGGTCATTTCGCTTCAATTCACAGTCATTTCCGTGCATTTCACGGTCTTTCCAAACATTTCCGTGTTGATTAACGGTCATTTCCACGCATTTCGCGGTCATTTCCCTTCACTTCGCAGTCATTTCCATGCATTTAACGGTCATTTCGTTTCACTTCACAGTCATTTCCGTGCATTTCACGATCTTTCCAAACAATTCCGTGTTGATTAACGGTCATTTCCACGCATTTCGCGGTCATTTCCCTTCACTTCGCAGTCATTTCCATGCATTTAACGGTCATTTCGCTTCACTTCACAGTCATTTCCGTGCATTTCACGGTCTTTCCAAACAATTCCGTGTTGATTAACGGTCATTTCCACGCATTTTGTGGTCATTTCCCTTCACTTCGCAGTCATTTCCATGCATTTAATGGTCATTCCAAACTTTAACATTTTGCTTTGTTAAATATTAAATGTTATCGTTGTTCTAATTTCTCTTTCATCCTTGCAGATAACAAACCCTTGCATAAGGGATCTGGCAAGTCAGCCCCCTCCATATCATGCCCATGTTCTTTGACATGGTGGTTTGCTAGCGTCAAGCCTGGGTTGGAGAAGAATGACAGTAGAATAAATATATTTAGGGAGACCCCGTTCTCATTTTTTTTACACATTCCATCATTTAAGTTTATAGGAGCCATTTTTCACTCACTTATTGAGAGATATATAGGCAATCTTGTATTCGAGATACATGGGAACCGCATAAAGTTTTCCGAGATGGACTTCACCTTAATAACAGGGCTGAAGTTTGGTGACCTCTCCATACCTAATATCCCTCGTTTGAAGAAGTCAATAAGAGAAAAATACTTCAATTCATATCCTATCCTAAAGAAACATGTACTGGAGGTGTTCAATAGGATAGTTGATAGCAAGAAGCACGAAGATGTCGTGAAGGTAGCCCTAATATTATGTGTAGAGTGGTTTGTTAGGGGAAGCGACCCGAATATTATGTGTCGTACAGAATTTATCGACCTTGTTGACTCGTTGGAAGACTTTAAACACTACCCTTGGGGTAGTGTGGCCTTCCGGACGATGACTGAAGGGATCGAAAATGCCGTGTTGATATCATATGGGCTTCATTACAATGTCCGCGGTTGTGTATTTCCCCTACAAGTAAGGATTCTGTCCTTGTCTATTTTAATTTATAGTTTATATGAAACTATATGTATTTAACATCATCTTGTCATTTCATTGTAATAAATATGGGCCCTTGCGAGAGTACCAGCTCTCCGACAATGTATCATTTCATACGTTCCCTCCCAAATTCCAAGATTCACACAATATCGAGGAAGGAAGGTTTGGAAGTATAAAAAGATTCATGAAATACTAGAGAGTGAAGATGTAAGTCAATTGCTAAGAAGCTAAGTGATCACTTATTGAACTATATATATATATATATATATATATATATATATATATATATATATATATATATATATGTTTCTATATATGAAAATGAAGATTGTTCTCTTGCAGACTGAGATAGTTTTTAGATTAGAGCCTACCATTGAGGAGCTGGAGACGGAGGCCGTTCGTTTGGTCCATGATAGATTTGATGTAAGATATCAGAGAAGTATTCTGTTATGTTGATATGTTATATTTACTTTGACATGTTATATAACTGATACATACATTGCTTCACTTTGTAGGGCATTAAAGATGAAGACGATGAAGATATGGAAGGGAGATCGGGACAGGGAGAGGGAGAAGAAGGGGGAGAGGGAGAAGAAGGGGGGGAAGAAGGGGGAGAGGAAGAGAGTGACGATGAGGGAGTGAAATTGCAACTGACTGCGGCGTCGAGGGAGGATAGGGAGGAGCTTGAGGCGGAGAGGGTTCAATTGGAGAGAGATAGGGAAGAGTTGAAGCGGCAGGAACGGACGCTAAAAGAGAGAGAAGAATCGATAGAGAGGGAGAGAGAAGTAGTACGGATGGAGGTGAAACTAATGCTAAAAGTGATGGAAGCCTTAAGGGTATAGAAGGAAGAGTTGAATGAGAAGGCAGTTTTGAAGATGGAAAGGGACATGTTAATGAGGGAGAAGGAAGAACTGAGGATAAAAAATGATGTATTGAAGAAGGAGAAAGAAGAGTTGGGGGAGGGTAAGAGGGAGTTGAAGAAGCAGATGGAGGCGTTTCTTTTAGAGAAGATGCAGTTTTTGAAGGAGATGAGTTAGAGAAAGAGAAGGAAGAGTTTGAGATGGAGGATGAGGAATTGGAATGTAGGGATCAGGGAAACAGAGAGATGGATGGTCAACACTCAGATGCGTTAGACGCTGATATATGTGAGAAATCACTGCCTTCCATTGCAGCATATAAGAGGAGAACTAAGAGGGCGTTGAAGCCGTCTGTATACAAGCGTTCTCCATTCACTTCCATCTCTGTCATTCAAACAACTCCAAGTAAGGCCGCCGACGGTGAGAAACCGAAAGAATTGTGTAGTTCTCCCATACCCTTCCAGGCCAAGATTGATTCATTTAGGGTAATATCGGAGGAGGAACTACATGAATTGGAAAGTTGGGCCAACGCAAACAAAGAAACGGCGGATTTTGGTTGGTTCAAGACCATATGGGAGAAAAATGCATGGGTTGATAGCGTTGTAAGTAATTCCCACACATACATCTATGGTTATTCAACAATTATATTAGACTAGAGCTTAATTCCCCATATTTGTTGATTAGGCCATTGACAAGTACGTTGATTTCCTGGAGAGAAGACACGGTTCATTTCCTACTATATATACAAAGGACTGCAAGTGTTGCCCCACATTTTTCCTGGTAACTGTATGAACTGGATCATGGTTATTATGTTATTTCATTATATGATATATGTTCTAATTCGGTATGTTGTTTGTAATAGCCATGTATCGACACTGCCATGTCAACATTGAGACTGTATCGGGACATTGGAGGTGACGATGTCCGTTCACTTGTAGAAGTGGAAAAACTCTCAGTATACGGTATTATTAAACATCGTGAACGGCAAAAGGCCATGTGGCAATATGAAGAGGTAATGGTATCGGTACAAGTTTTACATACTGTGTGTACCCATTTCTATGATGTCTATAATGATATTTTATCTTGTCAAATATGGACAGGTATACATACCAGTCAACCACGCCAACGCTCATTGGTACCTGATGGTCATCCAACCCCGAGATCGAGAAATTGTTATACTCGACAGTTTGTATTTGAGGGCACTCAGTCGACATAGGCAACATATCGAGTTGATGAAGGAGGCGTTGCCTATATTATTCCATGCCGCAGGAGATATGTCTGCGTTGGATGGGAAGTCTTGGATGGTCAGAGAAGGTACTTCCGTACCAAAGCAGTCGAACGGATATGATTGTGGCATTTTTGTCATGAAATACATGGACATTTTGTACAGTGGCGGAATTTTATCAGGGAGAGACTTGCAGCAATACACTCCCAGCTTTAGGAACTCTATAGCCTATGACTGCCTCAGTGATCACAAGATATGATATAATTGTCCTCCAACTGATGTAAATTTTGTGGGAACTGTAAATTAATGTAAATGATTTCGTGTAAAACATTCAGGGTGAAATGGTGTAAACGATGCCTTGTATATATTGTCATAATTTTATAGTAAATGATGTGTTCATAATAGTGATTTCAGTCTGAATTGTGATTTGTTTGTGTATTATATAATTTCATTTACTCCCCGCTCAATTCCCTTTTACGTCACGGTCAAATCGCTTCACTTCACGGTCCATTCCTCCAATTCTGCTTAACTTCACAGTCTATGGTTTCTCCTTGCGACCCAAGTTCCTCGATCTGCAGACGATGGCCGACCTTGTAGCACTCTCTCGTCCATTAACATCTCCTGCACCCCCATCCGTATGTAAACTGGGCTAGGCAGATGGCCGACCTTGTAGCACTCTCTCATCCATTTCCACGCATTTCGTGGTCATTTCCCTTCACTTCGCAGTCATTTCCATGCATTTAACGGTCTTTCCAAACAATTCCGTGTTGATTAACGGTCATTTCTACGCATTTCGCGATCATTTCCCTTCACTTCGCAGTCATTTCCATGCATTTAACGGTCATTTCGCTTCACTTCACAGTCATTTCCGTGCATTTCACGGTCATTCCAAACAATTTCGTGTTGATTAACGGTCATTTTCACGCATTTCGCAGTCATTTTCCCTTCACTTCGCAGTCATTTCCATGCATTTAACGGTCATTTCGCTTCACTTCACAGTCATTTTCGTGCATTTCACGGTCATTCCAAACAATTCCGTGTTGATTAACGGTCATTTCCACGCATTTCGCGGTCATTTCCCTTCACTTTGCAGTCATTTCCATACATTTAACGGTCATTTCGCTTCACTTTACAGTCATTTCCGTGCATTTCACGGTCATTCCAAACAATTCCGTGTTGATTAACGGTCATTTCCACGCATTTCGCGGTCATTTCCCTTCACTTCGCAGTCATTTTCATGCATTTAACGGTCATTTCGCTTCACTTCACAGTCATTTCCGTGCATTTCACGGTCATTCCAAACAATTCCATGTTGATTAACGGTCATTTCCACGCATTTCGCGGTCATTTCCCTTCACTTCGCAGTCATTTCCATGCATTTAACGGTCATTTCGCTTCACTTCACAGTCATTTCCGTGCATTTCACGGTCATTCCAAACAATTCCGTGTTGATTAACAGTCATTTCCACGCATTTCGCGGTCATTTCCCTTCACTTCGCAATCATTTCCATGCATTTAACGGTCATTTCGTTTCACTTCACAGTCATTTCCGTGCATTTCACGATCTTTCCAAACAATTCCATGTTGATTAACGGTCATTTCCACGCATTTCGCGGTCATTTCCCTTCACTTCGCAGTCATTTCCATGCATTTAACGGTCATTTCGCTTCACTTCACAGTCATTTCCGTACATTTCACGGTCTTTCCAAACAATTCCGTGTTGATTAACGGTCATTTCCACGCATTTCGCGATCATTTCCCTTCACTTCGCAGTCATTTCCATGCATTTAACGGTCATTTCGCTTCACTTCACACTCATTTCTGTGCATTTCACGGTCATTCCAAACAATTTCGTGTTGATTAACGGTCATTTCCACGCATTTCGCGGTCATTTTCCTTCACTTCGCAGTCATTTCCATGCATTTAATGGTCATTTTGCTTCACTTCACAGTCATTTCCGAGCATTTCACGGTCTCCGATCTGCTGATGATGGCCCACCTTGTCAACCTCACTTCCTGTACTAGGCAACGGTTGGGATCCTTTCCCATTTGATGTATTGAATGATGCACTCTCTCGTCCATTGACATCTCCTGCACTCTCTCTATTGACTCATCAATTGACATATCCTAGCATTTGTCATCATCTCCTACCCCTTGTTCATGCAGATTAACCCTTTCTATCGATGGATGGTGGTCCACCTCCATTTCAAATCCTTCACCTGATGATGAGAGAGGCCCTTTCTCTATTGACCGATGCAATATCACATCCTCCAGTCCACTGGTAGTAGGATCCATAGACCCAATTTCGTATATTGAACCTGTTACGCCCATAGATCAATTCAGGGCTGAAATAGAGATGCAATGATGAATGTGAAGAGGTTGATCGGGTTCGAGACTGGGTTTACGTTTGGGTTTTCAAGTTTAGGTTTAGGTTAAGGAGTTGAGATTAGGATTAGGTGTAGGTTTAGGTTTAGAGGTTTGAGAATACATTTAGGCTTTAGGTTATGAGTGTAGGTTATAAGTTTAGGTTTAAGTTAGGTTACAGGTTATGGTTTAGGGAATTGAGAATAGGTTAAGGTTTACGTTTAGAGATTTGAGAATACATTTAGGTTTTAGGTTACAAGTGTACGATATAGGTTTTGGTTTAAGTTAGACTATAGGTTAAGGTTTTGGGAATCGAGAATAAGTTAAGGTCTAGGTTTATGGATTTGAAAATACATTTAGGTTTTATGTTTTAGGTTTAGGTTTAGGGTTAGGTTTTAAGCGGGGGCAAGCATGAAATTGATTGGGGGCAAACTAGAAAATCCGTCATAATTTGCTCACATGATATCAAAATTTCACGAGCTTAGGCTCATTATGACAAAATAATCCTTCTGCTCAACCTTTACGACCTTGTCCACTTGACCCACCTTCTGATAGAAAAAATGTGTTATGCCCGCTTCTTCCACCTTCAATTGGTGAACAACATGTTTTACCTCCAACTGCTTATGTTCATTCTCAAACTCATTTCCCTTTAATGACATGTAAACCTCCACCTCAAACTGCAAACCTTACTGCACCAAGAGATGATATCCTTCCATCACCATTAGGGTCACCATTTCCTGCTGCCCAATCAGTTTTGGATCCATCTTTGCACGGATACCCCAACAGGCAAGTCAATCCAGTTACACATGCTCCTGCATCATGTACTCCTTTTCTTGCTCAAAAAGGCGGTTTTGTACCACACAAACCTGAAAGGTTGGATGTTATCTGTTGGATGTACCATAACTGATAGTCCAACCAGTTGAACTTGAGACCTCTAATCTAATTTATCCTTTTTAAAAAATTTGAATGTTTACTCCATGTGAGTTACACGTTCATTCCTTCTTAGGTGAGCTACGTGTTTGATCCTTCTCAGGTGAGTCATGCATTCAACCTTCCTACAGAGTGGACCATAACATTTTTCTTGGAAGGACATGTATTGAACCTTCCCATTTTTTATTGACAGGATTGGATCATAACATTGTCCACATATTTCCTACAGATTCAGAGAAACTCCCAATTGGTTGGATAAAAGAAAAAGCTGTTTTTAAAGAAGTGTCTATCAAAATATTAAAAGCCCATTGCTTTTGGAATGTCCGAGTGACTCAGATTACAAGAATACATTTTTCTGCTGTGCCACTCCATCGTTGCAGTCCACCATCCCAAATAAACCTCAAAATGTTTGACAAATTCTAGATTTAGGAATGATCAAAGGCTGCTTGATATTCAAACTTATGTGAATTCCTATATCCATTGTGCGGGCAAGATTAGCTACTCACTCCGGAAATGATAGGAGCTGCTTGTGATCTGTCAGAAATTGCAAGTTGGAGAAATAAAACCAAACAAACCACCTTAATAATTACAGTAAATTTTTCATTGTATTGTGAATTGAATATGATATTAATTAACAAGCGTTTTTGTTGGATTCTCGAAATGACTTTTCTCCATGTAAAAAAAAAAACAAAAAAATATCAATCAACAAAAAAATTATTATAATACGGATCTAGCTACAGTTATAATCCATAGTGAAAGCAAAACAAATTGATCTGACCTCGATATATCGAAGTAATGTTGGTGTCGATATATCAACTAATTGTCGATATATCGAAACTGGTCTGCAACTGTCCAGTGACGAAATCCACTTTTAAAAGGAATTATCGATATATCGACAACTACTTCGATATATCGAAGGAGAGTACGTGTCGATATATCGACTAATTATTGATATATCGAAAAAGGTCTGAAACTGTCCAGCGACGAACTCCTCTTTCAAAGACAATTGTCGATATATCGACACAACTTCGATATATCGAAGTAATGTTGGTGTCGATATATCGACTAATTGTCGATATATCGAAACTGGTCTGAAACTGTCCAGGGAGGAAGTCCACTTTTAAAAGGAATTATCGATATATCGACACTACTTCGATATATCGAAGGAGAGTACGTGTCGATATATTGACTAATTATTGATATATCGAAAAAGGTCTGAAACTGTCCAGCGACGAACTCCTCTTTCAAAGGTAATTGTTGATATATCGACACAACTTCGATATATCGAAGTAATGTTGGTGTCGATATATCAACTAATTGTAGATATATCGAAACTAGTCTGAAACTGTCTAGGGAGGAAATCCACTTTTAAAAGGAATTATCGATATATCGACACTACTTCGATATATCGAAGTAATGTAGGTGTCGATATATCGCCTAATTGTAGATATATCGAAAATGGTATGAAACTGTCCAGTGACGAAGTCCTCTTTTAAAAGGAATTACCGATATATCGAACGTCATACGATATATCGAAGGGTTACAACATCGATGTTATCGAACACTAATCGATGACATCAGGATCAAGTTATCGATAGGATCGAACACTAATCGATGTTATCGAAATAAGTCACCATATGAACTCGTCGACATATCGACTAATTGTCGATATATCGAAATTGTCTGCAACTGTCCAGCGATGAAATTTTCTTTTAAAAGGAATTATCGATATATCGACACTACTTCGATGCATCGAAGGAGGGACGGTGTCGATATCTCGAATAATTGTCGATATATCGAAATTGTTATTCGAGTGTCCAGTGACGAACTCCTTTTTTACAAGGAATTATCGATAGATCGATACAAGTTCGATATATCGAAGGAGAGAATTGGTCGATATATCTACTAATTGTCGATATATCGAAAATGCCCTGAAACTGTCCAGTGATGAAGTCCTCTTTAAAATGCAATTATCGATATATCGACAGGACTTTGATATATCGACGGAGAGAATGTGTCGATATATCGACTAATTGGCGATATATCGAAAATACCCTGACTCTGTCCAGTGACGAAGTCCTCCTTTAAATGCAATTATCGATATATCGAAACGACTTCGATATATCGAAGGAAAATAGATGATTTGAAAAGAGAAATTCCCTATGTCCGACCGTTGGCTGTGTTCAATATATCGATTGACATTCGATATATCGAATTATTGGATGTATTTAAACTGCGGCCCCTCCATTCTGTTTCATTCCTTCCCTTTTCTTCTTCCTCTGCGGCGCAACCTCTCCATGAAGTCGGTGGCGGTGAAGGACGGCCATTTTCCAGAGCTTTTTAAGGTTGGTACTTCATATCATTCAAAACCCTAGATTTTTCGCCCCTTTTCCTTCTGTCGTTCATCCCTATTTGCCATCCACTTCTTCAATCTCCTTGATTTTCCTTTCTTTTATCAGGATATCCTCTTCAAGTTTTCATCTACATGGGAAAAGAACGGAGTAAATCGATTCATCAGGGAGAATCATCCAATCCTAGGCCAAAACGTGCTAAAACAGTTGCCCACAGAAAAAATGCTCAGCCGGCAACACAAAATGTCTCTCCACCACCTACAAACATTCTGCCACCCGAACTTCTAATCCCTAATGTGCCACCGCCTCTTGAGGATCAATATCAAAAGTTTAAGGGAAGGAAGATGGACTATGAAAGACAAGTTGATAAGTCTTGTCTAGCTCCATATGGGATTGTACCAATGCTCGAGGCCATTGAGTGGTCTCGTATGCTTGACTTTGGCGGAGTGACACGGAATGAACAAGTATACAGGTTTTTAACTTACTGTCATTCCCCCGTATCTGACCCCCCGGCCATAGATGTCACCATTGACCAAACCACAACTCACATCACTCCTCCCATTATCAGTCAGTTAATTGGAATTCCGTGTAAATCTCAAGGCTTTGCAGACTACAACCTCAGCGAAATTGAAGTTCGTGAAAAAATTACAAGACATGTATGCAATGGCGAAGACATTCCTTGGTACAGGGGTAACTCTCTGCAAGCAAAGCACATGTCTGCACAATTCCGCATTCTTCATGCAATTTTTTGCACAAACGTCTATCCCAGGGGCACCAACAGGTCTGATCTTACCCCATTCATGTTGGGGATTCTCTATGCCGTCAGCCAAAAAGTGAAACTGTGTCTGCCTACTCTCATATTGCATCAGCTGGCTGTGGCAATCCAAGCCTCTAGAGATGTGTACCTTCCGTTCCCTCATCTCATCTGTCTATTGTCTCGACATGTGGGATTGCTTCCCACCACTGACCGTCCCCGACAACCGAGCAAATTTACGATAATAAACATAAAAAAATGAAATTGTTTGACACACCAGGTTCCTCGTCTGCTCCAGTTGATAATATGGCCGAAACTAAGGCTGAAGGAGCTGAGACTGATGCGATGGACACCGAGGCAGCAGCCACTGGAGATGAGCGGCCCCAACACAGTGACCCGATGTTCTCACTTGTCCCACATACTCATCGTCATGCTGGCCACCGAGACCGTCGCACATCGATTATATACCGTCTTCACCAGCAAGATGAACAACTTCGCCAGCACAATCAACGATTGTCGCAGATCGAGAAGATCGTAGTTGCGACAAAAGAAGCTGTCGATCGAGTGGAGAAGACGCTACATGACCTAACGTCGATCATCACATGCAGATGAGATGACACCGTGCCACATGGGGCCGGTCCTGGGACTTAGCCTGATGTTTAACCACAAAATTTTGGTACTTGTAAATTTTTGGATGTTGTATGCCCGTAAAGGGCTTCTTGTTCTTTTTTTTTGGATGATGATTATACTACTCAAACTTGGGGTAGTAATTTTGATTATTCCATGGTGAATCAATGAATGAATGGTGATATTTTTGGTTTTCAACTGTTTGATAATTTTGTGATGATTCTGGGATTGTGGATAGGAGGATGGAGAAATGTTGGAGACTTGGAAAAAATATGGTTTTACAAAGTTCTGGTCATTAGAAATTGCCCGCAGAAGTGACATCATTTATAGTGTTGATATAAATGATTTTGACATTCCCAAGGCTGTTATTGAAGATATAAAGAAGAAGATTCAGGACATATTACCTTTGCTGCTTCACTTGAGATCAACTTACAATGAACTTGTAGAGTTACAAGTGGAAAGCTACCTGAAAACTATTAAATTGCCCATCGTGACTCGTATTCTAAAATATTTCACACTTAGAGATGTCGTTGTCCGTTATGAAGTCACAGTGAAAAACCTCTGCAGCAATTCTACAATTCAATTTGAGTATGGACAGGTGGGTGTATTGGCTGCTACTGCAGTATCAAATCCTGCATATAAAGCAGTTCTTAACTCTTTTTAGAGCAACAACTCTTCATGGGAGTCGATGAAGGAAATACTTTTGTACGAAGTTAACTTCAAGAATGATATTATTGATCGTAGAGTTATTCTATATTTGAATGAGTGCTTCTGCGAGAAAATGCATTGCAAGGAGAATGCAGTATATTTAGTTTAGAATCGTTTGAAAAATCACTTTAAAGGATGTTGCTTTTGACTTCCCCATTGAATACCAAAGGCATTGACAAATACCTGAAAGTTCAGAAGCGGCTACAGGCCTTGTTGGCCACATTCTCCTTGATAAGATGCGCTTGAAAGGACTCGACCGGAGCATGGATGAGATCCTGCACTCTTGTCACACCCTTTCACCTTTTTTAAGAAGATTTATTTGTCTTGCACCGAATGTTGCACACTTCAGCAAGTATCATTTCCCTTCACTTCACAGTCATTTCGCGGTGATTTCCCTTTAATTCCGTGTTTGAGCTCAAGCTTTCAAGCTGAGCATTTTCTGTTTACTTTTCACACACACACACACACACACACACACACACACACACAGACACACATAACTTGAGCTGAGCCGAAACAAGTTGAACTCTGGCCAAGTCAAGCTCAAATTGAAATCTTGCACGTATGTGGGACATACAAGCTGTTCACTAAGACTGAATGGATGATGATGATCATCATCATCCTAACTTTATCCCAAGTGAAATGAATTGACCGTGAATCAACACGGAATTGTATACACATGCACCCAAAAAAAAACTGCAAATCTCATCATATTTTCTGATTTCCTATCCTTGTATACCAAGACCATCTTTTGTAATAATAATGATGGCAATATGACCGTGATGACACTGGAGGAAGTAGTGGACCAAGTGGCGAATTTATATTGCAATCACACAATTTCCATTAATTTCCACATGCAATCTGATGCAGGGCAATTAACTGTTTTGTCTATAAGCTCAATTTGATGTAGCACTGACAAATTAATGTTTTGCAGGCTCAACCGCATAAACCATTACTATGCATATCCTCAATATGGTAATGAACTATTTCCGATTTTGGGTCTACAGAGGTTTAAAAGAGAAATGTAGCAATGGTCCATATTTAGAATAAAAGTGCCGGACGATTGGTACCTAGAATCTTTAATCCTGGAGTGTTGGAGCATATTCCATGTATGTTTAGATGCATCCAACCAATAGGTCAGCGAGGCATAATACTCCAGCAATTAGAGCAGATATCACTATCCCTACAATCTTTAAATCTGAATGTATTTTTTGGCTTGCTGTCTACAACATGTAGAAACGTAAGTTAGCTGCCAATGCATCAATTTGAGATCTTGTCTCTAATTAATTGGCCATCCTCTTTTAATTAACTAAACTACTCTTGGAGTGTAGTTGAGATTGCTTCTTTGGCGATCTCTCTCCTCTTCTTCTTTTGTATCCCTTTCTTTTCTAATATATATCGTGGCTTTTCAAATAAAAAATAAAAAATGTTAGCTACTTGCACATGTAAAAATGGCCATCACAAATCTCAAAATAAAAACTGATCTATGATATTTGTCTTGAGCTCTCATGACTCAATCAAGTCTATGAGATAATACCGACCTTTATGTTAAATCTGTCAAACATAGCAAATTCCATATAGTTCATGACTTGTAAGTTTTACATACATGCTATTCATTTGTAACGTAAGTTCCCATTTATATAATTTCCAAACAAGCAAAGAAGAGACGTTGGCATTCACAAATATTATACTAGATCGGCTATGCAAGGAACACCATGAAAAGGTAGCCTTTCTTCAGTTTTCTTTTTTAAATTCTTGCAAATCATATAGAAATGCTCATGTGCCACTGGTTGGATGGCAAGTTGTGGTGTGGCAAGTTAATGCTGTCCTCGTTGATCACCATAATCGGGATGGGACCCCGACCGGGTACTTGAATTTGTACTGACGTGCCAACTTACAGATTAGACGTTTAAAAGGAAGCGGTAATTTTTCACGATTTCCTAACGCAGCCTTCACAATCTGTCTAAGCACAAGGGTGGGGATACATACATTTGCTTCTTGCCCAATCTGGTAGAGGAATTCTACCATAAACCGAGAAACCTCAAATCAGTTGTTGGATCATGGGTATACGTTATATGTGCATATGTAGTGGAGCGATTGGACCGCGACATGCGTGGAAGTGACCGTGAACTAAAGACGCGGGACTGCGAAATGCGCCGAAATGACCATGATATGCATGGAAATGACCGCAAAGTGCCCTCACAACATGAAGTGAGTGGGCATAATTCAATATACTCTAATAATTTCAAAGAAATCGACAGATGTATTTAATATACAACATTTACAGTCGTATTACAAAAAATGCACTTCCAATTACATTATTTTGAAGGTATTGGAAATTTGCAGCTCCGACGATTATGCCCCCTTTGTTTGCAACGTCCACATATTTTTGTAGTTCGTTCCTCTCCACGGGAAAGGATCCGTGCCTTCTTTGGTCTTCCAGGTGACCTCATTTGTGTCGGGGGCCGGATTCTCGAACAATACTCCTTGAATGCAGGAGAAATTTCCCATTCACTTTTGTCCCGTACTGGGTACACCGAATTTTCATAGGTGATCTGATAATTCCTCGTCATGTACAACGGGGAGCAGTACGAGTAATGAAGAAGATTGTAGTTTATACATGCAGAAAGAACATGAAAACAAGGTAAACCCTTTACTTCAAACTCGCGACATGTACATGAAAGCTCATTGAGTTTGACAGTATCATTGTAGTCTCCCACAATATAGTATTCATCTCGAGAAATTGCGTGGCAACGAACATCTCGTGCCTTTGGTATAAGATCCTTTATTTGTTTCTCGGCCCACGGTGTCAACGGTCCAACGAATGATGAGGCTAATTCTCTTCTTTTATAAAACATCTCTTGAATTTTCAATCTGACCGTCTCTATTAGCATAGTCATTATATATTCTCGTGCTTCTTTGATTCCACGCGTTAACACACTCAACTATGTTTGTAGTCACCAAATTGAACCTTTTTCCTGGGAAATGCGAAGATGCCCACTTTTCATAACCTATTTCCCTTAGCCATGCATGTACCGGGGGGTTGGCAAGTTCGATATCATGCATGAATTTATCGAAATCATCCCTCCTACAAGTCTTTACAGCCTGCCAGTAGTAGATTTCCAATGACTTGTCTTTGAACGTATCCACCAAGTTTCGGTATATATGGTAGGCGCAGTACCCATGGATTGCTGCCTGGAAGACCTGTGGAACTTCTTTCATCAGACCTTTATGATGGTCTGATATGATAACAATATATATATAAATTCCCTAATGAATCATTGAGGTATGTAAGGAACCAGTTCCAACTGTTGCTATTCTCTGATTCTCCAATACCAAAAGCGACTGTTGCTATTCCCTAATGAATCGTTCACCCAAGATGCATGCACCCTCCATTCACACTTATCTTTCATACATGATACGGCGAATTTCTTCTTTGTGGAATACAACACCTTGTATTGAAAGTTATTGCGGATTGCAAATTGGTTCAAAATATACTGACACCGCCTCTTGTCCTCGAACGTTTGGTCAATGGCTATATCAATTGGGTCATCAACAGGACTGCGAAATGACTGTTAAATGCACGGAAATGACTGCGAAGTGAAGGGAAATGACCGCGAAATGCGTGGAAATGACCGTTAATCAACACGGAATTGTTTGGAATGACCGTGAAATGCACGGAAATGAGTGTGAAGTGAAGCGAAATGACCGTTAAATGCATGGAAATGACTGCGAAGTGAAGGAAAATGACCGCGAAATGCGTGGAAATGACCGTTAATCAACACGGAATTGTTTGTAAAGATCGTGAAATGCACGGAAATGACTGTGAATTGAAGCGAAATGACCGTTAAATGCATGGAAATGATTGCGAAGTGAAGGGAAATGGCCCCTTTAATGCATGGAAATGACCGTTAATCAACACGGAATTGTTTGGAATGACCGTGAAATGCATGAAAATGACTGTGAAGTGAAGCGAAATGACCGTTAAATGCATGGAAATGACTGCGAAGTGAAGGGAAATGACCGCGAAATGCGTGAAAATGACCGTTAATCAACACGGAATTGTTTGGAATGACCGTGAAATGCACGGAAATGAGTGTGAAGTGAAGCGAAATGACCGTTAAATGCATGGAAATGACTGCGAAGTGAAGGGAAATGACCGCGAAATGCGTGGAAATGACCGTTAATCAACACGAAATTGTTTGGAAAGATCGTGAAATGCACGGAAATGACTGTGAATTGAAGCGAAATGACCGTTAAATGCATGGAAATGACTGCGAAGTGAAGGGAAATGACCCCTTTAATGCATGGAAATGACCGTTAATCAACATGGAATTGTTTGGAAAGATCGTGAAATGCACGGAAATGACTGTGAATTGAAGCGAAATGACCGTTAAATGCATGGAAATGACTGCGAAGTGAAGGGAAATGACCGCAAAATGCATGGAAATGACCGTTAATCAACACGGAATTGTTTAGAATGACCGTGAAATGCATGGAAATGACTGTGAAGTGAAGTGAAATGACCGTTAAATGCATGGAAATGACTGCGAAGTGAAGAAAAATGACCGCGAAATGCGTGGAAATGACCGTTAATCAACACGGAATTGTTTGGAAAGATCATGAAATGCACGAAAATGACTGTGAAGTGAAGCGAAATGACCGTTAAATGCATGGAAATGACTGCGAAGTGAAGGGAAATGACCGCGAAATGCGTGGAAATGACCGTTAATCAACACGGAATTGTTTGGAATGACCGTGAAATGCACGGAAATGACTGTGAAGTGAAGCGAAATGACCGTTAAATGCATGGAAATGACTGCGAAGTGAAGGGAAATGACCGCGAAATGCGTGGAAATGACCGTTAATCAACACGGAATTGTTTGGAAAGATCATGAAATGCACGGAAATGACTGTGAAGTGAAGTGAAATAACCGTTAAATGCATGGAAATGACTGCGAAGTGAAGGGAAATGACCGCGAAATGCGTGGAAATGACCGTTAATCAACACGGAATTGTTTGGAAAGATCGTGAAATGCACAGAAATGACTGTGAATTGAAGCGAAATGACCATTAAATGCATGAAAATGACTGCGAAGTGAAGGGAAATGACCGCGAAATGCATGGAAATGACCGTTAATCAACACGGAATTGTTTGGAATGACCGTGAAATGCAGGGAAATGATTGTGAAGTGAAGCGAAATGACCTTTAATGCATGGAAATGACTGCGATGTGAAGGGAAATGACCGCGAAATGCGTGGAAATGACCGTTAATCAACACGGAATTGTTTGGAAAGAACGTGAAATGCACAGAAATGACTGTGAAGTGAAGCGAAATGACCGTTAAATGCATGGATATGACTGCGAAGTGAAGGGAAATGACCGCGAAATGCGTGGAAATGACCGTTAATCAACACAGAATTGTTTGGAATGACCGTGAAATGCAGGGAAATGAGTGTGAAGTGAAGCGAAATGACCGTTAAATGCATGGAAATGACTGCGAAGTGAAGGGAAATGACCGCGAAATGCGTGCAAATGACCGTGAATCAACACGAAATTGTTTGGAATGGCCGTGAAATGCACGAAAATGACTGTGAAGTGAAACGAATTGACCGCGAAATGACCGTTAATATGACCGTTTATTCAGCTTGATTTTTGGAAGTGAAAATGCTTGATTTTGCCACAGTATAAAATTTGCAACTAGCGTTTGTCTCACAGGCACCATTTTAGTTTCTGTCTGTTGCATTTGATTTGTTCACAGTCGTATCATATGTGTTACATTCACAGTCGCATTACAAAAAATGTATAACATTTTATCACAGTCGTATTACAAAAAATGTATAACATTCACAGTAGTATTAATGCACAAAAAATTACATTATTCTAGATGTATTGGAAATTTGCAACTCCGACGATTGTGGCCCGTTTGTTTGCAACGTCCACATTTTTTGGTTATTCGCTCCTCTCCACGGGAAAGGATTCGTGCCTTCTTCGGTCTTCCAACTGCCCTCCTCTGTAGCGGTGGCTTCATACTCGCGCAAAGTTCCTTGAATGCTAATGAAATTTCCCATCGGCTCTTGTCCTGTACTGGGTACACGGAATCTTCATACGTCATCTGGTAATTCCTCGCCGTGTACAACGGGGAGCAGTATGAATAATGAGGAAGGTTGTAGTGTATACATGCTGAAAGAACATGAAAACAAGGCAATCCCAGTACTTCAAACTCGCGGCATGTACATGAAAGCTCATTGAGCTTGACAGTATCATTGTACTCTCCCATAATATAATATTCATCTCGAGAAATTGCATGGCAACGAACATCTCGTGCCTTCGGTATGAGATCCTTTAATTATTTCTCAGCCCACGGTGTCAACGGTCTAACGAATGATGATGCCGATTCTCTTCGCTTATAGAACATCTCCTGAATTTTCAATCTTATCGTCTCTATCAGCATAGTCACGGGATATTCTCGCGCTTCTTTGAATAGAGCATTAACACACTCAGTTATGTTTGTAGTGACTAAATTGAATCTTTTTCCTGGGAAGTGCGATGATGCCCACTTTTCATACCCTATTTCCCTCAACCATGCGTGTACAGGGGGATTGGCAAGTTCGATATCATGCATTCTCTTTTCAAACTCAGCCCTCCTACAAGTCTTTACAGCTTGCCAGTAGTATATTTCTAATAACTTGTCTTTGAACGTGTCCACCAAGTTTCGATATATATGGTAGGCACAGTAGCCATGGATTGCTGCTTGGAAGACCTGGGGAACTTCTTTCATTAGACCTTTATGCCGGTCTGATATGATCACAAGACCAGGTAGATCGCCTAACGAATCACTGAGGTATGTAAGAAACCAGTTCCAGCTGCTACTGTTCTTTGATTCTCCGATACCAAAAGCGACTGGAAAGATATGATTGTCGCCATCCAAAGCCGTAGCGACGAACAGAACACCCTTGTACTTACCTTTTAGATGCGTCCCATCAATAGCCAAGACCCTTCGCAGACATGTTCGAAAACTTCTGAGGCACTGTCCGAGCGCAACAAAACACCTCTCGAACCTCCCAGTTTGTTGATCCGCAAGCAGGGCGGTCAGTGTCCCCGGGTTCGCATTCCTCAACTCATGCAAGTACATCGGGAGTTCTTTATAAGAGTCTTCATAAGACCCCATTACGCGATTGATTGCAATTTCTTTTGCGTGCCATGCCTTCTTATAGGTAATAAGAATGTTATACTTTTCTTGCATTGCCAATATAATGTCCTTCGGCCTTAATCCCAACCGTTGCTTAATGCGATTGACAGCCAGTTCACTGGCTAGCTTACTGCTTGCTTGCCGATGATCACTATTCATGTATGACATTCCACATGTATGTGTGGACGTGTACTTCTTAATCTTGAAAATCCCTGCATCATTCACCCTAGATGCGTGTACCCTCCAATAACAATTATCTCCCATACACGCCACGGTGAATTTCTTGGATGTGGAATACAGGACCTTGTATTGAAACTTGTTGCGAATTGCATATTGGCTCAACACATACTTACACCGACTCTTGTTCTCAAACGTTTGGCCCTTTTCTATATGAATCAGGTCATCAAGTGAATGTGAATACAGTGACAGGTCTGCATTGGTGAAACCGGCATCCTCGAAAGGCACAATGGGAAGGATGGTGGTGAAGTCCGATGTTCGAGCCTGCTCGGGCAATGGAATGTCGCTTCCACTTACGTTGATAGCGTTGGATGTTGAGGCCAAATCTACTCTTGTAAATGAAGGTGTTGTCATATATTCACTTATGAGATTCATGTCAACCGACGCCCTCACTTGACTTGTATTGAAGTTTGATGTCTGAGCCGGCTCGGGTACTGGGGTGTTGCTTAGAGGAACATGTGAAGGTGATGCCTTTACTTCAACTTTTAAGATATGTTCCTCACCCAAACTTCCTACTGCTGGGCCGTCGTGTTCAAAACCACTGAAAGCCAACGGGTGTTCCGGTATTGCCTCGTTAACGCGCTCCATTGTCTCGATGAATAAAGGGATGTACTGATCCGAATGCTTCAACTGTGCTGCTAACAACATTCTCACATCTTCATCATCTTCAATTATAATCGGAGGGACTGATTCATTTATGCAGGGAAACAATGCTTTCAACCTAATATCATAATCCTCAGGTCTACTCTTCGTAATCTTGTACATTTTCGATAGAAGCTCATCATATGTAGTGTCAACGCCGACAACAGTAGTTTTCGAGTCTCCGCCCTTGTAGGTGTATCGATTATTTTCGCTTACTAACTCTCCACTAAATGAGCATACGATTATTATCGAAGCCATTTTCTGAAAACAAACACAATAATATAACTTGTTTAGTATTCACATGTATAATGTGGATTTGACCAATTAGAGAAGCGAATTGACAGTGAAGTGCATAAAATTGATCGTGAAATGAATGTCTTATTGACCGTAAATTTTGAATCGTAGTGGTATGAAATTCCCAATTTCAAAGAAAGCAACAAATGTATTCAACATATAACATTCACAGTAGTATTACAAAATAGGCACTACAAATTTGACGGTCGTATTACAAAACTGCACTATAATTTGAAGGTAAAATGCGTGAACTTGACCAGGTAGTGCATGAAGTTGACCGATCAATTCGGTGAATTGACCAGGAACTAAGGGCTTGTTTGATTTTCCAAGGTGAATGTAAATACCTGTAAATAGCCAATTATTACAATTTCCCCTGATTGAAAATAGCAGCTTTGAAAAACGGGTCCAAAATGACTGGCATAAATCTGTAGGCCACACCGTCATGTATATGACATTTCCGCACCATCCATCCATTTAACATAGCATTTTGAGGCATGAGCTGAAAAATGAGAAAAATCCAACATTCAAGTGGCCCACACCAAAGTAAACAGTGGCTCTAAGAAGTTTTTCACGGTAAGTTTGATTACATTTTCACTGTGGTGTGGTCCACTTTAACTTTGAATCTGCCTCATTTTTTAGCTCATGCCCCAAATTCAATTGTCATGATGGATGGACGGTGTGGATAATGCACCTACATCATGGTGGGCCCCACTTATATTTGGCAATCTCTTCAAAGGTAATTACCCGAGAAATAATTATTGCCTATTTCCACTGCATTTACATTTACTTGAGAAAATCAAACATGCGCTAAGTGAAATTGACCCCAAAACTTCGTCAATTTGACTGTGAACTTCTTGAAGTTTATTGGATAACCACCTAAAATTGACTTGGCAATGCATGAAATTGACACGTGAAATTGACTACAAACTTCTAGGTAATTTGTTAAGAATTTAAATATCCTTACCTCGTGCCGCCGCAGTATTAGTAAAATCCTGTTCCAGATGAATAATAAGATTACATTGACGTGAAACACGTTCTTCGGAGACAACTCTTCAATATCTCACATTTATCAATGCATCCACGTCCTCTCAGAAAAAGAAAACCGTTGGCCTTGAGTAATGGATGATGGAAGATGTAATGTGATAGTCGGATGGGGATTCTATGGAGATTCTACGGAGATTTCACCAAGAAAATGGGTGAAAAATAAGGACTAGGGATGGCCGGGAGAGTTCGGACGTGTATTTGCGTGTAAGGGAGTACATGGGGTGATATTTATAGGGCAGGGGCATTTTCGTCATGTGCAGAGGCGTCCGTACAGCATAGACTTAGTTTTGGAAGCTTGAAAAGGAATGGGCTTAAAAAGGCTGGTGGGCCTTATACTAGTCGTACAGTTGGAAATTTCTCAAAAAATAACTTAATTCAAGAAAATTCAACGCTTCACTCTAAGATAAATTTGTGTTCATTTTAAACTATTTTGTGCTTATTTAATATTCTCTTCTGTTAGCTTTATTTATTTGATTTTGTTTCCGCATTCCAATCTGAATTGAAAAGAGGAATTATTGTATTCCTTCTTCTTGGAATCAAAATCAAATATACCTAGCCCATTTGGTTTAATTTAAAATCAATTAGAACTTAAAACCATATCAAAGTGAGTATTGGACAATTTAACTTCTATATTTGAACTTCTACTCCGATTGGTTCTTCCAGGCTACAACGAAAGGAGAAATCCAAGTATTTTACTTTATTGTAAATTTCATTGTTATTGATTTTTGTTTGAGATTAAGACAGAAAAATCTCAATCTTGTAGTTATCTGAGGAGAGCCAGAAAACTCAGAAAGTGGAGTTTTTGAATTGTGTAAGCCTATTTAAAAGACACAATTGTGAAGGTTTTAGGTGAACCTGTGAGACCTATTTTCATAGTAAACGTTGATATCCCCTGTGTGAGGATATTAGGAGTGGAGTAGCAATCTGTGTAGCGTTGTTTAACAGTTGGTGTACACACAGGCGAACCACTATAATTCTTTGTGTTTTGTTGTTTGAATGTTTGTTTGAATTTTTATATCTTTTATCATTCAAAGCTGTGGAATGTATTTGTGGATGTGAATGTTGTAATTTTTTACATTTCAAGCATTATGGGGAATGTTGTAATAACTTAGATTTAATTTCTTTGTTATTTATTTATTTATTTATTCATCTGTATCAAGTTTGAGTTGTTGATACAAAGCCCTTTCTAGGAATCAGGTTGTCCTACCATAAACCTTGGTTTTTGGTGTAAGGTTGTCCTTAGAACAACATTTTATCAATCTCTCAATACTCATACATTTGAGGTTGCTTTACATTTCAGTACTATGATTTATTTAAAGTATTGTCTTTCTTTTATTTGTTTATAAGGCTATCTTATTCATTTCAATTCCGTTGTTAATTATTTTAAATTTTGTATAGTCCTATTCACCCCTCCTCTAGGACATATAGCTAGGCCTTTTCAGCTACATGTGCCACCATCCATCTTCTCATGCACCTTACATGTGTTATTCTTCCACATGTACCCCCATTCATCTCACTTGTGCCCCCACATGTGCCAATGTGCCACATGTCCCATTGTCCATCTTCAACCCCCAAATATGTTACATGCAAATGATGCCAATGTGCACAAATGCTATCTAGCTTTTGTGCCACATTTTAAATGTGTCAATGGATGCCTTGTGCCACATGTGCCACCCTACAACTTTAGGTACCTGACATATACCACACGTTCACAATTCAGGCTCCAATGCTTACATGTACTATAAATGCCATGTGTGCCACGGTTTATCTCTAAGCATCCCATATGTCTCGTATGCTAATCTTGCATATGCTAGTGACTATCTTAAAAAAAAAATCATTCTACCGAACAACAAACTTTAAAAAATAAAAATAGAATAAAAAATTCTAAATTTATATGAAATTCCAGTTAAAAAGCAAATCAGGAAAATAATTTTTTTCCTTTCTCACAATTTCTTGAAAATAAGATTTTTCAAAAAAAAAAAAGCCTATTTCCTTTCTCATGTGATTTTCATGAATCTAAACAGGCCACTGATTTTTTACCCATAAAAATGAAGAAATTACCCATAAGGGTTATAGCCGTCCAAGTTTTCCCGACAACATCTAGCCCACTTTTATGATAGACGAGATGGGATACGAAGAATCTTACCATTTTGGAGGGTGCCCCACCTGATTAACGGTTCAAGACTGTGAAAAGTAGCTTTTCCTATCAATCTGTGTTGAAAGTCTGTCCAAAATATCATGTCTAGTGCTAGATGCTACGTCGGTTATTCCATCGCCACTTAAGGTGGGCAGCCCATCACCCTTGTCTAACCTTTACCCCAACAATAGGCTGATTCAACACTCAAGTGGGCCACCCCAATACAATTATACCTACCTCTAAATTTATGAGCTATGGCCAACTGAGTTTTGGAATACTATGATTTTTTGTTGATAATGAGGCACATCTGATGAATGCATTAGATGGCTTATAAACACTAAGGTGGGCTCTACATAAAATTAATGGCGAGAATTCTATCCAAATTACCTCATTGCAGCCGTCCTAATTTTCAGATTATTACAATTTTTGGGTTCAATGGTTAAAATGAGGTGACTTATCTGATGGACGGAGTAGATCTAATAAAAGTCCTACTCACATGACTCTCAATCTATGAAAATAACCTTGGTAGGTACCTAGAGCCATTTTATGCAACATCAAAAAATAAACAAGCTTGTGGGCCCCACCATGTTGTTTATGTAACATCCCTTGCGTCCTTCAGGTTCTATCCTCCCTTCTAAAAATCAATGAGATTAGTAACTCTGTGGGCCACATCACGGTGAAGAATGAGGATGGGATGCCAACCATAGGTTTGTGTGTTAGGCCATCACGGTGTATATCTTTCATCAAATTTATTAATTAACCGGTCTAATTCACCGCGATAAAGTGAAAAGATAAAAATCAACCCAATCCAAATATTAGGAAGGATAAACCATGTGACGTTAGAGGTTTTAAGAGCAGTTTCACATCGTTCCCATTTGTGTGGCCCATCAAGTTTTTATCAAGCCGATCTTTTGAATATTAGGTTAAAATAATGATTCTCACCTAATAGAAGAGTAAATTACATATAATATATGGTGGACCCCGTAGAGCTTGGGTGTTTTATACAGCTATGTAAAACATGTGTTGTAGATGATTTCACTTCGACCAACTATCGCTCTTTCTCCTTCCTTCCCTCACACAACCGAATGCACTGGGGTGACTACATAATCATACATCATATGGAGGCCATGCCTATAACTAACCCACCTGCTCATAGACCAAAATGAACAAGTCCACTAAGTGAGCTGCCACATATTTACCATGGATCATAAAAATCACTCCAATCCAAGACTTAGGTGGATCACACCTAGAACGATGTAAAATCATGCCTAAAAACCGTAAATTCACGTGATGTGGCCCACATAAGGCATGGAACGTCGTAATTTTTTTATAGGAATCCATTCGTCTTAGTGTGTGTGTTCTAGATGAGTTGAGTTGATTGGATAGCATATACAGACAAAGGTGGACCCACGTACAATTTGAATTATTTATCGGTAGAACTTCCCATCTCAACGGTCCCATGGTGTAGCCCACCAAATTTTCAAATTGGCCTGCTTTTTGGAAGACGGTCCAAATAGAAGGTGGCAGAAGTCTTCTATCCATGTCAGCCCCCACATGATTATGCCTATGCTAAGGGTAGTTTCGTCATTTTAAATGAGAGGTAACAATTTTTATTTTTTTTAAATTGACTACTGATAGTAAAATAAAGTCAAATTAAAAAATGTGGACAATAATTTTGTTAAAGTTTATTATTTTTGGTGATTTTGTCTAATTAAGTTAAAAAGTAGATGAGTTTTCACAAAATTTCCTATTTATTAATCCCAAAGATTTTCTACATCACCAACCCATTTACACACCATGCATGTGTCAAAGTGGCACATGCTTATGCAATCTAACCCATCCATTATGTGGGTCCGACCATGTAATTAAGTGCTCTTATTTTTCCTAAATCTAACTCAAAACATAGATTCAAAAGCCCAGCAGAAACCTAACATGTACTGAACTCATGGGATTTGGGTCCGAGTCTTCAAGAACAAGACCTGGACCCTATAGTGTTGCGCAGCACGCCAACAACGCAGTGAACCGAGATCCAATCTCAAGTCTCACTCACAAATGATAAACAAAAAGAAATATAAACTAGAGAAAGAATCAAAGCATTCCGAACAAACCACAAGACAAGATATACGTGGAAAAACTCCAACAAGGATAAAAAACCACGGATGCAAACTTCCACTATGAAAAAAAAAACGAAGATTACAAGGCAATATACTAACCTCTCCCTTGGAAGTATATAGAAAACTCTTTGCCCACGCCTTAGAATTATTTCTCATTACCCTAGATAAGCCCTAGGGACTCCTATTTATAGTTTAGGCAACTTTCCTTTCGCACCCTTACGAAAGGTGACTCAAAAATCTGCAATCCGCATCAAATTCAAAAACGAATCTGCGTAACTACGACCGGTCGAGCAGACTGCACGACCAGTCGAGTGGACCCCACGACCGGTCGAGCACCTCGGAACCAAAAAACTGATGCTTGCTAAACTTTGAGTCGAGCCAGTCCACGACTGGTCAAGCAGGGGTCACGACTAGTCGAACAGGGCCCACGACCAGTCGTGCGGCCCCCCAAATGTGGCTCCACATCTCAATAATCTCCCACTTAAAGACACATCGCCATAAACCTTCGTCTTCTACATCTAGAGTGCATCACCTCCCCGTCTTCAAGCCTAAAGACCAATCAAAGCTGAACAGAGCTTCGACTTTTCTCGTGTGACCGCCTTGGTCAACATATCCGCAGAATTCTCACTTGTATGAATCTTCTCCAGAGCAATCAATCCATCTTCCAGTAACGAACATATGAAGTGATATTTGATGGCAATATACTTGGTCCTTGAATGAAAGGTTGAATTCTTAGCCAAGTGTATTGCACTCTGACTATCACTGCACAGCTTGCAATCTGTTTGCTTCTTACCCAACTCTTCCATGAAACCTTGCATCCATACCATCTCCTTGTATGCTTTTGTAGCCGCAACATATTCTACTTCCGTCGTACTGATAGATACTATCTTCTGTAACTGAGAGACCCAACTGACTGCGGCACTACCCAGAGTAAAGACATAACCTTTAGTGCTTCTTCTGCTGCCGATATCTCCTGCCAAATCTGAATCTACGTAGCCTTGTAGCTTGATTTCTGATCCTCCATAACACAACCCTATATACACAGTACCTACCAAGTATCTGAGGATCCACTTCACAGCTTCCCAATGTTCCTTTTCGGGGTTGTTCATGAACCTGCTAACAACTCCCACTGCTTGAGCAATGTCTGGCCTCGTGCTCACCATAGCATACATAAGACTCCCAATAGCTGACGCGTATGGGACTTTAGTCATGTAGTCCCGTTCCTCCTGCGTCTTTGCACCTTGCTCCTTAAATAGCTTGAAGTGATTGGCTAATGGAGTGCTAACCGGCTTAACACCTCCCATATTGAATCGATCAAGTACATTGGCTATGTACTCTGCCTGTGATAAAACCAGTTTATTGTTTTCTCTGTCACGCTTTATCCTCATGCCTAGGATTTGTTTAGCAGCTCCTAAATCCTTCATGGCAAATTCTCTAGACAGTTGTCTTTTGAGATCTGAGATGTCCTTCATGCTTGAACCAGGCACAAGCATGTCATCGACGTATAGAAGAAGGATCATGTATGATGTATCAAACTTCTTCAAATAGCAACAGTGGTCAGCATGACCTGTAACCGTTTTCCAACATGAAACTGTCGAACTTCTTGTACCACTACCTCGGGCCCTGCTTCAGGCCATATAAACTCTTCTTTAGTCTGCACACCTTGTTCTCCTTTCCTAGTGTCATGTATCCTATCGGCTGATGCATATATATCTCTTCCTCAATGTCCCCATGAAGAAAGGTTGTCTTAACATCTAGCTGCTCTAGATGTAAGTCCTCTGTAGCCATTATACTAAAAACCATGCGAATCGTGGACATTTTCACCACAGGTGAAAATATTTCAGTGAAATCAATACCTACCTTTTGTTGAAACCCTTTCACAACCAATCTGGCCTTGTACCGTTTCGAACTATCGTACTCCTCCTTTAGTCTAAACTCACTTGTTATAAAGAGCTTTCTTACCCTTGGGTAGAGTGATTAGCTCCCATATACGATTAAACTCAAGAGAGTCCATCTCATCATCCATGACCTGCTCCCACTTAACCCGTGTATCTGACTGTAATGCCTCTTCAAAACATTCTGGTTCACCATTATCTGTCAGCAGTAGATAATGTAAGGAGAGTGAGTATCGAACCGTAGGTCTCCTCTCCCGAGTAGACCTCCTCACAACCGGCGTATGCGGCTCTGCCTCATAATGCTCCTGTGCATGATCATCCTGTGGCGTTGTAACACCCGTGTTCAGTAACTCTTCAAACTCTACAAATTCCTTTTCCTCGGCCTTATATTCCTGCGCATTGTCCTTATGCATCACTTTTTCATTGAAGATTGCGTCCTTGCTTCTGATGATTTTTCTGTTTTCAACATCCCAAAACCTGTAACCAAAATTATGCTGCCCGTAGCCTATAAACGTGCACCTCCTACACTTCGCATCCGGCTTGTTTTTGTGCTCTGCATCAATGTGAACATATGAAGTGCAACCGAACACTCTGAGATGTGCAAGGTTCACTTTTTTTTCCAATCCACGTTTCTTAAGGTAGCCTACTATCCAATGGTGTTGAGAAACTTCTATTGATGAGATATGCGGCGGTATTCACAGCATCTGTCCAAAAGGTCTTGGACAATCCTGCATGTAACCTCATGCTCCTAACGCGCTCAAGGATGGTCATGTTAATGCGTTCAGCCACACCATTCTGTTGTGGTGTCCCTGGAATCGTTCTTTGATGTTTGATTCCATTTGCTGCACAATATTCCTCAAATCTCTTATCACAGTACTCTCCCCCATTATCAGATCTGAGACATTTTACTGTTCTACCTGTCTCATTTTCTACCATAACTTTCAACTTCTTAAATACATCATATACATCAGATTTGTGCTTTAAGAAATAAATCTACAATTTTCTACTAGCAACATCAATAAAGGAAACAAAATAACGTGAGCCACTAAGAGATAATACATGTGTTGGTCCCCACACATCAGTATGTACAAGCTCCAAAAGATGCGTCTTTGGAGCGCGTCTCGTCTTCTTGAAACTTACCCTCTTTTGCTTGTCATACACGCAGTCCTCGCAGAATTCCAAGTTAATAGACTTCAGCCCTGGTAACTTCCCTTTTGACAAGAGAACTTTCATCCTTTTCTTACTCATATGTCCCAACCTCTGATGTCGTAACTGCCCATTCACTCTAGTTGATGCGACTGTGAGTGAACTATACGATCCTGAAGTCACGTACAAAGTACCTTCTTTTTTTTCTCGAGATATCACCAAGGCACCTTTTGTGATCTTCCAAGAATCACCGGTGAATGTCGTCACATAACCGGTATCGGCCAACTGCCCCACTGAGATCAAGTTACGTTTCAGACTCGGTACATGTCTGACATCCTTAAATATTAAATTCGTTCCATCTTTCTGATTTACATGAACGTCCCCCTTTCCAATGATACTGCACGGCTCATCATCACCCAGGTAGACTCTCCTGAAGTTACCTGATACATAATTACGCAAAACTTCTTTACATTAAGTGGCATGAAATGAAGCACCCGAGTCTATAACCCAAGACTCATTCATAGCATCAAGAGACAAGATCAATGCATCTGTGTCGCTCTCCTCAGATAAATTCACTGAATCATTCCCACCTTGAGAGCTTCCTTCTTGTTTCTTGAGCGCCCTGCAATCACGTTTCATATGTCCCTTCTTGCCGTAATGCCAACACCCGTCTTTGTCTTTCGATCCCTTGAACTTCTTCCTTGACTTAGAACACCCGTGTTTATTACTTCCTTTGTTCAGCGATCTTCCTCTTCCTTCAATGTTTAAAGCATTCCCTGAATCCCCTGAAACTCCTTATGCCTTTCTTCTAGATTCTTCGCTGAGAATTAGACCGGCCTCATCATCAAATTTCAGTTTTGTCGACCTTGAAGAATTGCTCACAGCAATCACCAAACCATCCTAACTATCTGGCAAACTGGACAAGATCAATAATGCCCTGACCTCGTCTTCAAAAATAATGCCAACAGATTTCAACTGGCTCATGACTGTATTGAACTCGTTTAGATGTTCAGTCACGCTCCCACCATCTGACATCTTCATGTTGAATAGTTGTTTCATAAGATGAACCTTGTTGTATGCTGAAGGTTTTTAATACATGGTGGCTAGGGCTTCCATTAATTCTTTTGTGGTTTTCATCTTGGATATATTGAAGGCGACGCTCTTAGACAAAGAGAGTCGGATCGTTCCTAAAGCCTTCCTATCCAGTAAAAATCATTCATCTTCTGTCATCTTTTCTGATTTCTTCTCTTTTTCTCCTAAAGGAATATAAAGGTCCTTCTTATACAGATAATCCTCCATCTGCATCTTTCAGAAGGCAAAGTTTGAACAATCAAACTTCTCAATTCTAGTCTTCCCTTCTTCCGTCATCGCTCTCAATAGAACTAAACCAATAGCTTTGATATCAGTTGTTGCGCAGCACGCCAACAACGCAATGAACCGAGATCTAATCTCAAGTCTCACCCACAAGCGATAAATAAGAAGAAATATAAACTAGAGAAATAACCAAAGCATTCCAAACAAACCACAAGACAAGATATACGTGGAAAAACCCCAACAAGGGTAAAAAACCACGGATGCAAACTTCCACTATGAAGAAAAATGAAGATTACAAGGCAATATATTAACCTCTCCCTTGGAAGTACATAGAAAACCCTTTACCAACACCTTAGAATTATTTTCCATTACCCTAGAAAAGCCCTAAGGACTCCTATTTATAGTTTAGGCAACTTCCCTTTCGCACCCTTGCGAAAGGCGACTCAAAAATCCGCAATCCGCATCAAATTCGAAAATGAATCTGCATAATCACGACCGGTCGAGCGGACCCCAAGACCGGTCGAGCATGGGCCACGACCGGTCAAGCACCTCGGAACCAAAAAACTGATGCTAGTTGGACTTTGAGTCAAGCCAGTTCACGACTGATCGAGCAGGGGCCACGACCGGTCGAGCAGGGCCCACGACCGGTCGTGCAGCCCCCAGATATGGCTCCACATCTCAACATATAGGACCTAACCCGTTGACTATAGCTGGGTATTGAGTCCAGTCGAACCAAGCTAAGGCTGACCCAAATCGATTCGGTTTGAAATAGACCTAACTTGAGCTCAATCCAACTAGTTACCAAGTCCAGCATGTCTGACTCGATACGAGTCCAAGTCTAGCTTGGACTAATCCTGACCGAGTTGAGTCGAGTCAACATCGAGTCAGGTCAAGTGAAGCGGGTATCCACGTGCTGATATCACATCTCAACCTTGATGCACTTGCCTTATTTGCAACCTCTCCATGAAACATTAAATATGAGTTCTTTTATATAATATATATATATATATATATATATATATATATATATATATATATATATATATATATATATATATGGAAAAGGTACAATGTGCTCGAGCTGATTTTATCGCCCCATGAGGTCAAGCTGTGTGGGCCCCACCGTGATGCGTTTCGAACATCCACCCCATCTGTCAGATGCACCATTCCATCGTGAGCCTAGGTCTCAAAAATCAAGTCAATCTGTGACTTGTGTGGGCCACACCATATACAGAAGTGGGGAGGGGCCGTGCACCACTAAAACATTCATAACCATTTTTGAGGGCCCAACGAGATGTATTTTGCAAATCCAGCCCATCCATTATGTGTGTCCCACTTGAATGAGGGTTCAGACCAAGTTTCAGGCGCATGCAAAACTCAGGTGGGCCCCACCAAGTGCTTTTATATGTTTTAACGGTGTCTTCACATAATTTTAGATGGTATGGCCCACTTGAGTTCCGTATATGGTTGATTTTTGGGATATCCCATAATTTAAAGGGTACCCATCAAATGCACGGTGTTGATGGTCGAAACACATTACGGTGGGGCCCACACAGCTCGACCTCACGGGAGCTTATTGGCGGCTCCAGCGCTTTGTACCTTTTCCCATATATATATATATATATATATACACACACACACATGAGTTGAGTCAGTACCAAGTTGGATTTCCACTCAGTTCAAATCGAATCGGTCTGAACGAGTTAGACGAGTCAAGTTTGCTAAATTGAGTTATCCCATGCCCAACTCTACCGTTGACAGCCCTACCTACCGATGTGGAACAAGTCGGAAGGATCCAGGCCCACAAAACCAGCCGACTTGTTTTATAGGGACACTGGAATTTTCAATTCATTCGAAAGAAATATAATAAAGGCTCTCTCAGTCCACGATCCAACACATGGGCCTAAAGGTTGAGATGCAAGCAGGCCCAAAGCGAGGTGTACTTGAGCTGGGCTGGGTCAGCCCAGTTGTGGCTTTACGTATGGGTTGCTATCTGCCAATACGAAGGATTTGTATGAAAATGTCAACGAAACAATCCCAACCTCACATGCCACAGATGTTTACTGTGACCTAAAACATTTATGTTATGGAATATCTTGCCGATGGGTGGGACGGGTCGGGTGGGGCCAAGGTCAGCTCAGCCCGACATCATTTCTTAAATAGACCATGTTTTTTCTCAATTGGGCCTGACCTGAAACCCGATGAGGTCAACAAATCCTGTATTTTAAGGGAGTCGGATTGATTGATGCATAGGTGGACCGTCCAATTGCCTGCCTATTTTATAATTTGTACATGTGGGGGCCCATAGTTCATTTACACCGTTGGGAGAGAATCAAAGCACTATCCATATTCAACTTAAAAGGGCCCCACATTTTATGGGTGATTTTTGGGGCGTGCTCCGTCCACGGTGGGCCACATCAAAGCAATTTTTTAGAATGTTGATTTTTGGTGGGCCAACCCAAAACAAGTTGCTCATCTGGCCCATTTGTACCTGGCAATTGGCCAGGTCAGCCTACAGGTCATTTGGCCCAACCTGCTTCTAAGGTGGATTTGGGCCGTTCTAAATGGCTAGTGTGCGAGGTTTGGGTTAGAAAATGTGGCCCATTTGAGTAAATGGGTCATGCTCAGGTTTAACCCTACCCAACCCAACCCAACCCAACCCTCCCATATAGCTCATCAATGGGCTTGGCTAGATGACCCGGCCCACCTGACCAAAACCCCAAACAAATAAATAGACCTCAAGCATAAATACATACATATGTATGTATTTATCCACTAATCGAGCAGGGCTGGGCGCATACTGGGCCCGATGTTCTGTCCTTCAATCCGAGTGAGGCTGTGTCGGTCCGGCCAAGCTGACCCACTTAAATGGATCGGTTGGATATGGTTAGGCTCAGGCTTGATGATGGAGTTTAAGTGGGTTAGGTGGGGCCACATGATAATGGGTAGTGGGTTAGTTTTGGGTGATGATTCTTGGCCCATTTAGTAAATGGGCCAACCCTGACCTGTTGACACACAGTAACATATGCACACATTTTGAGAGGAATGCTAAGCCAACTGCAAGGAAAACCTCACCTAGTGGTTAGATGATTGGTGGATGCACGTGGGAATGTTAGGAATGGGCCCACATGAGTATTTGACCAATCATCATTAGTGGTGTAAATGGGCCGGGCCAAGTAGGCCCGCCCAACATCACTTTTAAGACATATGGGCCTTGCATAGCAGGCCCGCCCTGATCCTAAAAAGTGATAAAATCTCTATTTGCCTCTTGAATTTTCCTAATATGTATGTTTATCAAGTGGGCCACAAATACACATAAAATAAGTATTTTAAATGAATGAAACCGATGGTCCACATTTAAGATTTGATGATCACTTAAGAATTAATTAGTATGCCATATTTGTAGGATATAATACATGTACATATAAAGTTGAGTCGGACTGGGCTAGGTAAGGTCAGCTAGGAAAATTTACTAGAACCCAATCCGGACCTAAAAATTGATCGAGCCATCCATGTGAGGCATAAGCTTTGTCCACAGCCCAAGTTTAGTTGGTCTAAGCCCGGCCGAAAGACGGGTTGGGTGGGATACTCGGCCCATATCCATCCTTAAATTCATCACGTGATGAGGTGGGATCTTTCCAACCTAGTTAGTGGGCTTAGTGGTCTCCTTTTCAAGTGAGAGACTTGTTTTGGTAATCCAGACCATCAATAAGAGAAGCCCACCGTGAATGTTGCATGAACCAATGCAAGCTTGGACTGTGGGTCAAATGAGCCCATAAGATTATAATAGCCAATGTTCCTTTGGTTTAATGGTCATGATATTTGGATCAGAGCATGTTTTGGCCACGCACAATATAAGTGGATGTTATCAGATGGATGGTCTAGATTAATTGATCCCATGTGTTCGAATACAAGGGTTAATAGTACATAGTTGCCTAGAATTTGTTTACAACCACTGGGGAAATGGGCTGGGTTGGTCCTGGTTAACCCTGACCCATGTACAACAAGCCTCTTTAAACTACACAATTAAATTGAATGGAAATGTCAGTAAATGTCTTCTAACCATCTATTTTTTTCATACAACAGTGGCCCATTGATGATTGAACCAGGTCACTGGGCCATTCATCATTAGCCCACACCCGGCCGGATGCTTGTTCTATATTACAAGTCCGGCGAACCATCAGACAAGTTTAGCGGCCCAAGCCTTGGCCCCATACCATCAAGCTAGGTCGGGCTACCCAGGTCATTGACACGTTCCAACATTCTATGAGGGCACATAATTTGAATACTTTAATTTATCTTCTTAATAGTTGTATATTCAATTTGTGAGAACTTATGTATTAAACATCACATGTTATTTGTTATCGCCCGGTGAACAAATATGATCGATTGTGGAGGAGTACCCACCGATGGACTTGCAAGGAAACTGAAATATGTGGACAACGAGAGGAGCCGACGATGGTCGTGGACCCTCCGATGCCTAAGTTAGATGGGTCAATATGAATTAAATGCTTAAGCTTGTGTTTGTTTTCTTACCCAATCTCATTTAACGTGACTATGTTTATATGGTTCATGGGTGGTTCTGAAACCGTTATATCTTAATAGGTTACACTGGATAGTCTTTATCCGGATGGAAAATTGCTCTCGAAATTGTCGTCAAGCCTGCTTCGACTGGTGTGATCTTCAACCAGGATGATGTCAGGCCCTCCTTTCTGAGTCTGGGGTATAATCCCCTCCGGGCTACTCGTACCGCCTCGACGATGGTCAATTAGGTCAACTGGGAGCACGTGGGAAGCTTAGATCCTAAGCTTCTTGCCTTGACAATCATTTGCCTATGATGTAGATGTGTCCTGGTGAGATGACTCCTCCCCTATTGAGCTATGTCCTCCGACAGTGCAACTCAGGGGGCTTATCTCTTCGTTGGAAGAGTTGCTTGCCCTGTCTTCGGGTTTTGTGCTTTGATAACTCGAAATAGAAGGTTGCCCTGGCGCTTTAGTCGCTTTGACTTCGAGACACTCCCCTCGTGGTCGGTGGCTCTTTCCATATGGTGAACCAGTTCAATTTTTCCCACAGCAATTGCCCCCTACTTCCGATCCCAACGTGCACATACTCGGCATGTAAGAGCTTAAACTTGTCCAAAAGCGTAGGAATTGAAATTTGATTTTTACGCAATTCGGTCTTTTTTTTAATTTTAAATCAAGCCCTGGTTTGTCATTTGCTGGTGAAGCCGAGAGCTGAAAAATCGGTGCCTGACGCGTAATTCGAAAAGGTATGATTACTGTCATGGGATACCATGGGATGTGTATTAATGGTGGATCACCACTCGAATTCTGGACGAATCACAAGTTGACAACTGTCACTCAAGCCGTCACTTTTTGCTCGGACGAATCCAATGCTGCCACATGGAGGGGTGCGTTAGTCGAATCGTTACCTCGAGCTCTCGTACTGACACATAGCACCATATAGGAGTAAATGCATTGTCAGGGGATTTGTATAAATATTGTGATCCCTCTTTCAGTAGTCTCCTCCCTAAAATTGAGGGTGTTGACTTACATTATCTATTGTTGTTGCACCCTTCCTCGAAGAGTTGTCGAATAATATTGTCAGGCCTCATGCTAGTCACCCCAGATTCTGCTAACCCCATGCTCAGTCGGAAACTTCATGGCGACGTAATAAGTAGAGACTATGGCTCGCATGATGTTCAAGGATGGCCCACCTATAATTACATTATATATTAAGGCAATCTACTATGAGAAAGTCTACCATAGTAGTGACCTGGTTGGAGCCATCTCCTGTCGTCACCGGTAAAAGGATACTTACTTCTGATGTCTCCTTTTCTCCTATGAAGCCAAACAGAGGGGTTCGCATCGTTCATAATCTCAATCTCCCATATTTTGTCAAATGTAGTTGCGAACAGGATGTCTGCCTAACTGCTTGTATCAATCAACATTCGATGTACCTTGTGGTTGGCAATGGTCATAACGACCACTAATGCATCGTCATAGGGATGTTGAATCCCCTGAGCATCGTCCTCCATAAAGGCGACCATACATGAGTCTATCCTAGGCTCTTTCTCGGGTCAGTGTCACACCTCAGACTCGGTAACCGGAATCACAAGGAACCCGATGGCCGGCTCTGGCCATAACAGCCTCCATAGTACCCCATTCTCGGCTCCTGAGGCAGGTTCCGATCCTAGGATCCTATAAGGAGGATTTTTCATAACAATATAATCATTACCAATACGAGCATACCCAAGATCACAGTAAGAACATCTGAGAATAACAAAGGCACACATCGCAAAATCCACTATAAATTTAAACTTTTACAATCATCCATAAGGTCCAAAAGGACATACATGAGATAAAAAGGAAAGGAGAGAAAGGTCGGCAACACTAGAGTCCTCAAATGCTCAGCTCTACTCCACGCTCTGCTGCTACGACACCTGCCTAGAATCTTCTACACGCATCAATCGTGCATAAGCTTATAGAAGCTTAGAGGGTGGTGTAGGTGTGTGATAATGGTGCACAGAAGAGTAGTAAGAGATATAAGGAGAGAAGCAAAACCAATGATGATATCACTAGCCTTACCCAGGCTTATCATGAATAAGATGCAATGAGTACTGGGTGCCATACCAAAGCAATGCATGAAGGGGCTTGTACAGCTAATGCTAATGCGATGCAAGTAATGTCAGTGCTCATATCCAAACCACAAGTCAAGTACATTTCCGATCATAAGAAAATCACCGGGGTCCATTACACTGCTGAATAACTGTCGCTCTATAGACCCCACACAGTCAAACGAGCATAAGAGACCTCACTACCCGCCTGTGGACATCCAATCACCAGCAAGGCCTGACGGTAGCGGACCCATTTACGAGCTGGTCAGACTCAACCTAGCAATGCCCCCTACACACCAGGCAGGTAAGGCCACACCCCTATCTAACCTACTACACAACAATGGGAGTCGGGCCAAATGGTATAAGGCCCTCGTGCACTCATGTATTCCATCCGGTCGCGGCGTTAGAGCAGATCCTTGATACCATGGAAGTTTTGGAAATTTCACCCATGGGCATCCTATGCACCTGGTATGCACAACTAATATTTCTGGTGTCTACACATACGGCCATCCATGAATACCCCTGTGGAGGCAAGGCCCTGATGAAGTAAGATCCACAAGCTATGAAATGTCAGATGCATGAATCACACAATCACCGATGCATCAATCCCAAGCATCCATCTCTCGAGGAGATACCAACATGTCCTACACAATGGCACAACCATGACCAATTATACCTCAACCAAGCATGCATATGATGCGTATGGGAGTAGGCCATGAAGATGAATAGGAGTGTCAATGAGGTGAAGATGAACTCTCTATCTAACCATGAAGGGTTTAGGTACTTAACCAATTTCTCATAAGGAATACAACCTCTAGCAGGGGCTCATTTATCTGGGGTAGCCCAAGAGATTAAGCATACAAGCTACGAGCCTAAATAATATAGAGATGGGCCTAGCAAGAGATTAAGGTGGGCATTCAACCACACTTAGAGGGGTCCATAATGGGGACATTTAACCACCATTTTCCCAAGGCATAACCAACCATAAGTCATATAGCTATAAGGCCCAAGGCCCACATCCAAACCACATACATAATATCTGTATAAAGGCATGGGAAAATGGGTCCAATACTACCTTCAACAACATGGGCCCAAGGAGGGGAATCAAGGCCCAAGTCCCAATGGCCATAGGACTCATACATTCAGTTGAACTTAATGGGCAGCCCATCAGCACAAAAAATATGGCTTAAAAATAAGTTTAAGTTGGGTGAAATGGGCCCCACTACATCAGCCCAACAACTAGCAATCTAAGTGGGCAACCAAGGGCCCAATACCACCCTTATCTCAGCCCATAAGTCCATCAAAATGGTGGAAGTAAGCCCAACATATGGCTAGGCCAAGCTGGGACGTTCCAGCCCAATCTGGGCCCAGTAGGAAATCCCAAAATCTGGTTTATATTTAGGTCTCATAAATGATCATCAATGGAGACCCAAAAATGCATTAATTAAGCCCAAGAGTATTCTAAAATAGAAGGGAGCAATAAATGCCCAATTTTCTCAATATGGTGGGCCCCATAATCATGGCCCTAATGGGCCCTAGAACATTAGGGATGGATCCCTAACTAATCATACACAAAACCCATTGGGCTGGGGCCCAAAAGTTTTGAAATAACAAAGGGGACAATAATGTACAGGAAATTTCTGCAATGTATATTGCTGTCCTAAATTTGGGCACTCCATTAGAGTGGGTCCAGAGCCTCTAAAACTCTGAGAATTAAGGGTCAAGGTCCCTCATCATGCATACAATAAGAGGAAACCCAAAAAGATGGCCCACCATCAGAGGAAACATTTTTGAATTATGGTTTTTATTAAGGCATATTGTTGGACTGCACAGCAGAAAAATCTGGAAGTCCAACCATATTTGTCCATTCTTTTGGTTGCCCAAATGGGGTCAGTTGGGGCTGAAATTTTACAGAGTGAGTCTTCCATATATGGGCCACACCCCCACAAAGTTTTAGAATTTTTGGATATTCCTAAGTATTTTAATTAATTTAAACAAAACAGTCTGTCCAAAAAATCGGAAGACCTGGACGTCCCAACGTGGTGGGCCAGTCCGGCCTCGCCACGGTGTGCACAGGGGTCCATTGGCCGTGAAATTTGGTAGATATGTCCTACCATGAGTGGGTCACACCGTTACAAAATTTTATAATTTTTGGACATCTATAAATATTTTAATTCATTTAAATAAATCAATCTGTCATGAAAATCAGACTGATCTGGACACCTTATTATAGTGGGCCGGTCCAGACACCACCATGTTGTGTACAGGCATCCATTGGCTCCAACATTTTGTAGGTGGGTCCTAACATGAGTGGTCAACCTCCCTGTAAATTTTCATAATTTTTAAACACCCAAAAGTATTTTAATAAATTTCAGAATTCCAACCTGTCCAAGGTGGAATGTTGCTGGAACAATGCAGAAAATTTAGACTGTCCACCTCACTTGGACCACACCTTTGGGACCCCAATGAAGGTCAGATGAGGCTGAAATTTGGCATGATTATAGGTGGGGTCCACACCTTCAAGAAACATATATTATATGGGACCAAACACCCCTCCAAATGCCCAAAAATCTGGCCTCAAAATAACCCAAAAATCTGTCCAGATAGTTCTGGACAGCAACATATGACTGAAAATAAATAAATATAAACACTATTTAAAAGGAAATTTAATCCAAGAAAATCATGATATGAACCACCCCAGTGGGTCCCACAAACATCCAGACCCTTCTCATTACAAAATACCCCTTGCATGTGCCCCATATAGGTAGATAAGGGGGCTCCAACGTTCAAGGGTGGACTGTCATGGACGTCCACCCTCCATGGATGGTCTGGATATTTTTGGTCCACAAGGTGGGCCACACACTCATGATCAGTAGGTTATTAACAAAGGAAAATAAGGATTCGACCACAAGGGAAAGGTCTCCGCCACATTGAGGTCCTTCCCCTCGTTACTCATGCACACACATTCCACTATCACAAGATATATAAGATCTACATGATCATAGGATTTCTACTTGAGATCTATGGTGGAGATGCAATCTCCACTAAGGATCAATGGTCTAGATGACCCAAAGATCACTGATCAAGGAAGGAAAAGTCATGTAGGGGTACATGAAGAATGGCCCCTTGCATGGAATATGCATGCAAGTAAGATGGGCTACGAGCCCTATGCATAAAATCTTGGGGGCCACATTTGATAGGCCCCACAAGCTTCAACATAAAAAAGAAAGGAAGAACAAGTAAGAAATGGAAGAAATTTAAATTTTTGCAATTACATGCACACTCACCTTAAGATCTCTATCAAAACTCTACTCCAAGCTTCTAACTGTCCAAGGAAGCAAGATGAAGGGTTGAGATGGGTTTTCAATGGAGGGATTGAGGGGAAAAAGGAGGAGAATGGACTGAAAAAGAGAGAAAATGGGGCTGAATTTTTTTTTGCGAGAGAGAAAGGAGGGAAGAGAGTAGAGAGAAATGAGAGGGAGAGTATGGAAATTTGCTAGAAAAGAAAGAGAGAGAGAGAGAGAGAGAGAGAGAGAGAGAGAGAGTAATCATGAGCTCTCTTACCTTGGATAGGGAAACCCATCATGAAAGTAGGGTGATATAAACAAAGTTCATAGACTTATAGGTTTGGGGTAGGGATGGGTAGTGTGTGGGTAGTAGGTGGAGTAGAGGATGGGGTTTAGGTAGTATGTGGGTGGTGTGTGTTGGAAATAGTTCCAAGAGATGGGACCTACCTAGAAATCCGTTGTATGCTCACAAAGGCAGCATTATCATCACAATGTATACTTCTGGAGCTTTGATTATGACAATTGGCCTCGACAATCGGAATCGGCCTCAACAATCGGCCTCGACAATCGGAATTGGCCTCGATAATCGGCCTTGACAATCGGAGTCAGAATCGACAATCGGAATCAGCCTCGACAATCGGAATCGAAATCGGCCTATACAATCGGCCTCGACAATTGGCCGAACAAGGCCTAAGGGAAGGTCACAATGTGGACATTAAACCATCATTGTCCATCAATGTGGACATTTAACCAACATTGCTCCCAAGGAGTGGCCCATACAAAGGATTCATACACAACGTAACAGGCCATACATACATCATATTGGGCCTTAACTATGGGCCTTGAATACATCACAATGGGCCTTGCCTATAGGCCACGAATACATCACATTGGGCCTCGCCCATGGGCCACGAATTCATCATAATGGACCCCGCCCATGGGCCTCGAATACTTCACATTGAGCCTCACCCATGGGCCTCGAATACATCACATTAGGCCCTACACATAGGCCTTATATACATCAATGGGCCACACTAATAAGCCTTATACACATCAAGTGGGCCCTGCACACATAACAGGTACGTAGCTAGTGTGAGGGTACTCCAGCCAATCCGTTTCCCATACGTGCATCAAGGTAAGTCCCACCGTCCAAGGACTGGACGATGGAGATACATACATCACGTGGGTCCCACAAGTACATCATGTGGGGCCCACAACTGGGCAGCATGAATGAAACACAAATATCATGGTGGCGTCCCACACCACCTACTCAGGTGGATGGTGTGAATACAACACATTATCAAGGTAGGGCCCACCATAACATTATTTTCCACCTAATCTGATCATAAGGTCACAAATACCTGAATTAAGTAGAAAACAAATATCATATTGACCCAAAGCTTCTGTGCACCCAAGAGAGTTTCAAGGGTAGTAGTTCAACCCCCACTATTTACTATAGTGTGGTCCCCCTGATACCAGGATCTGCCTCATTTTTAGTCTCAAGCCTTAAAGCGAGCTCACCAAATGAATGGACAGTTTGGATGGGACACGTCCATCATGGTGGGGCTACTGGCTGTCCAGCAAATGGACGGCCCAGATATAACATACGAAATGGTGGGGCCCACAGCATTTGCTGACGTCCCATATCACATCAGTTGTATAGCTGGTGTGAGATACACCAGCCAATCCATTGTCCAGCAGGTGGGTCCCACGTGGGGCCCACCAAATGCATATATATATATATATATATATATATATATATATATATATATATATATATATATATATATATATATATTTATATTAAAAAAAAAAAAAAAATGTCCAGAGGCTTCGAACGCCTAGAACGGACGGTGTGGATTTATGCCATACATCAAGGTGGCTACTCCAAGCTCCTGCCCGCCCCAGCAAAAGGATGGACGGCACAGATAAAACACTTGCATCAGGAGGGGCTCCACACATACATCACATGGCTCCCACCCGCCATCTCAAAATGGCTGGATGGTGTGACATAGAACAGATACATTATGGTGGTATCCCATCGTCCAAATGATGGACGGATGGGATAAAACACTTACACGTGGGCTCCACAAGTGTGAAAACACCACATACATCATAGTAGAGTACACAGCACCGTCCAGCACTATCCAGCTGGCGGTGTAGGTAAAGCACATGCATCATGGGGTGGATTTCCACCATCCAGAGACTCTGGACGGTGTGAGATAAAATATATAAAATATCATTTAATATTATATTAATATATGTTCAAACGTCTAGCCCTAGACGCCCATTCAACGGACGGTTGGGATATGAGCTCCATGTGGGACCCACCGTCTTAGCTGCACGTGGTGATCAAGGTGGGTCCACATGATCTAGACGGTCCAGATTGATACATACCTCGTGATCAGACCCACGGGACTTGCAGGCGTCCATCCAACAGCTGAGTAGGTCGTGGATTGCTGGCCCAATGACAGATGGATGGAGGAACACATTCATTATGGTGGCCCACTTGTTGACGGCAATACAGTAGCCGGTAGCTGCAGGGGTCCACACGTCCACATGGACGGTGGATAAAACACTTACACCATGGCTGGCCCCACCGTCCAAGGTCTAGACGATGGGCAGCATGGATGAAACACAAGCATCACAGTGGGCTGCCACATGGGTGTGGGCCACATGCGCCAACCTGATAGACTGCTGGATACATCTGGTGGGTCCCACCATCCCGTTTAGTGGACGGCATGGATAACACATTCAACATCGGGTGGGCCACACATCAAGAGAGAGAGAGATCGTGATGGAGGGGAGGGACCCCGCCACTATGGGCCCTCCCTAAATAATGCATACATCAAGATGGGTCCCACCATATGTGGGCCCTCAAATCATAAAATCAAACAATAAAATCATCCACCTTTGATCTTCTTGGACCTCTTCTTCTATCAATGTATCCTAGAGCTCCGAGGGATGCATTTCAACAGTCGAGATGAGGCTTGGATTGTGGAGATGAGAGGTAAGAAGGTGGGCCACACTAGCTTCTCTATGGGAGGCTTAGACGTTGGAGTTGCTTGGGAGATGGAGTTTTTTTTAAAAAAAAATGAGAGAGAGATGAGAGAAGTGATGTAAGATGGTGATAGGTGAAAAGGTGAGTGATGGGAGTACTTGTGTAAGGGAGAGAGTTGACTTTGGAATACTTGTGTAAGAGAGGGTGGTTGCTTGTACTTGACATGTGAAGTGATGGATGTGTACTTGATTGAGGTGATTGATGGAAAATGTTGTAGAGATTCTCTTGAGATTGCAAATGCGCGACGTTTTTCTTGAACTAAACGCGGGCCCACATCTCCTAGCCTGGGTATCGCCTCGAAGCGCAAGATGCGGCATCGGCGCAGTTACAATGATATAAGTCTCAGACCGAGCTGACTCAGATCGACAGGATGCAGCTCAGGGTCACGCGTAACTGCCGATAATAAATCGCGGGTCATTGAAATTCGACCAGGAGGATCGCGGAGGCCTACGGAATGGTATGGTCTAAAATACGGGTCTTACACAATGGGTCTGCCAAAGATGGTGTATTTCCACGACCGGTTCGTTGTCGTTGTACTCCTCACACTGCCCCTGCTGAGGAGTTAGTCGATCCTCTCTGTATTTGGCAACAAATTCATGTAGATATCCCCTCTGAATAATGAATTCGATCTCTTCCTTTAGGTCAAAGCATTCAGCTGTGTTGTGGTCATGGTCCCGGTGAAAGTGACAATATTTCTTCTTATCTCTTTTTTTTTTGTCGGCCCCCATCTTATTTAGCCACATCAAAATCATTTTTTCTTTAACCTCCATGATCACCTATTTTGGCGTGGCGTTCAATGGAGTGTACTGACGAAATCGGCTTTCTAGGACCAGGTTAGCTTGAAGAGTGCTACTCTGGTTGTCGTCTCTTCTTCTTTTGAAACTCGTGTTAGACCCTCCTTGTTTTCCTTTCTCTTCTTGTCTCTTGCTGAGCTGCTCTCACCCCGGGCATCTCTATGGGCATAAAATTACTCCTTAATGTTAGAGTATTTATGAGCTCGGTTAAGGACGTCGACAAGAGTTTTCAAGGGGTTTTTCCGAGTGAAAAGATGAACTTTCATCGCTTAAGCCCAACCATCATTGCTCTGAGGGCCACTTGGTCGAAGTAACCATCTACCTAGACAACCTTGACATTAAACCAAATGATATAATCTTTCAGTAGCTCATTCACCTTCTAGGTTACTATGAGGAAGTGGGTTGAAGGTTTCCTTATATCCTTATCTCCAAGAAATTGGGTGGCGAAAGCCCTATTGAGTTGTGCAAACGAGTCGATGGATTTTGGTTTTAGGTGTTTATACCACTTCCGAGTTGCCCTGGTCAGTGTTAAGGAGAATGACATGCACATAACAGGTCTGAAAGCGCCATGAAGTTCCATCCATGCTCTGAATGATTCCAGGTACTCAACTGGGTCTCCTAAACTCGAGTAAGGCGATATTTAGGGCATCCGAAACCTAGGCGGCAGATGGGCTTGCATGATGTTATCTGTTAATAGTGGTTTGGTCTGTTCAAGGGGGCATCAAAAGAAACTGAGACCTTTGGTCGATAAGCCTGTTGTATATCGTCGAGTTGGTCCTGGATCCCTTTAATTTCTACCCCCTAGTGGACTTCATTTTCCGTCATATTCTCTGGAGTCTTTCCCTAAACTTGTTGACTCTGGTCTAGAGTATGACATAGGTCTAATTCGGCGAGCTCGATGGCTTCCAGGGCCTGCATTGGGGTGAGAATGTTTCCCTCAAGTCGAGCTTTCCCCCGGTGCAATTCAGGATGTGACTGTATTGGGCGGGACTGCTCGGTTACTACCTCTGCCTCTTCTCGTTGATTGGCTGGGGATCCATGCTTCCTTTTCTGTTGTCGCATGATACGATCTACATTATCGGTTAAGGCTCCCACCTAGTTCTCGAAGGAAAAAAGCCGACTATTTCAGTTTCAAGACATTTTTACTTTCGCTTGTGATGGTGATTGGGATTGGAGCAAGGATCACGAGGCTTAAGCCTCACCTGACTAAGCCCAGTGGGCGGATTTGGCTATAGCAGGGGCTTTCCCTTTTCTCTTGGCCATTGAGGGAAGAGCAGGTGGTGGCTCAAGCTGGAGATGGTGAGAACTTAGCTTTTCATGTCGTTCCTACAAATAGCGTCAATATGTTATCACCAGAATCTGGTGAATAGATATAATTGATCGTAGAAGAGCTCACATCGATAGACCAGCAATGAAACTGGAAGATATGGACAACAACGGGAGCCAATGACGGTCGTGGACCCTCCAATGCATAAAGTATATGGGTAGATCCAAGTCAAAGGCTTGAATTTGGGTTTTTTTTTTACCTCCTCTCATTTAATGTGTCTATATTTATAGGGTTTATGGGAGATTCTGAAACCGTTGTGTCTTAATAGGTTACACTGGAGAGTCTTTATTCGGATGGAAAACTGTTCCCGAAATTATCATCGAGCCCACTTTCAGGCGGCGTGATCTTTGACCTAGATTAGGTCGGGCCCTCCTTTTTGGGTTTGGGGCATAATCCCCTCCGAGCTACTTGTACTACCTCGGCAGTGGTCAGTCAGGTCAGCTCGGAGTACGAGGGAAGCTTGGATCTCAAGCTCCTTGCCTTGACGGTCATTTACATGTGATGTAGACATTCCTAGTGAGATAACTCCTCCCCCACCTAGCTATGTCCTCGAACATCTCTACTTTGGAGCTCATCTCTTTGTTGAAAGAGTTACTTGCCCCGTCTCTGAGCTTTGTGCTCTGATAGCTCGAAACAGAAGCCTGCCCTGGCGCTTTAGTCACTTGGGCTTCGAGGCACTCCCCTCCTGGTTGGTGGCACTTTCCATATGGTGGACCAGTTCGGTTTTGCCCACAGCATTATTGTACTAAATGTTTAGTCATTATATATATACACACACACACACACACACACACACACACACACACACACACACACACACTTGTGTAAGGGTCCATTTGTTTTTCCAATTTCCTGTGTAATTACAAGTAAATAAGTCATCTTATCTTTAAAATGTGATTGTTAACTTAGAAATTACAACATAATAATTGATTTTCAAATGTAATCAAATGCAGTAAAATGAAAAGAAATTGTGATAATTACAATTGTAAAAGTACCTTATTTACAATGATTAACGAAGAAAACAAATACCCTAAGCTCAGTCATCATTATAATCAAATTAGACTAACATTAATAAGAAATTACAATGGTATCATTATCTATTTGCAACTAACTACCTCGTAATTGAAAAAATAAACATGCCCTAAAAGTAACTTAAATGTTTTAAACCATTAACACTAAATTATCTTTAATGTACTTGGAAGATTATTTTTTATTATTTTGAGTCACTCATACTAAATTATTAATAAGCATTGTAGCTAAAATATAACTTCAAATTAAACAAATTTATATATGTTATCCTGAGATGTATACGATATTAGTATTAGGCAATTAGCACCGCACAAGATATATTAAAAAATGAAGAAATAGACCACTAATATTGGATCATGATAGTTATTGTAACATGTAATATTTTTGAATTGAGATAAACTACGATCATGAATATCGATACGATTAAAATAATATACATCAAGAATATGAAAGTATAATATAAAGATTGCATGTCTAATGCAATCATATGAAATGGTCTTACTGTCTCTGCTAAAAACTTTACATGTATCCAATGAAACACAAACCAAATTCTATTTATTCAAAAATAAATGTGCACACCTAAAGGGAAGTAAAAAATAAACTAAATAATAAAATTATTAATAAATGAAAAAAAAATTCTTAATGGTTGTACAAAATAAATTAAATTAAACTCTCACAAATTAAATACATATTTGGAATGTACGATTCCCATAAATGTCACGTGCTCCTTAAATAGCATGATAAGAAGGCTTTTAGTGATTGAATCCACTATCATTTGGTTTGTGTCATTGAGTTTTATAGAGAGCTAATGATTATGACCATTTTCATTACAACATGGTACTTTATGTCAATCTATTTAACCTTAATGAATGCTTGTTGTTATTGGAGAACTTAATTGTAGTTAAACAGTCAAAGAAAATTTTCAACAGTTTTGGTATCATTTACATAACTTACAAACTAGAAAAAAGCTTAAAAGTCATATCGCCTGATTCAATTCTTAATGACTACCTACGTATGCAATTTTTATGGGAAATGATATTACAATCAACTATTTCACGCTCCTTCATGACACAACTCCACCAACCATTATGAAGATATGATGAGGGGTGGACTTTTTACTATTGAGTTAAGTAATAAAATATGCATTCATATATCCAACTAGTTTTGGATGGTAAGATCTTCGATATATGGGTGTAAAGTCATTCATCCATTACAAGTAATATAACACTTTTTTACAGCTATCCAATAATTCAATCCTAATTGCTAACATAACTACTCAAAATTTTAATTACAAAAGCAATATCTGGACACATACAGACCTAAGGATACATAATGCTCCTACTACAAACATATAAGAATGTATTTCATCGTATTCTTGCGAACATTTCTATGATTTTATCAATATATGCTCTCTATGACTGTAACATCCTGGATTTTCACTGTTTTGGATTTTCAAAAAAATACCTGAAATTTTTTTTATTAATTAACTTATAATATCACTTAATAACCATTAGCACTCAATGTTAGTTTATACAGGAGTGTAACTAGTAAAGAATCGCACAAGTCCAATTAATCAACCGTAGGAAACCAACGAATTCGCCTGATCACTTAAACATCAAGTTTAGCCCCATGATTTACTTACGTAGGGCCCAAATCTAACCGACTCATCGCTAACTAATCAAGACAATCATGACTAAATTAAAGATCTAACCGAAGCTGAGTCAGGTAAGGCCCGGATCTTAATATAGACCAAATTAACCCCGTTACTCTTCTAGTCTAAAACCGACGGTTTAGAATAATCATGACCAAATCTCCACTTTCACTAGTTATAAATAGGTCACACTATGAACATAGTTAATCCAAACGCTAATCATTGGCCACGAGAAATTTCACTACCAAATTCATTTCAGAAATGCCCCGATTTTCCAAACAAGCTCTTGACCGCTCATTGGTGGGCCACTAGTCCCAAAAATATAGAGTAATGTCCGTCTTACTAGGCTCGACATCCATCGCGGGAGTCGGACTTGGGTACTGTCCAGAACCTCTCAACTTGAGCCAAAGGACGAGTGCATGAGAAGTGCAAATACCCTAAAGAAAGGAGCTAAAACTTAAGTGAATTGGGTCGTCCACTCATATGCAAAGTTGAGGATTTCGGACTAGCGGTTTACGACCAAACTTCACACGTGGAGTAAGGATATTTTCCTGCTCATATCCATATAGTCGCGGCTCCGATTGACTATCGGTGACCGTTAAACAGACTTCCAATCATATTCGTTGATTGACACATCCAAATGGCGTGCTGATCGTATCCATACATAGATCATCATTAAGGATAATTATCCTAAGGTGTATATCGACTTGTACACCCCATAGTGGGCACTAGAGGCTAGAAAAACCCTCCTATAGGGCTAGTATAGTAAAAACCCAACACTTGGAGCCATTTGCACTAAATCTGACATTATAAAAGGGGCTTGCTTGGGCACCCCCTCTCCCTATACGAATTTACCCTAGGTGGAACAAAGGGAGAGGAGAGAAAAGGGAGAAGGAAGAGAGAAAGGGAGAGTGAAGGAGAGTGGAGGTTGACCGTAGGTAAGGTGGGGCCAAAGGGAGTTCAATCTTGCACCTCCCTACCTCTTCTTCAAGGAAGAACCTCCACCACCACCGAAAGAACCCCTCTTCACCGATTTAATAGGTAAATCTCTCATCTTCTTGGAAACCCCTCATGTTGAGGGAGGATTTGCATGAGATTCTAACATGTAATGTTTTGCTTTACGGATTCCGGCTAATCGACCCAAAATTCGAGCACTCCTAGGTCGTTTCTCAAGAACTCAACGATCCATAGGTGCGGACTATTGTTCTTGGGTGGCCTAGCACCAATTTTAATATAAATCTAATGATTTTGTTTGTTGGATGATGTATTTGGGTAATCTAGCAAAACCTAGACAAGACCTTACACTTTAGATCCCCCCAAATTAATGTGGAATGATGATGAAATGCTTGTTGTTTCTCAAACATGATTGGGTATATTAACGATGATTGCTTGTACATTCCTTGCTCGGTTCATGTATGATGTTTTCCCCATAACATGTTTGATTCACTAACCCTTGTGTATATTTTGGTCTTAAGAGATATATGAAATGCTTGCCTTCCACACTAACCCACACAATACTTGCACCTTTATTTTATGATATTGTTAGCATTTGCCTTGTAAAAATCTGGATTCTATGATGGGAAGTATGAATGCATGTTATTACCTATGCTAGTTGATAACCCATGTTAGTCGGCATGCTACACATTACCACCAAACTCTTGGGTTGGTTAGGAATACGAGAAGAGTGAAGGTAGTCCCGTTGGTAGGACTATCCTGAGGTTAAACCCATGAATTTGAGCGGGTGCACGTGGGCGACAGTAGTTAGACTACATGCGTCGCTTGTACCCGATGTTGTCTGTCACATGCTTGCCTGAACTCGTGCAGTTTAACATATTTACTGACCAACCTTGATTGTTTCCCTCTGTTTGCTCACATATATATGAAAACTGGAACACCCTACAACCGTTATAACCTATTGATAACCAGATTGAAACTGATCCACCGCCTCGTGAGCCGAGCATGGTGGAATGAGACACTACGTCCGAGTTGTCGGCCTACGCTGGGGTAGCGCCTCCCCGTAGTGACCGCGAGCAATCCCTTTTTCTTAGCACTCCCCATGTACTTGAAGTCGGGGATGGAGAACCTGACGAGATCAAGAATCGCGGGGTCTTGGCCTCACACGTTTAGGGGTCTTGGTCTCGCAACCAGTTCAGGGCATGGATACGTAGAGTATATCAGTTTCCCCAACCTGCTGGATGAATGGAATTAACTAAGAACTTGGCTAACATTATCATCGCATCGCACTAGCTAAGTTGGCGACTCGGCAGTCGAGGTCACTCTGAGGGAGTGTTGGTCATATGCGATTATTAGATGGAGTCGCTCGAGGGAGTGTTGTGGGAAGGGCATGCATCATATCATCCATCATGCACACGCGTTAGTAAGATTTGTTAGGTGCTTATGAATGTATTGCCTTTTATTAAATCCATAATTTAATTGATGCTTGTTGTAACTTAAGACTAATAGCACCTACTGAGTTGATCACTCACTCCCACTCTGGGACGGTGTTTTAAAATACCAACCAGACTCTTCAATAGCTGCAGGTAGCGATGAGTTCAAGGAGTCGAGCAGGGCTGACAATGACAAGGAGGACGAGCTGTCCTATTTCTGGTTGATGGGCGGTTCGCCGTAGAGTTCACGGGCGAACTTGGATCTCCGAGTAGGGGTTCAGCGCAACATTCTTTTTTGACATAGCATTTTTTTATATTTTTGTTGGGCAACAGCTTGTGCAACCCATTTACATTCTTTTGAATTTGTATATATTTAACCTCCTTCACTTCGGTAGACTAGTTGTGATTGTGTTTCATGTTCCAAGTAATTCCATGCTGCGCATTTAAACTTGATTAAATGCAAATTAATAAAAATCAGTTGTAAGTGATACCCGGGAACTTGGGAGTCGAGTATATGCACGACCCCCAATTTCCAAGGCGTTACAATGACAGAACAACCAGTCTAAGTGATTTATCATAACACGTCTCAATATCAATGACAAATGAGGCATCACCAAGATCTTTTGTCTCAAAGTTTTAAAACAAGAATTTCTTAATTTCATGTAAAAATCCAGTATCACCACTGGCCAACAAAATATTGTCAATAAATAATATTGTTATTATGATTGACTTTTGCATAAATACACTCATTCATAGTGTTTTCAACAAAATCATTTGAAGAAATTATCTTATGAAAAATTAGGTATCACTGTTACGATACCTGTTTCGACCCATAAATAAAGCTGGGCATCGGTCTGGATCGGATCGGATTACGTCCAACTCGATCCGATCCAAAATCTCAATGGCTTGACTCGAACTCGATCCGATCCGAGACCGAATTCGGGTCACCAGACTCGGACCGATCCGATGCATGGTTGGCCTAACCCGAACCGAGTCCGACTCAATCAAGGAAACCGAGTCGGATCGGGTTGGGTACGATTCGGATCGTATGAACTTTAATCCAACTATTTCATGTGGTGTGGTCCACTTCAGCCTTTAGTATACCGACTTTTTATGCATATGGTCTAAAATAATATGTCAAAATGGATAAACGGCTTAGATAAAATACATACATCAAGGTGAGCCCCACATGGCTCTAGAAGACTTTCAATTTATCGTATACATGTTTTTATTGGATTTGGACTTTTGACGTGTATGGTGCACTGCACGAAATGGCAGTGACTTGCTTTTCACGCAAGCACAGCGTCCACATAATGACTTCTTTATCGACGTTTGCGACTTCTGTGGGTCTGATCATGGGGTATGTGTTATATCCAAACCGTCCATCCATTTGGTGAGCTCGTCTTAAGGCTTGAGACAAAAAATAGACAGATCTAACTATCAAGTGGACCACACGAATTGTTTAACGGTGAAAATCATTCTCTGCTGTTATTTATGGTGTGGTCCAGGTGATCTTTGGATATTGTTTATTTTTTGGATAATTCTCTATAATTATCTCTAAAAATATATGAGCGGTGTGGATATAATAAATACATCACTATGGGGCCCATATAACTTTGATCTCCTATGAACCGTTCGTACAACTCGGAGCTTGAGCAGCACCAGACGCCAGTACCTGTACTGGAAACGGGCTGGCTACTCCCCTTGCCACCGGCCACTGGCTGGTGGTCGGTGCTCCGTGGGCCCCACCATGATGTATGTGTTTCATCCATGCCCTCCATCTATTTTTATAAATCATTTTATTTATGAGAAAAAAAAATGAGGTATATCGAAATCTCAAGTGGACCACATTATAGGAAACAGTGTTGAATGAACGTTGACCATTAAAAACATTTTGGAGGCCATAAAAGTTTTTGATCAAGCTGATATTTATTGTTTCCTTATGACCTAATCAACATATTGGATGTCAAATAAACAATACAGTGGGCCTTAGGAGGATTATAATGGTGGATATCCAATCATTATTGTTTTCCTGTGGTGTGGTCCATTTAAGATTTATATCCCTATCATTTTTTTTTATAAAGCTTTAGAATGATCTGTAAAATGGATGAACGGAATGGATGAAACACATACATCTCCGGATCAGGTCGGATCAGATCGAATCGAATCCAATCGGATTGGATTACGGATCGGATCGGTTTGTGTAGGTACGGATCCGAACTCGACCCGAAACACTTTTGGATCTGGACTACCCTACTCGATCCGCACCGATCCAGATGGTCAGATCGGGTTGGATCTGGTCGAATCGGGTTGGATCCACTGGATTGGGTCGAATCGGGTTGGATCCACCGGATCGGGTCAGGATTGCCCAGCTCTACCCATAAATAGACTTTTTAAATCTGCAAATCAAATGTTCTAAACATTCAACTTAAAAACCTTTTGGCTTATATATATATATATATATATATATATATATATTATATATATATATATATATATATATATATATATATATATATATATATATATATACGCGCATGCACACATACATACATTTTTCTTTAGATCTTCATTAACGAATGAAGTTTTCGTGTCAATTTAATCCAACTCCAAATCCATATAAGCCACGAGAGTTATTATGATCCTAAAAGAATCTTTCTTAGTCACAGGTGGAAAAGTCACTTTAAATTTAAAGTCAATACCTTTGCACTAATTAAACCATTTAGCAATTAAATTAGTCTTATACCTTTCGATTTTGCTCTTAGATTCCTATTTTATTTTGAATTCATATTTAAAATCAATTGGCCTAATACTTTTATACAATTCAACAAGATTTCATACTTTTTTATCAGCAATTTCAAATAATTAGCACTTTGTTTACCTTGTGAAAATGATGTCAGTTCCTTTTTACACTTCTATGTCAAATTTTGTAACAACCCATAAATTTCCGTACAATGGCTCGAGTACCACCTCGACCGGAAATCACTTAGGATTAAATCCTTTAGAAATTTAACAAAGTTAACTAAGTGCGAAACTAGATTAGCCATGAAATCCGTTGGAATCGCTTTAAATACGATCTGCAAGACCCAAAACTTGTAGAATCATTGACGCTAGGTTACCCTAAAGTCTAGGATCAAACTCATTACCCGACTGCTCTCGGGAATGAATTGAAACTCCGTATCAGGTCTAGACCACACATCGGGAGTCCGAATAATACGAAGTTAAGGAATTAGGACCGCCTCGCTGGGCTTGACAACCATCTCGAAAATCAAGTCCAGACGGTGTCCCACGGCCGTTCGCTCGAGTCCGGAGCGAGGGAGTGTGAAAACTCCTGTTTTTTTTTACAAAATAAATATCTTGAATAGTGATCTGGCACGTATCGCTTGCGTACAGTTTATAAGCAACCAGACCGTCAGAATCTGACCCAAATACACCCTCGGATCAGGAAAAATTTCAGAAACATTTACGTGTACTTGGAATTTCGGATCGAGGCCCACTGACCGTTGAACTGAAAATGGTCCGCTACGCGTGATCTGGGAATCCGACCGAGACGAAACCATAACTCCACGTAGATCCAAGGTTAGTGAGTTTAAGTCCGATGTTTGGCTCAAGGAGGGCCGCCAGAAACCCTGTTTTGAGCTGAATTAACGCTGATCTGCTTATAATATAAGTATACCTTGAACATAAGTCTATTCTAGAGAGTTTTTAGGCTATATAAGGACCTTAGGGCAGCCTCTCTCACAGCCATACGAATTTGGGATAAACCCTAAGAAGAAGAGAGAAAAAGTGAGAGAAAGCTTGAGAGTTGTGGGAGAAACTCCCTCCTATTGTTTCCAATCACCACACGGGCTGCACCACCCCTTCCTTGCCGCTTTCCCAACAATACCGACTCCGTTTTAAGGTAAGAAACCCTAACCCTAAATCTGTTTAAGAGTGTGAAGGTTATAGGTTATAAAATAGCTAATCGGTTTTGCTCTTTAGGCTACAAAATCGCCGGATATGGAAGCCTAACGAACCTAGCTGATTCGTTGCAATCCTAAGGTGTAAGGTGAGGACTTTAGGTGTATAGGTTATGGTTTTTAATGCTTTCAATGTCAGATAATGATAGATTCATGATCTGCATGTAATTGCACATGTACAAAGTGCTTTTCGTTTCCTGTTTCGATTAAAGATGCAGAATATGGAATTTTACATACTTTAGGTATACGTAGAAATACCGTATACGTACAAATTTTGGAAATGTGTTTGCCATAATTAATTGTTGTATGATTATATAGTTTATGGATAAAATACTGATTTAGCGAAAGGAATCGCCGTAATACATGTTTGCTTATACACACTATGTATGTTGAAATTGTGTATTCTAGACAATACCGTATATGTATAGATTTTGGAGATGTAATTGTCATGACTATTTGCTGTATGAATATGATATACACGGATAAAATACTCGCTTGGCGAAAGGATAGCCCTAATACATATTTTACTAACATACGTCATGTATGTTGAAATAGTGTACTCTAAGTGTTTGTGTAAATGCTTGTGAGAGTAAATGCTTAGATGCTAGTGCCTTAGGTAGGTGCTGAGATGAAATTCTCAACTACCTTAGAGACATGTATGATTCCCTCCATGTGGTTGTTAATCTAACTACTTACTTATGAAGTATATGCGTTTGTATCCCTATTTGTATAGTGCTCTATAACATGCTTTACAACATGCTTTATATCATGCTTTATAACATACCTTATGACATGCCTACTAGCATGCTTGTATTACTTTGTTTATCATGCTTTACTCCACATGCTATGGATGAAAATTGATTGAGTTTGGGACTATGTCCATAGTCCAGACATTCGGTACCAGACTTGAGATTGTGGCTGAGATTTATGTCGCCACGAGGGATGTGTTTGACGAACTCGAGTCGTACTTCGGTTGGCGATGGTGGTTGGCCACACGGAGTGCTTCTGCGCTTCATATCGCTCAACTTGTTGTGCGCTCGAGCTTGTCAGACTCATCAAGTAACCCGATATGTCAAATGTGTGTTCACCATGTTTGGTCGCTTCTGCTTAAACCTAGGGTACCAAACTTACCAGTGGAAATCCCGTTAACCATGGTACCTCGATCCGCTAAGACTCATGAGCCGGACATGGTGGTATGGGACACCGTGGTCGAGCTATCGGCCTATGCTGGGGCCACGTGCTTCCCCGTAGTGACCATTGAGCAACCAAACTCGTGACCCGAATACGGTGGTATGAGACACTGTATTCGAGCTGTCGACACTTACGGCGAGAGCCGAGTACGGTAAGACCTGTACTCGTGCTGACGGGCGACGAGTCCTCTGTAGTGTCTTCGAGTATACTCCAAGGTCTGTGATTGGTGACGAGCCCTTCACAGCAATTAGAGTATGAGTTGAGCCGAGTACGGTGAGACCTGTATTCGAGCTGACGACCAGCGATTGAGCCGAGTACGGTGAGACCTGTACTCGAGCTAACGGTCAGCAATTGAGCCGTATACGGTGAGATTTGTATCCGTGCTGACGGGTGACGAGCCCTTTGCGATGCCTTCGCGATGCCTCTCAAACCATAATACTGTATGAGATTAACTAGGATTGACGACCCTAGAATGGATCATATTTGGGAATGATACAAGGGAGGTACCTTAGTTTCCCAATACTGTTGTTTGAAATGGACTAATAACAACTCGGTAATCATGCTCATCATCGCACCGCATGTGCCTAGTAGATGTGGAGCACTGAGGGAGGTATGCATCCGCGAACGTAAGATGATGTCGCATTAGGGTGGTTTGGCAAGGGCATTCATCATGTCATTTCATACTTGCATTTAATAAGAGTAGTTAGAATTGTTTGATTGTACTGCTTGATTGAATTGATAACATGTTAACCTATGCTTTATTGTCCCACTGAGTTAGCTACTCACTCCCACGTTACGGGACGGTGTTTTACACACCAACCAAACTCTGTCGCAGGTATAGAGGATGCGTCGATTCAAGAGGCAGAGCCGGAATACGATGAGAACCAGGATGAGTTCTCATATATGCAGTACTCTGACGACTACGCTTAGGCCGATTGGATCGCGGGGGCTTCAGGATCTAACTTTAGTTGTATTTTGACTCTTTTTATTCAGAAACAATACATGTATATGAATACTCAATTAGTGTTCATACTCTGGAGATCGAGATGGTTTTGCTCCTTTACATACTTTATATATACAGTTTCAGTCTTCCGCTTGCCTTTATACAATTGATCTGGAGTATGAATTACTGTTTGGTATAATCTGACTCATGTTTATTACTCTGACACAGACAACATTTAATCATCATTATTTATGTTGCATAAGTGATGTGTTGAAACTCGGGAGTTGAGTTATACTCGACCCCCGATTTTTAGGGCGTTACAAATTCATGCTCATGTAGATAGGTTGATGAGTGCTTAGGAAAGTTGATTTTTAAGTCCTAATTTTATGATAGTCCAATGGCATGTATTAGTCATGCACGTTGTCCTTTAAGAATTTTTGGAAGAGGCAAACTAACACCTTATCATTGCCTACCACATAATTAAGCTCACCATCGAAGGCCTTTATATGGGCCATGGGGAACCCACCACTATTATATCTTTTGAATTTAAGTATCTTGAAGTTATCAAGTACTTGAGCGTCTATGAAAGAGTAGTAGTAGATTGAAGGTCCACCCCTATTACCTTTGCAAGTTATTCTTCATAACACAAAGTTAATTCTAAAAGTGCTCTTAAAATTGTTAGATTTCTAAGTGATTGGATCAAAGTCATTTTACGCCTAATGACAATATGTAAACTATATATGGATTACTTATTTTACATAATGGTTAACCTTATCGATACCCCATATGGCTCCTCTTGGAGGGAGGGGGAGGCTGAATGTGACTCCCTCAAAAGTGAGGTTATTATATTTGGCTCTCAGCTAGGGGATGATAAATATGAAAATGGCTCCCAATAAGATGAGGTTTATAGATATAACTTTTGATTGTTGAAGGTTAAACTTGAAAATTACTCTTAATTGTGAAAGGCTGAATTTAAAAATAGCTCTCGTTAAAGGAAGGTTGAATGAGCATGTGACTCCCATTAAGATGTTGTGCACTTTGAGTAGTAGTAGTAGGAGGGAAATTAAAAATGGGCGTGAAAGTTGGAGGAAGAGTAGAGACTGAAGGAAATTATGATGGTTGATTAACTAGGGCACTGTGATTACACATGTGTGTTTTGGGTAGGAGATGTGGCCCTACCTTAAAAGAATTATGTCATTAGGTCTTATAATCTCTTGATATTGTGGGTTATGTTGAACATAAAAGGAATTGTTAAAATACCATCGTTGCAAGATTTAATGGCTCTGGGGTTGGTAAGGTTGTGAGCATGTCCTCTTAGGCTTCCATTGTCATGCAAGACCGAGTGGGGATTAGACAGATTGCTTGCTATTACCTTTTGGGAATATTGAAGGCAAGTGATCCTTGCTCCTCTCCTATTTTTGGTATGTTAATTCCCTTATTTACAAAAAATTGGAATGTGTGAATTTATGAATGCATATTAGATTTTTTGACTTTAACAAATTCCCTAAACAATATAACTTGTGAGTTCGGCAGACCAATCCATGGGTATGTGATTCAATGGTGCCTTTCAAGTAGTTTTCTAAATAATAATATTTAAAATGAATCTCATATAAGCCTGATGGGTTCCTATGTGGCATGGTAATGCTCACATTTTGCAGTAGCAATAGTGTAATGGCTCCCGATGTACAAAGTCGAATGTAAGAAATAAAAACATAGAAAAATAAAATACAAAACAAGTATTAAAAGAAAATTCTAAAACGTAAAGTGTTTGAATGTAAATAACTAAAAATTATCATGTTTCAAGTGGGGCCTAGCTAATGACTAGCAAACTCCCCAATAGAGTCACATGCATGTCGGGCCGCTGTCAGATAGCTTGCAATGTATATACTAGATGCAGGTTATTTTTAAGACTTGGAGTCACCAGTAGCTGAATAAACTTGGCATCTACGGTATATATTATAAATCACAAGGAATCAAGAAATTAAGGAATTAAGATTCCTCGAACTCAAATAACTCCTGTTGGTGGTTTACGTTGGGTGATTCAAGTAAGGGTGCTTTAATGGACGAAGAAGGAAAGATTTAGGCATTATTCTCTTCTCTCACTGACGTGTGGTTTCTACTTAGCGGAATTTATAAATTTTTTAAGTAGATTATTATATTTTAGAAATTATTAAACAATTACAATTGTGATAGCGAAGACAATACGCTCAATGTTAATTATGATCGAGGAAATGATTATTACTTAAAAGTACAAGATAAAAGCAAGATTGATTCTTGGTTTCTAATGTGCCACGGTGCATTAATATGGCAAGACACATAATACACTCAGAAAGATCGATAAAAAGAAAAAAAAAAAAGATATATAAGAATAAGACTATATGAGAATGGATATGTTATAGTATAAGAGCAAATGTAATAATAGACCATAGGAGGACCGAATGGGGTGGTTGTGCACATTAGAGATGTGAAAGGGGAAAGAAGAACTATAATACTCTTTGGGTGAAAAGTTAATTAGGGTCTTAAATCCCGAATGTACTCTACTTGATTTAAATTATCTGAGTGACTTGGGAAGATGAGATTTGATTTTAAAATGAGCTAGATTGGTTTACATCTCCCCCCCCCCCCCCCCCCCCCCCCCCCCCCCGGCATATGAAAGAGAATATAATAAATAAAAAATATAGAAAAGTAAAATGCAACAAAATAAATTGTTAAAATCAAATTCTAAAATGTAAAATGTTGGAATGTAAAAGACTAAGAAGTCTCATATTTCAAGTGGGGCCTAGCTACTGGCTAACAAACTTTCCAAGGGAATCACGCATGTGTCGAGCCGCTGCCAGCTAATTTGCAATGCATATACTAAATGTAAGTTATTTTTCAGACTTAGAGTCATCACTAGTTGAATAAACTTATAATATATGGTATATATTATAAATCACAAGGAATTAAGGAATTAAAATCCCTACGACTCGAATGTTTCCTAAGGTTGGTTTATGTTGGGAGATTCAAGTAAGGGCCTCAATGGACGGATAATGAAAAAGCTTGGGTACCCTTCTCCACTCTCACTGAAGTGTAGTTCTACTTTGCAAGATTTATAGATTTTTTAGGTGGATTGTTGAATTTTAGAGATTATTAATTAATTACAAATGTGATAGCAAAAATAATTAAACACGATCGAGGAAATGATTATTGCTTGAAAGTAAAAGACAAAAAGTTAAGACTAATTCTTAATTTCTAATATGTTACAGTTCATTAATATGGTAAGACATAGCATACACTAGGCAATATTAATAATTTTTTTTTTTAAAAAAAAAAAAAAACAGATATGTAAGCAAGGGACTATATGAGAATGAAGATGTTGTAGTATAAAAATGAATGCGATAATAGACTGTAGGAAAACCACTTGGGGTGGTTGTGCGCATTAGATATGTAAGAGGAGAAGGAAGAACCCTAATACTCTTTAAGTGAAAAGCTTATTAGGGTCTTAGATCCCGAACATATTCAACTTGATATAGATCATCTGGGTGACTTGGGATGACAAGATCTGATTTTAGGTTGAATTGGATTGGTTTGAAACTTCCCATTTACTCATCCCCCAACTTCTTAGCCTTCTGCAACCCCTAACCACTCTTCTATTAATTATTTTTCTCTCTTTATAGGGGTATCAACATAAACTTGAATTTTGCCAGATGCCTAAGTGGTTGACCCGATCTATGAGGCTTCTCTCGATTGTTGTTATGTCGGGATGTTGCAGTTCAAGTTAAAAATATTTAGTAATGGGAGTCTAATATCCACCATTGTACTTATCTCGAGCTTTGAGGCATTGTTTACATTTTGTATCATGAGAGGTCACGTGGCAGCATCTAATCGAAGAAAAGTTCTACCAAAAATTCAATTTTCATTTATATATAGAGGTTATTTTGACTATATTATTGTGTTCAGATGGTTCTAATGAGGCCCTAGGTTAGTTTGTGTTACAACCTAAAATTCGAGTACTAAGCGCGCATTTCAAACCCGAGTTCTGCCTTGCAACTCATACACTATGTGTACTTCCATCAATGAAAATATAGTTTATTTAGAGTCTATAATCATGGGTTCTTATTACACATTCTAAGTTCTATGCATACATATTCGCATATATCAAATAAAACCAAATAAATTCTTAAATTTTTAATTTATAAGTCTATGGCCCACCCACTTGGAACCTTAATCTAAAATTATTATCAACATTTAATCCACAACGTAAATCCATATCTAACACATTTAAATCCATATTAAGATTTCATGTAACATTTCTATAAATTAAATAACTCAATATAAAACTAAAGCAAAAAACGTCTTTAAGTAATCAAACGAATAATTAAATAGAATTAGTTTAATGCGGCCAATTCTTCTTTCGTTAAATATGGTCACGTATCACGTGAGTCATTCGCAGGCTCAACCACATTATCTAGCTCTTGCACCTCGGAATCAACATCCGTTACATCTATATAGTTTTTCTATCAATAAAATGTAAGTTGGTCAGGCTTAATGAGAAAACCCAACATGTTTCATCCAATTAAGATTAATATAAAACAACATATGAATAAAAGTAAATGAACAATAATTAAATTAAATTAAATTAAAAGTGCTTCAACTTCAAGTGGGGATTCACATCCACTTGCTTGAGTTAAAAGTTTGTCAATCCGCATTCTTCGATTAGTGAGACTTCTACTTTGTTGGTAGGCATGAGTCATCTACTAATTAGTAGGCACAAATCATCTACCTGTTGGTAGGTATGGGCATGACCCACTTTTGAAAGCTTGGCAATAAGGACACTTTCATTCGCGTGGTCCCCAGGAACAACTGGCATGAATTGTGCACTCAGCATGTTATGATTCAAAAAAATAAATCATTCAACATGTAATATGAAAATTTACATTAACACAATTATAAGCAATTATACCTATAGGGAATGTAAACGAGAATTTACATCGAACGTTCCAAATCACCCAACAAACAATCAACATAGTAAAATCATATTAATTTTAATGGAGAGGAAACACATTGGAATCACTCACCTAGATAATCCGGTGAAATTGATTCGGTTCAAATAATCAATCCAGTCAATAAAAATAAATTTGTCTCTACATGTATAACTTATTCAAAATTATAATTATAATTGATCTATCAATCCAGATTTTAAAGATTGAATATTCTTAATGTGATGAACATTCGGCTAATCTAATCGTTCATGCGTAAATTTGACAAAATTGTGTTCCAACAGTGAAAGATATCAATCATTTGACTTATCTAACACTAGAGAGAATCTCTAAGCTAACCTACTTGCTTTCTTCTTAATGCAAAAATCAAATATTTAAACCATTTAAGTTGTTAAAAATTTAGACTTTGTGTGTCCCACTAACGTATAAAATTTTCAAACATTATAGTTTGGATTGGGTCTGGGGAGTTTCTTGTGGACTTACAATATTATCTATACGGATTTAAGGCACAGGTTTTAGAATTTCTTATTTCAATTTTTGTTAATGTTCAGGGCAATGTTTCGGTTTTAGGTCAGGGTTCAAATCTAGATATTGTATGAATAATGAACTCATTTTGAGTGGGGTGTCTATGTTCCGATTTATAATTTATTGCACAATAAAATTTATTATATAATTGCAAAAGCATTTTGAACCTTAAATGTATCGTGCAATTATCAACTAAAACTAAATCAGATGTTTTCGAAGAAACACATCTAAACTTCTTCTTCTTTTTGTCAAAACAATGCATTATAGATAGTAAGTATTTTCTAAAAATATGTTTTTTTAATTCCTTTATTACTATATACAAGAAACAAATCTCCTTGTTGGTCATGCATATATTAATGATAGTATTAAATATCAATTTTTGTTCTCCATTCAATCTACTATAAAATATTTTAAGTTCTAATGATAATTGGACATTGTAACTATTTTCTTCTTCAAAAAAAACTATTACAAATAATGTTTTGATTTAGAATTGTAAGCATTAACATTGTATCGAACTCCTAAAGTGTTGTTCATTATTTAATATTAATTCGATCTCATATAATGCTTTATTCTTAAGTTAATTCAATTCCATTGTTATTGAAAGGTGACTTACATTTATTCTGATTTTAACCAATAAGTCATTAAGACTTTTTTTTCAACGTCTTTCCCATCACATGAATATATTACTTGGCATCAAAATTGAAGCAAATATATGACGTAATTGATTATCTCATGCTCATATCTTTTCTTTTGATAATGCTACATGATATTCATTATTATTATCTAGTAACCCGAGCATGCTTATGCTCGCTATTTATAAGTTTTCCTAATACAGAGAGAGAAAGAGAGGAGGGGGATGCTATTGTAGTATACACAAAGGAGAGAAAGAGAGCTTGTGGATTGATAGTGGTTAGATTATTATTAAAAATATCTAAAAAGAGAAGAAATATGAAAAAAAAAAAAAAAAAAAAAAAAGAGCTATCACATGAGCACCCTACATAAATTTCTTTAGTATTAAAAAATTCTTCAATTAAAGATAATATTTACCTACCATATTTTTGCATATTAGGGAAAAATCAATTATAAAACATCTTCTTAATTAATATTTTTTTCTTCTATTTTTGTCCCATAGATTAAGCATTTGATTAGAGATTTAATTCCCTCTCTATTCTATATGTTCATCACATTGTAAATGATTAACATAGAAAAATATAGAAAAAATTCTCCTACATTCATTTATCACATTGGAATTTATCATAGTATCAAAGCACCCAGTCTAAGGCTTCTGATCTCTTCATCATTGTCGCTAATGGAATTGCGTAAACCATCACCATCCAGTGACATCTCAATCCCTAGATTGGGGTTGAACCCAATCCAGTACCTCAACTTTCTCAATTTGCGATCGGTCATCACCCTAAATCTGGCGCATTTCCATTACCAGGCCATCTTTGATGTCTGATGCTAAACCTTCCTTCATTTGGACAGCATCCCAGCTGTCATGCCCCGAACTCGGAAACCGGGTTCACAAAATTTTCGATCACCGAATCCGGCGCTGACAGCCTCCGTAGTACCCCATTCTCTGCTCCTGACACCCATACACCAAGTTCCGATCCTGGGATGATACAAGGAGGATTTCTAATCATTAATTTGATTTGTAATGAGCATAGCTATAAGCATAACCCACGAACAATAACCACAAGAACACCATCACAAAATCCACTATGATCAAAACTTTAAGTACAAGCCGAATGAAAGGGAAATACAATATAATGAAAGTAATAAAAACTCCAGAAGCTCGACTGCAAGCTCCAACTGCGGCGAGACTATGGCTGCGTCTTGGCGTCACATGCACACATCAATCGTGCATAAGCTTATAGAAAGCTTAGATGGTGGTGTAAGTGTGTGCGCAATATGAGCGTGCTCAGAATGCAAGATCAGAGAAATGCAGAATCATGCTGATGGGTATATGAATGCAATCAGTCGTACCAAGGCTATGCGGTGCAGAATATAAATGCTATCGGCCATATCAGGTCCATGTGATGTATAATGCAAGTCAAGCATGCCAATCCATATCCACATATCAATGCAGCTCCTCACTAGAGCATCAAATCGGTACGGTTCTCAGTCTGGATAATCACCGGGGTCTAGTACACTCTACGTCAGCTTGCTGCCCTATCCGAACACACAACTGGGAGAGTGAAAGAGACCTCACTATCCGCCTACCAATATCGGGTCTGGCTCGTCGATAGCGGACCCATTCCTCAAGCTGGTCTAATTCAACCTGGAAATTGCCCCCTCACTCAGGCGGGTAAGGTCACACCCATTTTCAACCGACCACGATACAGTGAGAGACGCGACCTACTAGTATACGGCCCTTGCGCACTCACGTATCCACTCGGTCTCGACATTGGAGTCATCCTCTGGTACCATCGGGTTTAGGAATTTTCACCAGGGACATCTATGACACCCCGATGCTAGAAATAGTATTTTCGGTATCCAATCCGCCCACCCACGATGTGTCTGTGGAGGTTATGACCCCGATGTCGCTAGGGCATACAATAATCACAATCACATAAATGCAAGCGTATGAATCACACTACCAGTCATGCAACAGCCATGCGCATACCACGGGCTCATGTAGGGTAACTCCACCTATCAGGGAGCCTATAAACAATCTGCCTGAGGGCATATGCTATGATCAGTCACTCCTCATATCACATATGATGCATATGATCATGAATCATGGATCTATACTAAACATGTTATATAGTGATGGGCTCTGTTCGTAATGAAGATGGACCGAGACGGCCTACACACTACAAGTATGGACCTATCAATGAGCCTTAGGGACAGTGACAATGCGGACATTTAACCAATATCATCCATACAATGTGGAAGTCAAACCATCATTGCTCCCAAGGCACGGCCCATTGCAAACATCATTATATACACCCTGGAGGAATCACACATTGCAATGGACCTAAATACATCCCATTGGGCCTTAGTACATCAAATGGGCCGTATCACATGGGCCTTATGTTCATCAAGTGGGCCGTATCAATGAGCTGCACCAATGGGCCTTATGTACATTGCAATAGGTCATAACCCATGGGCCTTGCATACATCACAATGGGCCTTATACAATTCAAGGTGGGCCTCAACAATGGACCTCGCGTATATCAAATGAGCCACACCCAAATATAAGTGGTGATAAGGATTTTCACCATTAAATTTCCAAGGGTTTAATGGTGGACGCTCAAACCCACAATTTTCTATAATGTGGTCCACCTGATCCTAAATGTGTCTTATTTTTAGTCTCAAGCCTTAAAATTATTTTTCAAAAATGGTTGGACGGTTTGGACGCAACACAAGCATCATGGTGGATCCCATAGGGATGGAAATGATGGACGGCATAGATGAGGTACATACCTTATGGTGGGGCCCACACTATGGAAGGTGTGGATTACGGTACATGCATTAGTGGGTCCCATGTGGGGCCCACCATAACGTTTATTTTCCACCCAGGCCCCTAATCGACTAAATGAGACCAATATGCGACATGTTTTTGACGAATGGAAGAATCAAGGTAGGTTTTAATGATAATACCACTATTTCATGTGGTATGGCCCGCTTGGTTATCCAATTGGCCTCATTTTTTGGCTCAACGCCTAAAATGGGTTGGAGAATGGAATGGACGGCGTGGATTTGGTCCTTACATCAAGGTGGGCCTGCATGAGCAGCCCACCCCAAAAGTTCAAAATATTATTTTTTTTGTTAGCTTGTTAGTACACACCCATGTCAGTACACACACTCCATGTTAGCCGCACCTGTCCAGCGTCCAGGGGCGCTGGATGGCATGGATAAACACAACATCACGGTGGGTCCCACATGTACGTGGCCCACGTGGTCCACTTGATCAATCTGATGTTTGTGTTTTCCTTTGATCAGGCCAGTCCAAACGGACGGCCATGTGGGCCACTCGGCGGACGGCCTGGATAGAATGCATGCTTCATGGTGGGCCACACACACACACATATTAGGTGGGCCATTAACAAGGAAAGGGGAAGAGAGATAAATAGAGAGAATGAGAGAGAGATCGGCATAGTGGAGGCGCCCCGCCACTATGGGCTCCTTATATGACTACAACGCATACATTAAATTGGGTCCCATCACAAGTGGGCCATCAAATTGAAAATCAACGGTGGATCACCCACCTCTATGCTTCCTTCTTGCTCCCTTAGGCTCCTTAGCTCCTATGCTTAGCTTTTAATGTTGGATGATGGAATTTTGATGGTGGGGATGGGAGATGAGAGGGTAGGGAAAGTGGGCCACACTTGTTGCTCTTGGAAATGTTTGGGAAGGCTTGGACGTATGGAGCTTGGGAGAGTGTTTGAGAATTGAGAAAAAGAGAAAATAAAGGATAAAAGAGATGGGTGGAATGGTAGTTGTAAGGAAGGGTGATGGGGAGGCATGGGTTTAGTTTGAAATTTTGTAAAGAGGGATGGGTTTATTTGAAAACTTGTAAAAGAGGGATGGTGAGGGGAGAGAGTTGACTTAAGGGAAAAGGAGGGATGGGTTGTTATACTTAGGGTATGGTGTGTACTTGAATTGGGTGATTGATTGATTGATGGGACACATTGTAGAGATTCCTTCGAAATTCACAACGTGTGGCATTTTTCTCGAAATGAACACGGACCCACAACTTCTAGCTTGGGTATCGGATCGTTGCGCGAGTCGTGGCATTGGAACCGCGGCGACGGCACAGTCGCTAAGATATAAGTTTCGAGTCGAGTCGACTCTAATATGCAGGACTCGGCTTAGGATCGTGCACAATCGTCGGATACGGGTCGAAGGTTGCCGGAATTCGACTGGCAGGACTGCGAAAGTATATGAACCGGTACAATCTAGGATACGGGTCTTACACCAGCCCCATATCTTCCCACACATGCAAACCCACCACCACATCTTCACCTACCATCATCATCTTCACATCCTTCGATTGTCATCGTTGCCCCGCCACACCAACCCAAACCCACCATCATCTTCACGTATGACTTCATTGTTGAGAAGTGGAGCCACATCTGGGGCCGCGCACGACTGGTCGTGGCCCCTGCTCGACCGGTCGTGGAGCCCACTCGACCGGTCGTGACCAGTCGTGGACTAGCTCGGCTCAAAGTCCAGCGAGCATAGGTTTTTCGATTCCGAGGTTCTCGACTGGTCATGGCCCATACTCGACTGGTCGTGGGGTCCGCTCGACTGGTCGTGCAACCTACACGACCAGTCGTAGTTACGCAGATTTATTTCTGAATTTGATGCAGACTGTGGATTTTTGTGTCGCCTTTCGCAAGGGTGCGAAAGGGAAGTTGCCTAAACTATAAATAGGGGACCTTAGGGCTTTTCTAGGGTTAAGGTGAATATTGGGAAATACTTCTAAGGTATGGGCAAGGGATTTTCTCTGTACTTCTAAGGGAGAGGTTAGTATATTGCCTTGTAATCTTCGTTCTTCATAGTGGAAGTTTGCATCTATGGTTTTTTTATCCTAGAATGGGGTTTTTCCAAGTATATCTTGTCTTGTGGTTTATTTTGGAGTACTTTGATCTATTTCTAGTTTATATTTCCTTTTGTTTGTTGTTTGTGGGTAAGGCCTGAGATTGAATCTAGGCTCACTACGTTGTTGGCGTGCTGCGCAACAACTGGTATCAAAGCTTTTGGTTTAGTTCTATTGGGAGCAATGACTGAAGAAGAGAAAACTAGAATTGAGAAGTTTAATGGTTCAAACTTTGCCTTCTGGAAGATGCAGATGAAGGATTATCTGTATCAGAAGGATCTCTATATTCCTCTAGGAGGAAAAGAGAAGAAACCAGAAAAGATGACAGATGTTGAATGGTTTTTACTGGATAAGAAGGCTTTAGGAATAATCCGACTCTCTTTGTCTAAGAGTGTTGCCTTTAATATATCCAAGATGAAAACTACAAAAGAATTAATGGAAGCCCTAGCCACCATGTATGAAAACCATCAGCATCCAACAAGGTTCATCTTATGAAACAGCTATTCAACATGAAGATGTCAGAAGGTAGGAGCGTGGCTGAACATCTAAACGAGTTCAATACAGTCACGAGCTAGTTGGAATCTGTTGGCATTATTTTTTAGGATGAGGTCAGGGCGTTATTGATCTTATCCAGTTTGCCAGACAGTTGGAATGGTTTGGTGATTGCTGTGAGCAATTATTCAGGGTCGACAAAGCTGAAATTTGATGATGTGGCCGGTCTAATTCTCAGTGAAGAATCTAGAAGAAAAGCATCAGGAGTTTCAGGAGATTCAGGGAATGCTCTAAATGTTGAAGGAAGAGGAAGATCACTGAACAATGGAGGCAATAAACACGGGCGTTCTAAGTCAAGGAAGAAGTTCAAGGGACCGAAAGACAAAGACGGGTGTTGGCATTGCGGCAAGAAGGGGCACATGAAACGTGATTACAGGGCGCTCAAGAAACAAGAAGGAAGCTCTCAAGGCGGGAATGATTCAGTGAATCTATTTGAGGAGAGTGACACAGAGGCGTTGATCTTGTCTCTTGATGCGATTAATGAATCTTGGGTTATAGATTCGGCTGCTTCATTTCATGCCACCTCATGCAAGAAAGTTCTGCGTGATTATGTGTCAGGTGACTTTGGGAGAGTCTACCTGGGTGATGATGAGTCATGCAATATTGTTAGAAATTGGGACGTTCATGTTAATTAGAAAGACGGAACGGTTTTGAAATTGAAGAATGTCAGACATGTACCGAGTTTAAAACATAACTTGATATCAGTGGGGCAGTCGGCCGATACCGGTTATGTGACGACATTCACTAGTGATTTCTGGAAGATCACAAAAGGTGCCTTAGTGATATCTCGAGGCAAAAAGGAAGGTACTTTGTACATGACTTTAGGATCGTATAGTTCACTCGTAGTTGCATCAACTGGAGTGAATGGGCAGTTATGACATCAGAGGTTGGGACATATGAATAAAAAGGGGATGGATGTGCTATTGTCAAAAGGGAAGCTACTAGGGTTGAAGTCTATTGACTTGAAATTCTGCGAGGACTGCGTGTATGGCAAGCAGAAGAGGGTAAGTTTCAAGAAGACAGGACGCGCTCCAAAAACACATCTATTGGAGCTTGTACACACTGATGTGTGGGGACCGGCATAGGTATCATCTCTTGGTTGCTCACGTTATTTTGTTTCTTTTATTGATGATGCTAGTAGAAAATTGTGGATTTATTTCTTAAAACACAAATCTGATGTATTTAAGAAGTGAAAAGTTATGGAAGAAAACGAGACAGGTAAAACAGTAAAATGTCTCAGATCTGATAATGAGGGAGAATACTGTGATAAGAGATTTGAGGAGTATTGTGCAGCAAATGGAATCAAACATCAGAAAATGATTCCAAGGACACCGCAGTAGAATGGTGTGGCTGAGCGCATTAACAGGACCATCCTTGAGCGTGCCAGGAGCATGAGGCACATGCAGGGTTGCCCAAGACCTTTTGGGCAGATGTTGTGAATGTTGCCGCATATCTCATCAATAAAAGTCCCTCGGCACCATTGGATGGTGGGCTACCAGAAGAAACGTGGACTGAGAAAGAAGTGAACCTTGCACATCTCAGAGTGTTCTGTTGCACTTCATATGTTCACATTGATGCAGAGCACGGAAATAAACTGGATGCGAAGTCCAGGAGGTACACATTTATAGGCTACGGGCAGCATGATTTTGGCTATAGGTTTTGGGATGTAGAAAACAGGAAAATCATCAGAAGCAAGGACATAGTCTTTAATAAAAAGTGATGCATAAGGACAGTGTGCAGGAAAATAAGGCCGA
>JAJHSJ010000009.1:14822721-14881683 GCA_021015155.1 Magnolia officinalis | reverse complement strand
CATAGTTACGCAGATTCGTTTATGAATCTAATGCGGACTGCGGATTTTTGTGTCGCCTTTCGCAAGGGTGCAAAAGGGAAGTTGCCTAAACTATAAATAGGGGTCCCTAGGGCTTTTCTTGGGTCAAGGTGAATATTGGGAAATACTTCTAAGGTGTGGGCAAGGGATTTTCTCTGTACTTCCAAGGGAGAGGTTAGTATATTGCCTTGTAATCTTCGTTCTTCATAGTGGAAGTTTGCATCCGTGGTTTTTTACCTTAGATTGAGGTTTTTCCACATATATCTTTCTTGTGGTTTGTTTTGGATTACTTTGATCTGTTTCTAGTTTATATTTCTTTCTGTTTGTCATTTGTGGGTGAGGCCTGAGATTGAATCTAGGCTCACTGCGTTGTTAGCGTGCTGCGCAACACTCCTCCCCTGTGACTGTGATCAGTTACTAAAACCTCGTTCGGTGTAAACTCCACCTAACCTTCATTTCCTTCTCCTTTTTTTCCATCGTCTTCTACACCAACACCAGCCACCACCACTCGAAAGAGGAGACACTCCATTGCCATCATTGTCACCATTCACCTTCCCTAAAACCTCATTAAAACCCATTTTCTTTATCGTCGTTCGAACCCTCTCTTGAGGCACCATTCACAATGGATCTCGTCATCTTTGGCTCTGTCCAAGCATGGCCTGGATCCATGCTACCCAAACCCTACTAGCATTTAGTCATGTCTCCACCAACATCGTAGCACCCTTCGCTGCCATGTCCCAAATCTCAACCAATCTTAGTTGAACCACCCCCAATCCCAACACTCAAACCGACTAGGGTTGGCTCCAATCTCATCTGTTGCCATTGTCGGCATGCCATGCCCATCTCCAGCATAGTCTAGACACCCATTTTCGATGTCTTCATCTCCAATATTTTTTTACCATTGAAATCATCAATCAACAGCTCTAATGTGTCTTTTATCTCATTATTGGCTTGCTCTCTGTCGTATCAACAATTAAATCCGGATATTGATCTTAACCGTTAACTCGTGTGTCGTCGCTCATCACCAATGAGCCTTTGACCTTCCTTGCACTAGCTTTATGCTTCTTGGTTCTGACTTAGACAATAAACCACCCTAATTGGGTCAATTGGTCTAGGATTGTCGCATAATTAGGTTGTCTTGAATTACTGAGCCATTCATTTTTTAAAAAACCCTACCAAGTGTTGTGGACCATTGACCTTTGCCTCATCACCTTGCAAACTGCTACCTCTAGTGTGGGGAAATCATTCTACGAATCCTCATATGCTGCTTGTACTTTTTTCTATCCAATCATACAATTTTCTTTACAAGTGCTCACTGTCTTATTTCATGGTCACTTCATTTAATATGTCATCATTTTTTGTAGGGACTACGGTATTAGAAGATGCATTTGTGGATCATGAGGAAGAAGTACCCTACTTCCAGTTGCAAGAGCAAGAGTAGTTCCTACATGTTTCTATTTTAATTTGCTTGAGATTAGTTATGATACAACACTTGGACTTTAGACATTTATTTGGTTATATACTTGAGTCCCAGCTGAGTGGACATATACTTTTTATTTAGTTGTTGGTATGGTTTGATTTAGATTTATGATTATTGGTACTCTTTCTTAAAAACTATGATATGATGACATGTTTTGGGTTATGTCTCAACTGTTATTTTGGATATCATTAAATTGTGCCTTAAATTATTCTTCCTCAATATAAGTTAACACCTAGAATATTGGAACTCGAAGACATACTCAACTTCTAAAATTTAGGGCGTTACACCTACTATGATCAACTTGAAATGGTAAGATGATTTTGAATGATGTATATATTATCTTTAATGGTTCAAATGAAATGGATGGTTTAGATGGGGTGGATGCTCACTTGTTCTCTCTCTATTTCACACACACACACACACACACACACACACACTCTCTCTCTCTCTCTCTCTCTCTCTCTCTCTCTCTCTCTCTCTCTCTCTCTCTCTCTCTCTCTCTCTCTCTCTCCCTTCATAAAGCAATTCATGAGTTTCTCTTGGTTGAGAAGTGTGTGTGGGGGTGGGTGTGGGTGTGTAAAATGAGAGAGGTATTGTTGTCTATAGACGGGTTGGTGGCATTTTGCTAAAAAAGTGAGAAGTTAGCGGTTGAAAGTGCTACATGGCATGCTCTGATTGGTTGTTAGATACATGATACCCATTGAGAGGTTGCAAGCATGGTAAAACTTATAATTTTACTAAGACTTAGGAGTAAAAAGTAATACTGGCATTCAACGGAAATTCGATTTCTACTAGGATCCAATTCTCCATGCAATCAATTTAGGAATATGTGCGCGGTCTTTTTGGTGAGAGTTCACTTTTTCCTAAGGTAGTGGAAATTCAATTTTTGTCACTTACTGTGAGCATTGCTCGCCACATAAGCCACGATCACTTTCACTTATGCTTGTTCATTTGTACAAATGTGGTGTAGAATATGTAGATGCAAAGATGTGTTTGGTTTTTGGAGTCACCATTAGCCAAATGAAGCTTCGGAGTCTACGATTTGCTAAAAACCGTAATATTGCTTAAAAGTGGGGGAATTGTAAGATTCTCCAACTTAAGTGACTCATGCAATTTTTATGCGGGCGTAGATTTTGAGTAAGGGCCTTAGTGACAAAAGAGAAAGAGGTTAGGCATCCTCTTTTGTCCGATGTGCAGGCTCTACTTTACAAAATTTTATGACTTTTAGGGCGGTTCATAATAATTTTGACATTATTTTCATCTAACCGTGCTTCTCAGAGTTTAAGATTCCGAGCAGGAAAAAAAGAGAAAACAGATAAAACTTAGCCTTATTATGTAGGGTTTAAGACCCTGGGTTGGCAATATAAAGAAAAAAAGGATGGACAAGAAAGAGTACTACTGAATTAAAGAAAAAAAGAAAGTTACTGTATGCTTTTGATGTGTGGACTGGAATGTAAGTTGATTTGAGATGTGAGAAGGAAATTGGAAGACTTGACACCCTTTTCCGCTAAAAGGGATGGTCAGATATCCCCGATTCCAATTATAGTCTTTGACTTTACTGCTTTCTTTTGTAGATTTCCTTTGAGGGCTGAATATGGAGTTGGGCAGAGTTTCAGCTTTAGCAAGGGTTCTTTGAAATCTTCGAAGAAGAGGGCTTGCTCAAATGTCACTCTCTCAACTATCTCTATATCTTTTCGTGTCTCTTTCTATCCTTGATCCCCCTTGAGCTGAGAGCTGGGGCTGAATTTATAAACAAAAATTGTTGGCTAATAGTTGGCCGATGGTAGGTAAACACTTGGCAAAATTTTACCATGTAAGATATGTCGAAAGGCATCTAAATCTTCAGCCAGTGCAAATGGAGTATTAGGTGTCCTGTTGGCTAATGGCTGGTCGACGGTCCATGTGGTACTATAAAATGAGTCCCTTGATAGCTATAAGAGCGAACTACGGGAGTAGGGATGTTGGCATCACCATCGGCTACCGATTAGCCCGTGGTTTTATTTTATCAATTGGGTCCATTAGTTATGTCCGAGAGGTGTTGAGGGCTCTAAATGTGTGACTTGTTTGGATTTATGATGTTTTATAGGTCAGTTAGAGACAATTTTATGATGTTAATCAGGGCTTCTAAAGCGTCTAGATAATCGGTTCGGATATGATTTATCAGGTTCCAGATCCATTGATCAGGTCCATTGATTGTTCTTGTGATGTGTCGAGAGTCTTGCCCATTCAATTGATTGCATTTTTTAGCGGTCCTTAACTTGCCCATATGTGATTTTATCGAAGCTTAGCCAATGTTAGAAGGGTAGTTTAGTCTCGTTTTGGGTGGGGTGTCCACACTTACTACTCTCTTTTTTGTATATGCAGGATGGTTTATGGTGATCTTGGGTGCCCATAAGTAACCCCTGATATGTCAAAGAAGTGCCAATGGAAATCCAATTTTTTTTGCATGGAATTTCATTCCCTAGCTTGGTTTGTTGGTTCAAATGATTATGTAGGGCATGTGTTACTCAAAATTGGGTTATGAGGTGGTCTTGTAGATTTGCGATGAATGGGTGCCTAGTAATTAGTTTGTTGCTAGTTTTTCAAGGGTTGCAAGGTTTGAGTTTTGTGTCAGTTGGTTTCAACTCTAAGCGAAAGGTTTATTAGAATGGGGTGTCTACAATAGGATGTCTAAAATGTGGATTTTTTGTTTCATGGACTATCAATGGTGCATATCAATGGGTCCACTTGTACAAACGGGAGAAAGGGAATATTTTAAGGAAATATAATTATACATGTATTTTTATCAAAATAATCCCTAAGGTATGGCCATTCCAAGATAATGGCCTTCATTTTTAATTAGTCTCTTAGTAACTTTTTAGTTTTATAGGACGGAAATGTCATTTCCTTTATGAGCTGTGCTCGTACCGGAGAAGTTTCGTAACCTCTATCCAATACATCATATATTGATTGGGCCCACTTGAAAGGAGATCCAATACATTCATTCTCTTCGTGGCCCATCGTTTCGATCATAAGACATTAATTTTAACCGAATCGGGCTCTTTATGGCCCACAACAACTAATAGTGATGGTCGTTCACTCCCAATTGTGATTGGGTCCACCTCATTTGTGGATGTAACTCATTCTTTGGCCTATGATGTTAAATTAAATTATAAATCTAATAGATGGAGTAGATTTGATATACCCTACGGTGGGCCCCACAACCCTTAACATATGACAACCTAGGCCCTTAACACATTACAACTACGACCCAGATAACACATGACAACTTGAACCATTAACAAATGACAACCTCAACTTTAACACATGATAACTTAGACCCCTAATACATGATAACCTAGAGCCGTTATCACATGACAACCACGACCTTGACCCTTAACACCACAAGGACACCATCTATGGGACCTATCATCAGGTATGTGTTGAATCTACACAGTCCATTAGAGTTGGTATTTCATAAAAGAATCTACAAGGTCCATTAGAGTTGGTATTTCATAAAAGGTCATGGGCTAAAGAATGAGCCATGTTCGCCGATGAAGTGAACCATACCATAAGAAAACAAGTGAGAGTGAACGACCAACGTTATCAACTGTTTGGGCCACAAATAGCTGGTATTAAGTTGAAGTTAGTGTATTTCCATTGAAATAGTCAACCACAAAGAGAAAAATAAATAATTGGATCTTTTTTCAAGTAGACCCAATCATCACATTATGAACATCTCATGCACAAGGAGCTTCAAAGCTTTTGCAGCTTGCAAAAGCAAGAAAAGCAAGTTTTTTTTTAGAAAAAAAGAAGGGAAACTGAAGATACTACCTTGGATCATTTTGGTAAAAAACTCAACTGTACACTCAAAAGGATTTAAAGATGCCATTTGATGGGTTTTTTGACCCGTCGTCGACCGGTCGTGAGCCTTGCTCGACCGATCGAAGACTAGCCTCGACCAGTCGAAGGAGTCGAGTCGTGGCACGACTCAAAGTCCAGCGACTGTGGACTATTTTTCTCCGGGGTGCTCTACCAATCGATTGAGGTGCTCAATCGATCGAAGGTGGCTCTCGATCGGTCGAAGGCTCAGTTTGACCAGTCGAGCTTACGCAGATTCGTTCCACGATTTTGCACGGATTTCGTGTCGCAAGTCCTTTCGCAACTGGGATGCGGAAGGGAGTTTCCTAAAACTATAAATAGGAGTTGTTCCTGGGGTTTTCTAAGTATGACAAGAGGGTTTCCTAAAGCTTTACAAGAGATTTGCTAAAGGGTTTAGGGCTATCAAAGGTAAGAGAGAGGGAGAAAGAGAGAGGAAGCTTATAGAAGGGAGGTTCTGCTCATGGAGGTTATCTACCGTACAATCTATATCTCAGCGCTTCTATGTCCTCGTAATCGGTTAGATCTCTCCATTTTCTTTATTTCTCTTATTGTTTATCCACTCCTGCGTGAATGAAGAAGGTTGTAATGTTCTGCTTTATAGTGGATTGTTGATCTGGATGAGGTCCCGTGGTTTTTACCTCTTTGAGGGTTTTCCACGTAAAAATCTCTTGTGTGGTGTGTGATTGATGCATTGATTATTTTCATTGCTTTATTATCCATAATTCTAGTTTGTTCTGGAGGGCTAGATCCTAAGGTTTTGTGCAAGGCCCCCAACGAAGTAGTATCAAAGCCAAGTTCATTGAATGGGTAGGATCGGTTTTGAATTATGGAAGGTGGCTCATCAAGGATGATCAGCCTCAATGGTTCTAACTGGACAATATGGAAGGCAAAGATGGAGGACTTGCTTTATTGCAAGGACCTATATTCTCCAATTTTAGGCATATCAGCAAAATCCAAGGATATGATTGATGATGATTGGAAGAAGATGAACCGGAAGGCGGTAGGGTTTGTTAGACAATGGTTGGATGATTCGGTGTTTCACCATGTGTCTACGGAAACCTTAGCCGCTAGCCTATGGCTGAAATTACAAGGGCTGTATGAGAGAAAGACAGCCGGTAATAAATTTTTTCTGATAAGGCGACTTGTGAATCTCAAGTTCAAGGATGGTAGTTCTGTGGCTGAGCACATGAATGAGGTCAGCAATATAGTGAACCAACTCACCTCTATGAAGATGGTCCTGGATGATGAATTGTAGGCTTTACTATTGCTTAGTTCATTACCTGACAGTTGGGAGACATTGGTGGTGTCTCTAAGTAACTCCGCGCCAGACGGAAAGATATCCATGGAATAAGTAATCAGTTGTCTCTTCAATGAGGAGACAAGGAGGAAGTCTTAGGGGTCTACTCAGCAAGAGGCTCCTGTGACACAAGAATGAGGGAGAGGAAAGAACAGGAAGGGCGGGAAGGCCCGAGATAAATCAATAGGCAAGTCGAGTAACATGAAATATGTTGATTGCTGGAATTGTGGCAAGAAGGGCCACTACAAGCATGAATGTCGTGGTAAGAAGAACGACAAGAAGGAAAATGGAAGGAAGATGAATCAGATTCTACTGCAGTCGCTTTAGATAGCGACATGGTAGTTATTCTTTCAGTAGATTATGATGTATGTCTCACAGCTATGAGTCAGGACACCGACTGGGTGATAGACTCGGGAGCTTCTTTTCATGCGACTCCACACAGGGACTCCTTCACAAGCTACAAGTCAAGTGACTATGGGACTGTGAAGATGGGAAATTCTTGCGTATCAAAAATCGTGGGAGTTGGTGATATTTGTGTGAAGATCGATGTGGGCTGCACATTGGTTCTCAGGGATGTGAGGCATATCCCAGACCTTCGCCTCAACTTGATATCGACAAGAAGGTTGGATGATGATGGCTATGAAAGCCAGTTTGCTGGTGGGCGATGGAAGCTCATCAAGGGTTCGTTGATCGTGGCCAGAGGAAAGAAGTGTTGCACCCTTTATAAGGCAAGTGTCAGTATGTACAAGGGTGGGTTGAACGCAGTGGAAGATTCAACTATTGACATGTGGCACAAGCGTCTAGGCCACATGAGTGAAAAAGGGCTTCAACTACTAGCAAGGAAGCGGCTCCTTCCAGACATGACAGGTACACATCTCAAAACCTGTCTTGATTGTTTATCAGGAAAACAACATAGAGTTTCATTCGTTAAAACTGCTTCTCATGTTAATAAAGTGCATGCATTAGATTTGATTTATTCTGATGTTTGTGGTCCTATGAGGACAAAAACCTTGGGTGGGGCATTGTATTTTGTTACTTTTATAGATGATGCATCTAGGAGGGTTTGAACTTATACTTTGAAATCCAAGGACAAGGTCTTTGGTGTGTTTAAATTGTTTCATGCTATGGTCGAGAGAGAGATAGGTAGACCATTGAAGTGCATCCGCACTGACAATGGTGGTGAATACATTGGCGACTTTCACGAGTACTGCAAGTCCCTGGGTATACGGCATGAACAGACGGTTCCCAAGACCCCTCAGTATAATGGTGTAGCTGAGTGAATGAATCACACCATTGTTGAGAGAATCAGATGCATGTTATCCCATGCGAAATTGCCCAAGATGTCTTGGGGAGAAGCAATGCACACGGTAGTGTATTTGATAAAGAGGTCTCCATCAGTCCCGTTGAATAGAGAAGTACCTGAGAAGGTGTGGACTGGACAGGATCCATCGTATAGTCATCTCAGGGTGTTTGGATGCAGGGCATCCGTTCACGTACCAAAGGACGAAAGGTCCAAGCTCGATATTAAGATCAGGCAGTGTATGTTCTTATTAGGGTACGGTGATGAAAAATTCGGTTACAAATTGTGGGATCTGACCGAGAGGAAGCTCGTCAAGAGCAGAGATGTGGTTTTCTTTGAAGATCAGTGCATAGAAGACATTGGTAAGCCAGAGAAGAACCAACCTAGTTCAGGTGAGATAGAGGACATGGATCCGGTTACTCCTCCCGTGGTGCCTGATGACGGGTGAGTACAATAAGGTGCAGAGGACGAGGGAGTTTCTTCAGAAGATGGACCAGGGGAGCAGCCCCTACTTGATCCACTTGTTGAGCCACAGGTGATGAGGAGGTCATCTAGGGACAGACAACCATCCAAGAGGTACTCACCGCATGAGTACATTATGCTCACTGATGGGGAAGAGCCAAAAGATTATTCTGAGGCCCTAGTCGACGAGCATAAGGGGGAGTGGTTGAAAGCTATGCAAGAGGAGATGAAATCCTTGCATAAGAACCACACCTATGATATGGTGAAATTGCCTAAGGGCAAGAAAGCTTTGAGCAACAAGTGGGTGTTCAGAAAGAAAATCGAGCAGAAAAATTCACAGACGAGGTTCAAGGCCAGACTTGTGGTGAAAGGGTTTGGTTAGAGGAAAGGCATAGACTTCGAGGAGATATTCTCACCCGTGGTGAAGATGACATCCATACGGGTGTTGCTTGGGTTGACGGCTAGCATGGATCTGGAGATAGAGCAGTTAGATGTTAAAACTGTCTTTCTCTATGGTGACCTGAAAGAAGAGATTTATATGCACCAACCAGAGGGGTTCGAAGTTAAGGGCAAAGAGCATATGGTGTGTAGGCTGAGGAAGAGCTTGTATGGGCTGAAACAAGCTCCACAGCAATGGTACAAGAAGTTCGACTCGTTTATGTTGAAACATGACAGAACGGAGTCGGACCACTATGTGTTCACGCGCAAGTTCTCAGATGGTGATTTCTTAGATCTGCTATTATACGTTGATGACATGCTCATCATGGGAAAAGACATCAAGAAGATCGACAGGCTGAAACAGGAGTTGGGCAAGTCTTTTGTGATGAAAGACTTAGGCCCGGCTAAACAGATCCTAGGAATGGAGATAACCCGTGACAGAAGCAGCAGAAAGCTTTGGCTGTCACAAGAGCGGTATATTAAGAAAGTCCTAGAGCGGTTCAATATGAATGCAGCGAAGCCGGTCAGTACTCCACTGGATGGTCACTTCAGATTGAGCGACAGGGACGAAGGCAGAGGTGGAAGAGATGCAGAAGATACCCTACGCGTTAGCGGTAGGAAGTTTGATGTATGCTATAGTGTTTACACGCCCAGACATAGTATATGTGGTTGGTGTTGTCAGCCGGTATCTTGCCAATCTTGGCAAAGAGCATTGGGCAGCGGTGAAGTGGATACTGCGGTATCTAAGAGGCTCATCCAGGTTGAGCCTATGCTATGGTGACGGTAAACCTATGTTAGAGGGCTACACAGATGTAGATATGACAGGTGACATAAACTCCAAGAAGTTTACATCGGGGTTCATGTTCACGTTTGCAGGGGGAGCGATTTTTTGGCAGAGTAAGCTACAGAAGGTCGTAGCATTGTCGACGACAGAGGCCGAATACATTGCAGTCACAGAAGCATGTAAAGAGATGCTTTGGATGAAAAGGTTCCTACAGGAACTTAGCCTAAAGCAGGAGGAGCATGTGGTCTATTGCGATAGTCAGAGTGCTATACACTTGAGCAAGAATCTAAGTCGGCATTCCAAGTCAAAGCACATAGAGATTTGGTATCACTGGATCAGGGATACTTTGGAACAGAAGGTGTTACAGCTTGAAAAGGTCTACACGGACGATAATGGGTCAGACATGATGACCAAGGCTTTGTTCAAGGGTAAGTTTGAGGTTTGTAGAAACCTAGTTGGCTTGAAGAAGGTAAATCTCTCTTAGGTCAAAAAGGGAGAGATTTGATGGGTTTTTTGACCCGTCGTCGACCGGTCGAAGACTGGCCTTGACCAGTCGAAGGAGTCGAGTCGTGGCACGACTCAAAGTCCAGCGACTGTGGACTATTTTTCTCTGGGGTGCTCGACCAGTCGACCGAGGTGCTCGACTGGTCAAAGGTAGCTCTCGACCGATCGAAGGCTCGGTTCGACCAGTCGAGCTTACGCAGATTCGTTCAGCGATTTTGCGCGGATTTTGTGTCGCAAGTCCTTTCGCAACTGGGATGCGAAAGGGAGTTTCCTAAAACTATAAATAGGAGTTCTTAGGGTTTTCTAGGTATGACAAGAGGGTTTCCTAAAGCTTTACAAGGGATTTGCTAAAGGGTTCAGGGCTATCAAAGGTGAGAGAGAGGGAGAAAGAGAGAGAGGAAGCTTATAGAAGGGAGGTTCTGCTCGTGGAGGTTATCTACCGTGCAATTTATATCTCAGCGCTTCTATGTCCTCGTAATCGGTTAGATCTCTCCGTTTTCTCTATTGTTTATCCACTCTTGCGTGAGTGAAGAAGGTTGTAACGTTCTGCTTTATAGTGGATTGTTGATCTGGACGAGGTCCCGTGGTTTTTACCTCTTTGAGGGTTTTCCACGTAAAAATCTTTTGTGTGGTGTGTGATTAATGCATTGATTGTTTTCATTGCTTTATTATCCATAATTCTGGTTTGTTCTGGAGGGCTAGATCCTAAGGTTTTGTGCAAGGCCCCCAACACCATTTTCATTACATGTCCCAATTTATCACACATGTCAAAGATCCATGCCAATAAAGAGGTCTCTCGAACCTTGAGAACACCCTTTCCCCAAAAAACAGTACAATCAAATCATTAGGTGGGCCCTATTACATGGTGAAAGTGGATGGTGAGAGAACGTCACCAACGGCCTGTATTCCAGACAAATGTATCTAACACTGTTATTCTACCGTTCTAGATTTTCCTTTGGAAGATTGATTTTTATTATCATTCCCACCTGATACCAGCCAAGATACCTTACAAGCGTGCCAAGTTGTCACGTGTTTCGGTGACTCACTGCTTCTTCTCTCCTTGTCCTCGCACACGTTCTTATTATTTCCGGAAGGAATTTTTCTGGGAGAAATTGACCACTGTAAACACCACCTTTTACCCAGAGTCCTTTTACAGCGCTCTTAAACTTTACTTTTCTAAAGTAAGCCATTCTGTACGGACACCCTATTTGCATATGAAAATATCCTTGCATTTACAACTTATAGCTACGGATTATAACCGTAGCTATAGGTATTTAGCCACAATTTTCATAGGGATATTTTCGTGTGCAAATAGTATGTCCGTAAAGAAGGGCCTACTTTTGAGAAAGTAAAGTTTGGAGGTGCCGTTAAAAGACGCCGGGTAAAAGGTAGCGTTTACAGTGGTCAATTTCTCATTTTTATGGATTCTTCGTCAAGGACGGAGTTTCTTGATACCGTGGCTTCGTAGGACGCTCGATACGCAGGAACTCTATGTACCATACATTAACTAAAATTAAACCGTCTAAGTAGTAGAGTCCACTGTCGCTGAGTTACAATCTAAAAATCAGATTGGCCCACAAATCCTAACTTCCGATTCGTGCGGACTTGTTGTTTAAAATAAGACCATTGGATTTTTTCAATTTTAACCGTCCAATAAGTGTCCACAATTCTAGGATTTAGATAACCAAATAAATTAAGTAACTTTCTTTGGTCACGAAACATCTAAGCTGGTTTCCGTAATTTGGACGGTTTAGTTTGAATCACTTGTGTGCCACGTAAGCAATTCCTCAGGTATTTGGATCTGCTGCGTCTGCGTATCATCCATCACGCTCCGCCAGAGTAGCGAGGCTTTTCCTTTCTTCTTTTCACGAAGAGAGAGAACGAGAGAGAGAAAGAAATGGATGCCTCGAAAATCACAGAGCTGAAGCTGTTCGTGGATCAATGCAAATCCAACCCTTCGATTCTCAACGACCCTTCTCTTTCTTTTTTCAAGAACTATCTCCTTAGGTACTACTTATTATTATTTTTTTAATATATTTTTAAATATTTTGAGCTTGATCTTCTATTGCACTCGGAAATTTCATGAAAATTGCATTATTTTCATTTTTTTCAGCCTCGGCGCTCGGATTCCACAAAACCCAAAACAGGTAAGAGATGTTTCCTCCCCCAAATTATCTCTTTTTATTTTTATTTTTTATTTTTTATTTTTATTTTTATGTTTATTTTTATTTTTATTCTTTATTTATTTATTTATTTTAAATATTTGGGTATAGTTTTATTAAGTTGGTGTTGCTTAAAAATGATTTTTTTTTCGTAAACCATAGATTACCAGTTTGGGTTTTGGATTAGTTTGCTTGAAAACAGATTTTTGAATCTCTCTCTCTCTCTCTCTCTCTCTCTTGTTTTTTGCAGTTCTTGATTGCTATGCTTTTGAAGTTCCTTTAAGATCTCCTCTCCTCTTTCTTCTGATAAACTCACCCGTGATAGTTCACCACCATTTTGAAAATGGTGGTGACTCATCCTCCTCATATTTGACACTCATGTACGGCTATCCAGACTCCAACGTTCCAGACCATCCAAATTGTGTACACATTGCGGATGGAACATATCTCTAAAATCACACTGATGAAGTCATCCAAACCATTCAATTGGTGGCTATCAAATGAATGGTCAGGGAAAAATCAGATGCGTGTAATCATCTAAGAGCAATTTTGGTTATACTCCATCCATATTTGGGCCAGCTATTTGGATAGCCTGGATTCCTGTATAGCCATGCTATGTGAACAGTTGAAAAGTCACCGCCATTATAAAAATGTGGGTAAACTATCATTAGAGTTTAGGCAAGGAAAATACAAACAACTGGGTAGACAACAGTGTATGACCGCTGTCCGCCAAAAATTAGTAACCTGTGGCAACTCATCCACTATCCACTGAACACATTCGACCCAGGCCGTGCAAAGTGTGGGCCACACCTTGAATGCAGCATATCACACAAATCACCTCAATCAGACAATTCCAAACATTTGATTTTACCACACTTTGGATCACTGACCACATTCTTTTTTCCCATCTGATAGCCACCAATTGGATAGTTAGGGTCATCCAATCAATGTGATTTTGGTCCATCTGCAATGGGGCCCACAAATTAGACGGCCTGGATTGACATATGCATGTATTCAATGTGTCTAACCATCAATGACAATTCCAACTTAGTTTATACAGGGTACAATAAAATTACTTAACAAATAAAGGCACTGTTTCGGGTCAAGAAAATGAGAATGTGAGTTTGGTAAATCCATGAAGTTTTTAAATTCATGGATTTGTATTGGATTTGGATTTGGCAAATTCCAAAGTCCATTGTTTGGGAATCAAACTACAAATCCATGGATTTGGGGAGGCATTTTTCGTTATGGTAGTCGGTAGAGCATTCATTGCAAAGGAGTTAACTTTTTTTTTTTTTTTTCTTTCCGCCTTTAAAATTATCTTATTTTGAGGATTTATGAAGTCTTTAGTTGTTTGGGGGATTTGGATTTTCCCCAAGTCCATGGATTTATGGAGGTATGGATTTGGGAAATCCATGGATTTGGCTAATCCCTAACAAAAGACAAATAGGGGAAATTTGAAATCCATGCATTTGACAAATCCCTGCCCCATATCCCTCAACTCAAACAGCCCCTTAGTTAAAAAATTAGCAAGCTGATCCTCATATTTTTGATATGACATTTTCATGTCTTTGAAGCACGCTTCATGAAGGAAATGAGAATCGACTTCCCTTTGTTTTGGATGTTTATGACAAACCAATTGATAGAGTTATGAATTACAACCAGTGTTTGAACTATTGGTATCACTACAAGTTTCACTGGCCGGGGATTCGGAAACAATATCAATGTCGCCGATAATATCGCTGATAACTAGAAATGTCGGAAAACATGGGAAAATGGTAGAATTTTCAGTGAAACTTTGGAAAATGCTAAAATACACGTATTTGCATATTTAGAAATAAAAAATTTGCGAAAAGAATGTATACACAATAAGTTTCCATTTAATGGGAGCTTAAACGCATGTGTCGTCATAAGAAACCGTCTAACCATCCCATCGATCCCATCTAACTATCCAATCATCCATCCAAACATCTATTGATATTGCAGAATATCAACAACTCACAATATTTTGCCAAGAAATCATCAACAACTGGAAAGGAAATGAAAGATTGTGGTCTTGATATCGAGCATGTTGCGATAACGATAATATTGAGATATTATCAATATTAGCAACGACAAATTGAAAACCACATACAATAATGTGCTCAAAAGCAGGGTCCCTTGCTAAACCCGGGTGTGAAGGATGCTCTGGTCTGGTGCTTTAGCAAATCTAGGAACTTCTTCGTTCGGTCTCTCTTCCGATCTCTCTCTTAGCTGAGAATGAGGGAGGAACACTTTTTCACACAGTTATGGTCTTATGGGGCCCCACCCAAGATTGTAGATTTCGCTTGGGTCACGGGGAGAAGGAAAATCCTTATGATCGACAATTTGCAGAAGAGGAATGATTCTACCGATTTTTGCCGACTGTGTTTGGTAGCGGAAGAATCTATGGATCATTTCTTCATTCACTGTGCTTTTGCTCGTGTTGTTTGGTCTAGTATTTTCCGATCCTTCGGCATGTTTTGGGTGATGCCGGGCCTGGCATGGTGATCCGAGAGGTTGCTTGGGCTCTCAAAGGTGGAGGCTATCCTTGCTGGCTTCCTTATAGTCGATTTAGCTCGAACGAAATAACTGGGTCTATCGGAATCTCTTTGCATTCGCTGATTAGGTTTTTATTTGGGTGAGGAATTTAGTGAATGAGTGCCATTAGTGTGAGAGTTTTGGGCCAGGATTGGATCGTTTTGGCTGCCTTTTGTTCTAGTGTAGGTTTCGTTTCTTTTGTTTTTTGCTTTTGCTTTGTATTGTTTTCCTTGTTGGCGCTTCTGCCTTGATAATTTTGCATCATCTTTCGAAAAAAAAAAAAAAAGGAAAAAAAAAAGAAAAAGAAAAAAGAAAAGGTAATCTTTATCCTATTTAATATGGACTCCTCTCATTAGAATTTCTTCCTTCTTTTTCTTGTGACATTTGTATTAGGGCTGAAAGTCGGGCGGGTTGGTGCTCAACCCTAGCCCAACCCAACCCAACCCAACCTTGGGTTGGGAATTCTCAACCCAAGCGGGCTCGGTCGGGTTGGTTGGATTGGGCAGGTAGATATATGCTAATATTTTCGTTATTACATTAGTCTATTATATTTCAATACATGTCTTATTTTTTGTACCTATGATTTTATTAATTATATATGTAGTTATTAATCATAAAGAACTTCATTTTTTCTAAACAAACATGCTAAAATATAGGACAACTACTCCTTTAAAAGTCATGTTGTGTAGCACACAATCTATTTGGGAGAGAGAAATCCGGCATATCTTGTTAGGTTGAGTCATAAGAAATGTTTCCCGGTGGCACTGGAATTTCCTGTGCCTTCAGCACAGACGATCCGCACTAATTATAATTTATAAGTAACTTATATATATCGATAAGGTTTGGGTTGGGTCGGGCAACCCGAAACCTCAACCCGAGCCTGACCCAAGTTTTGTCGGGTTGGTGTTTATATAGCCCAAGCTCGAGACCAAACCCGATACATCTTGCCTGAGGCCAACCCAATGGCGGGTCGGTCGGGTTGAACCCGCCCAACTTTCAGCCCTAATTTGTATCTCACAATACAATCAAGCACTTCTGAAAGAATAGAAAATAAGGACTTGTAAAGTTGAAGCATTTGAACTGGGGTTGTTCCATATAAGATTTGATGATAACAATTTATTAATTATATTGCATTGAGAATGGCATTAGACCAAAAATATTTGGAACTTTCATCTCTAAGAAGTGCACTTGCGCAACTTTAAGGAGATGTCTATTATTTCTCTCAGTAGCAACATTCATTGGGGTGTGTATGGACACGTGGTTTTAGATTTAATACTACTGTTCAATAATTAGTCTTTGAAATTTGAGGAAATATACTCCTTGTCATTGTTTGACCATAAGACTTGGATTTTTGCATCTAACCAAGTGGAAACTATTTTATGAAAAGTAGTAAAAATGGCCATTCAAAGAAAAAGAAGAATAAAGATGGAGAAAAACTTCATCATTTAGATTTTATAAGATAGATCACCATAAGTGCAATCGCCAATAAAGGACAGTGCTTGAAACGAAATAAAGACACTACTAGGAACATGTCCACACATCAGTTTGAAATGAAAAAGGAATATTGAATTTTTTATTGATACTAACTGGATAACTGATTCTATAATGCTTTGCCAACTGGCATTACTCACATTGAATAGCAGTCATATCATTTGAAGCATTCAATAAAGGAAAAACCTAGGAAACCCATAATTGTCATGGGTTTGTTTTGGTAGCGAGTTGCGACATTTGCATTTAACATCTAGAAGACTAGTTTGACAAGGCATGTTGTCAGACTTCCAGATTTTATCTTTAGCAGACACATTTCTCCACTCAGATTTGGCATGCATGCACGTTGGGACTTGCCACACCTATTGATTGATAGAAAAATTTAGCTCACCTACCATTGGTTCTTCACTGCAATTAGTTCAATCCATATGGGTGTCATTGAAAGAAAAGGTGCAATTACTATATGCTGTTGCGCTTGATATTTTTTCCCAATTTTGTGTACTGCTACAATGTTCAGGAGTTATGTATTTGCCAGAAGCAATAACATGTATATCCGTATGATTTTTCCCCCTCTTGTTTCAAGTTGAAGTATAACATGTTAATTGAGTTTCAATGAATTCTTCATTTTTTGCACTAACTTGCTTGATCACAGAGCATGTCGGATGAAGGCAACAATGACATGGTAGAAGAAGATAATGCCAAGGATCGAAAATCCAATCAATCTACTGAAAATGATGATAGTATTGTGGATGAGATTGTTGAATCCGATACTGAGTTGGAAGGTGAAGGTGTGGAACCTGATAATGATCCTCCACAAAAGGTTGGTTTTACGTTCTCGATGGATAATATGAATATCACCATCAAGTCTTAAGCTCGTATATGTGGCGCTCAGGTCGTCCATGGTCCATCTGACGGGCCCTTCTTTGGACTGTCCATGCTCCAAATATCCCAATGTGACAATCCTTACCCTATAAGTGGCAGCCTAAAAATAGATCGTTAAGAAAATATACAGCAACAGTATTCATCAGAAAAACACAGAACACTGGATGGAAGGTATCTTCTGAGAGAGTTCTGGTGCATGGGTTATCCAAGTTGGGTCCCTGTGAAGCCAAAGGTCTGGATCAATATCTGTGCTCCACTTGTTCAAACTGAAGGCCTGTGGGTGCTGTTCATAATATCAGGCTGAGGATTATGTGGTTCCTTTATAGTTAAAGGGCCTGTTTGGTAGACACCTAAAAATGATTTTGTCTCATTTAGTTTATCATAATTATGTAATTATTTTCAGTCCTTACCAAAAAGATATATGATCTCTAATACATAGTTAAGATTTCCTAAAATGAGATGAACCCAATTTTAGGTGTCGACCAAACAAGCCCAAAGGCTGTTTTTGTTGTCCAGTATTACTTAGGCAAATTTGTTGAGATAATACGAGTTAATTCTGCTTTTAGATGGGAGATCCTTCTGTTGAGATTACAGAAGAAAGCTGTGATGCTGCTCAAATGTCGAAAGCAAAAGCCATGGATGCGATTTCTGAAGGCAGGCTATAGAGTTGTTCTTATGGCCATTTCTGATGTTCTTGGATAATGGTTCTGTTTTTAACTTGAGATGCATGCATATCAGGTAAGCTTGATGAAGCGATTGAACATCTAACAGAAGCTATCATTTTGAATCCAAGTTCGGCAATCCTATACGCCACTAGAGGTAAAGTTTGGTTCTGTAAATGGAGGAATTATTGGGATGCATCAGGACATGCGGTGACCTGGTGCATTAGTTTGTACTGGTGGAGCCCATTGTTTGTTCATCCAGATTGTTGCACCATGCCTCCCAGTCCCAGATGGGGAGATTCTAACCCGTTTTGATGGTTAGGATTCTTGTAATTTGGATGATTTCTGGGGCATCCTCCATCCATGGTGGGGTGAGTCCACCAGATTGTTGGTATGTGTGTACTTGTTTGGTCAATATGCCCCCCCCCCCCCCCCCCCCCCCAAACAAAAAAAAAAAAGGCCTTTCTATTTTTCTCTTGGTTTGTACCTTGTATCCTCTCTTACGAAACTGTCGCATGAGATAAGGATGGAAGCTAGCATCCTGCGACTGAAAAATCAGAGATTTGAGGGCAGTTTCTCCCGGTTGTGGAATGGAAAAATCCGAAAATTGAATGTCTATATATTGCAGCAAATGAGAGAATGGAAGTGTAAGAGAAGAAATAGGAAAAACTTCCATATACAACGTTTGTGAGAAATCCATTCTTGCTTGGTGATCCACAGCCTAAGGTAACAACCATTGTCTCTTCTGCATTTCAGTTATCATCTGGTCTGTGCTACTGGTTTTAGCACGGATCGACAGTTTGGATTATCAAACAAACAGTCTCTATCTGAACAGCAGCGGGCGCTATGCTGTCCTGATGCATCATAACCCAATAATTCATCTTGTAATTTGACTGCACTGCAACACAATCAATTTTCACCATTTGTTTGGTTCTAGCTACTTTCATTCTCTTTCAATCATGCATCCCTCTGCTTATTTGCAGCCAGTGTTTTTGTAAAGATGAATAAACCAAATGCCGCAATCCGAGATGCGGATGCGGCATTGCAGGTTTGTCTCTTGCCATCCTTTCAAATGAAATTTTATGGAAATGATATCCGTCCTGTGTGAGAAACTGTCCTCATATATTACGTACTTTTATCTATCTTAGATAAATCCTGACTCAGCAAAAGGATACAAATCTCGAGGCATGGCAAGGGCCCTGTTGGGACAGTGGGAAGAGGCTGCGAGTGATCTCCACTTAGCATCGAAATTGGATTATGATGAGGAGATAAGTTCTGTGCTTAAAAAGGTAAGAATATAGAGGCCTTGCATTGTGATGGATTGAAAGAAATAACATTTTCTTTAACAAGCAATGGTATAGGTGGGCCACCATTTGGCAACTTAAGTCACTGACTCAGTGGATCCCATCATGAAATATTGCGATGAGCCATGCCCTGATATCTCCAATATCAGACATCCTTGACATCCCATGAGAATGGAAACTATAATCAGTAGTCCACATTTAGTGGGACATTGTTAGAAGGATCATCCAATGGGAGAATTGGTGTTTCTCCAATCCACCATGGGCCTAACAGGTGATAGGGTTGTCAAATAATATCATTACATGGTTTGGGGCAAATAAGATCATTTCCATGGTCAGGGCCCACTTGATGAATGTCTTTAGATCACACACGCCTAGAATAAACAATACACACACACACACGCATGGATATACATGCATGCATACGTACGTATGTGCATGCATGCATGTATGTATAATATGAGGCCGAGTTCTGTATTCGCTTTGAACAGGAACTCCCCTATTTGGAGCTTACTTTGTATGTGTGGGGCCCATGGTTGGTCTATCCAAGCCACTGATCTGACGGTCCCTATCATGGATGGACCATTCCCCCAGAGTCTCCCAAATTGGATGGTCCCAACCACTGAATCTTTGGTCTTTCTTCCATTGTATATGGTTTGTTTGTTCATGCATTTCTTTTTAACCATGTATTTGCATACCAACAATGGGAAGGTTAGAGCTGATCAATTGAGAGGATATTCTGGGAATGGTCCATCCATGATTGGGGGTGATCAGATCAATGACATTAATATACTAACCATGGGCCCCACATCTACAAAGTCCAAAGAGGGAAGTTCCTTATTCAAACGAATAGGGAACTCGGCCTCACATTAAATATATATTGTTTATTCTAGAAATGAAATAAGGTTTCCCAGGCCCTAGGCATGTAAAGGAGACCATTTACACGCCATGCATTTGTCACAGTGGCACATGCATGTGTGATCTAAATACATTCATCAAGTGGGCCCAACCATGTAAATGATCTTACTTAACCCAAACCAATGAGAAACCTAGATATAATGACCAATTGGGGACCCAGATCCGACCACATCCGGGTCTGGGTTTTCAAGAACGAGACCTGAATGCCGTTAGTCTGGGTATGGGTACTATAGGACCCAATCTGAACCTGACCTGAACCCGACCTGTTGACAGCCCCAACAGTTGAACGATTGGATCACCAGAAGGTGAACCCCACATACAGTATTGGACCGAGCAAATTGCTTTGCCTCATATTATTTCGAAGATAGGACACGTGGAAGGTTTTTATTTACTAATAATGCATTAAATCTGCAGGTTGAACCTAATGCTCACAAAATTGAAGAGCATCGCAGGAAATACGAACGCCTCCGCAAAGAGCAAGAACTGAGGAAAGCCGAACGTGAGAGACAACATCAGCAAGCTGAACTTAAGGTAACTGGATGTTACCTTCGTTGAAATGTGTGTCAGGGAAGTTCGCTTTTACTACGGTTATATTCTTACTGCAGGCTGCATATGAAAAGGAGAAAAAGAAAGAACATCCTTCCGGAAATAAAGCATCCGTAGGTTTCTTACTTCGTTTTGGTTGATGTTCTCTGTCTTCCTTATCTTGTCCTTCCTTTGGACAGGATAAGGTATATACAGTGCTTACATATACCATATTTCTTTGGACTTGACGTTTTTACAAGTGGGGCTCATAGTTTAGTAATTCAAACCATTGATTTGATGGGCCTTACCATGATGGTGCACCAAAAATCCCCCAGTTTGGAAAATCTTAGCTGTCGGATATTTGGCATATTTTTTTCTCTGATTGAATTTGAACTGTTCTTGTTTTCTTATGCATCTGTTTCTTGTCCACATATTGAAGAGGTTGGATTTTTCTAATCTACGAGGAGCATTTCTAGTGGACAGACCATACATGGTGTGGCCTATCTTATTGAGGGTTTGGATCACTGAAGCGTGGGCCTGAATCCTGAAGATACTGTACAAACCTGAGTATTTGTAAAATACCACTTTTTTAAAAAAACCTTTAGTATACACTGTTATTCTAGAATCTTTACCGAAATGTATGTAAAATTCTCTCTTCAAAGCAGGACCCCAAAGGCATGGCCGCTCTACAAGAAGGTACGTGTTTTGCATGCTGTTCTTGTTTTTCGTTTCACTGCTTCCTCTCTCTCTCTCTCTCTCTCTCTCTCTCTCTCTTTTCATGTTTTAAATTACGAACTACTTAATTTATTCATCATAAGATAAATTAGCTTCTTGTACTGACAAGAATTTGTTACTTGGTACCATGTATTTTACCTAAATTGTTTAACGTTGCCATAATTATGGAAGTAGTTATGGATTCAGTTGGTTTGTGCCTACGTTTGGGAATCTTTTGCTTCTTCCCGTGTCAAGGGTTTTTTGTGATGGCTTCAGAAATTACAGTTCGTACTTTTGACAACCTTCAAAAGAGGAATATGGTTCTCCTAAATTTTGCTTCTTGTCTAGGAAATACGTGGAGTTGGTAGATAATTTTTTCCTTAGTGTGTGGTAGCTTAGGAAATTGGGGCATATTTCTTTTACCTATCTACATCCTAGAGTCGATCTCTATCTTTTTTGGAGGATGGTTAAGGGCCAATTTAAGCTTAGAGGAAAAATCCTTTGGATGATGCTTCCACTCATGGTTATTTGGGGCATTTGGAAGGTGTGAAACAAAAGAATCTTGGAGAACCACTTCTCCATTTATCAAAGGGAACGAGAAAATCAACGCTTTTATTTAGCCTTTTACTTATGAGTTGGGACCTATTGTAGAGGAATTTAAAGGGGGGAGATTAGAGTGCTTATGACATGCTTTGTGATTGATGGGCATGCATCTATGATTATCAGTGTCCGCTAGAATGTTGATATGTGACCCTTTACGTGAAGGTTAATGGAACTGTGAAGGGTACACATGGAATGAAGCCCTCACTTTTTCGTCTTTCTTTGTTTGTCCGTTTTGATTTGATTTGATTTGATTTGAAAATGGGGTGGACTCAGAGGTAAAAGTGCATTTGACTTGGAGTTGCCACTAGCCAGGATACGACTTCAGAATCTACGGTTGGCTAGAACCCGTAGAATTGCCTAGAAGATGAGAAATCGCAAGATTCCTTAACCCGAGTGACTCTTACGTTGGTATGCACTGTAGATTCTGGGTAAGGGCCTCGACCAGGGAAAAGGAAGGGGTTAAGCCCCCTTTTCCGCCAGTGCGATCCACATTCTATACTTTACGGGACTATACGATTTTTATGGGAATTTAGGGGAATTTCCAATGTCACAGAGTTAAGCTATACAGTGCTAGGATCTAGTGCTTGGTTAGAAGATAAAAAAAAGTAAAAATAATAACAAAATAAAAAGTTAAGCCATACTGCACTAGGTTCCAGGACCCTAGGTAGGCGAAATAAAGAAAATTGAACTTAGCTTACTTCGTAGGGTTTAAGACACCAGGTAGGCAAGCAAAATGAAAAGCAGGTAGTTAGGAGTGTATTGCAGAAATAAAAGAAAAAGATGAGTGCGTATACTGCTGGTGTTCTAGTATGCATGGAATGGAATACAGCTTGATTCGAGATGTGAGAAGGAAAATGGGAAATCAGACACTCTTTTCGGTCAAAAGGGATGATCGAATGTCCTAAATTCTGACTCTACTCGTTGACTTCAATATCTTCTTCGGCTCTGAAACCTTGATTGACAGACCGGCCTGATAGAGAGAAGTATTCAGAAATGGTAGATGGCGAATAAATTCAAGTACTTGCAGTTTGAAAAGGAGAAGAGTGCTGCTTCAAGGGATTAGCTGGATAGGTCTCCTGCAACGCTTCAACTCCTCAGATGCCTGTACTCTCTCTGGATTCTCTTCATTTCTCCATTTTTTCTTTCATGTAGTGAGTTACTTTAAATCGGTTGGGAAAGACACTCGAGCAGTGACACGTAAGGGATAAAGGAGGATCAAACCACACCGAACCAAAGTCGGCCTAAGAAAAACAATATGTTCAGATTAATCAGAGCGAAGTGGCAGGGCTCGTGATTGGTCCAACGCACTGCACACCCAGAACCGGTGGACCAAGGACTGGTTTTACGTAGAACCGGTCATCCTTGGACCAATTTTATGTATAATCAGTCTATCATAGGTTCTTTACCTTTTTTTTTTAAAAAAAAAAAAAAAAAAAAAAGGATTTCACTCTGCGGGTGTGCTTGAGACAATGCTTTTTCTTTTACTTGCCACCTGTACGCCCTGACAACGGCCGATTTGACCCGATGGTTGTCTTTAGGGCATGTCTTATGTTGTATAGGTGCTTTAATCAGGACCCAATTGAAGTTGAAGGGCGAGACTCAATCTCGTTTAAAGTGGGGTGTCTACAGATGCCCCTCTTTGGCAGAGGTTGGGAGTACAACTGAGTGCCAAAACATGTGGACACCCCACCTCTGGATTAGACGTAGCTGCGATCTGGTCTATTCCTCCCTAGAGTGTCGTTTGTTAAGAGACTCATCTGGTTAAAGCTCAACTTAGACGTCTTATGAGGGTTGGGGAAAACGTGCAATTTGTCCTTGCGCATTTTGCGGCTTTACGGGGCATCAAATTGCAACCCTTTCACGCCATGATCGGTATGTGTGCATCGAAGGAGTCTGTGAATCTAGATTGTGGGTAGTTAGAGCGCTTGTGCTTTTTGCGGCCTTACGAGGATACACACTTTGATATGGAAAGCTAGTTTTTGATGCTGCACGATCCCTTAGGATCGCTTCTAAGACAAATCGTTTGTAATGCACAGTTGCATTTCATGGCTTTACGGATCTCCCACATTACAATTCGGGTTATCCTTTCGCCATTTGAGTTCTCGAGCATTTGTAGACACCAAACTTTAAAACGAGATTGAATCTCGCCCGTCGACTTTAGTTGGGTCCCGATCAAAACACCTATATGGGATGAGGCATGCCTTGAAGATAGCCATCGTGTTAGATCGGCCGTTGCTGGGGTGTACAGGTGACAAGTCAAAGGAGGAGCATCGTCTCAGGCACACCCGTAGAGCGAAATCCTTATTTAAAAAAAAGGTATAGAGCCTATACGTAAAATCAGTCCAAGGATAACCGGTTCTACGTAAAACTGGTGTGTACGGTGCGCTAAACCAATCGTAAGCCTTGCCACTTCGCTCTGATTCATTTGAACATGCTATTTTTCCTGACTTGACTTTCGTTCGACGTGGTCCAATCCTTCTCTGCCCCTTACGTATCGTTGCTCGAGCGTCTTTCCTGGCCTATTTAAAGCAACTAGTTGCAGGAAAAGAAAAAAACGGAGAAAGGGAGAGAATCCAGAGAAAGCAGAAGGGTGTGAGAGTTCAGAGAGAGTAGAGGCGTCCGAGGAGTTGTAACGTTGCAGGAGACTTGTTCAGCCAATCCTTTGAAGAAGCACTCTTCTCATTTTCAAACTACAAATACTAGAGTTTATTCGACCATCTGCCATTTCTGAAGACTTCTCTCTGCCACGTTATTTTGTCAGTCAAGGTTTCAAAGCTGAAGAAGATACTGAAGTTAACGAGTAGGGTCAGAATTTGGGACATCTGGCCATCCTTTTGACCGAAAGGAATATGATTTCCCCATTTCCTTCCCACATCTCGTATCAAGCCGTATTTCATTTCGTACATAATAGAATACTAGCAGTACACACACTCACTTATTTTATTTTATTTTATTTTCGCAATACTCTCTTAACTACCTGTATTTCATTTTGCTTGCCTACTTGAAGTCTTAAACTTTATGAAGTAAGGCTAAGTTCCATTTTCTTCATTCCGCCTATAGTCCTGGAACCTAGTGCGATATGGCTTAGTTCTTTATTCTGTTATTGCTTTTACTTTTCTTTATTTCGCCTATTTAGGCCCTGGAGCTTAGCGTAGTACGGCTTAACTATATGATATTGGAAGTTCCCCTGAATTCCCGTAAAAGCTGTATAGTCCTGTAAAGCAGAGACTGTGCATCGCATGGGTGGAAAATGGGGCATAACCCCTTCATTTTTCATAATCAAGGTCCTTACCCAGAATCTACAACTCGGACCAATGTAAGAGTCACTTGGGTTGAGGAATCTCGCGATTTATCGTCATCTAGGTGATTATACGGGTTCTAGCCAACTGTAAATTCTGAAGCTGCTTCTTGACTAGTGGCGACTCCAAGTCAAACACACTTTTATATATTAGTCAATCTTACATTCAAATCAAATCAAACAAGAACTGACTGATGAAAAGAAAGTTGAGAAAGTGAGGGCTTCATTCTGCGTCTTCGTGTGTGGGAGGGCATTCATAAGCACCTAAACGTTGATGGTAGCTCTATGGGAAATCCCGGTGCTTTTGAGATGGGTAGGGTGATAAAAGATAATGAGGCTCAATTTAATGTCATTTTTTGATCTAGTTGGAAATGTCAATTCAAATAGAGTGGAGTTATGATAATGTTTTTTGAAAGGCAATGGAGTTGTGATCATTGATCAAGCTTATTGAAGACCTTTTCAAAGCACTTCATTGGATAATTGGATTTTTAATGGTAGAAAGTCACTTGCATAATACGATTATGCGGGGCGTCGAGTTCATGCACAATCACTTGAAAGAGTCATTCATGCTAATTGATTTTAGAATGACATCTTGTATGGAAACTGTGCTTAACAATGTTTCGTGGGTAGTGAACACCATATTTGACTCATAGTGTAAATAAGGGATTTTTTTTTTGAAAGGCAACAAACTTCTATTAAAAGAAATGTTAGAGGAAAGCCAAAGGTGAAAAGAGCCATTACATCACCAAAACAAAATAAATTACAAATATCGACGGGCTTTAAATGAGAGGCCCACGCCACTATATCTCGCTTTACCCTTCTCGTCACCTCTGGCATTGACTTGCTAAGATTTTGTAAGCGTTGATTGTTCCTCTCCTCCCAAATGGCCTATAGAATAACCAATAGGACTAGTCGCCATGCCGTCCTATCATCTTTCCCACCCCTCCACGCCAAGCCCATAGGAGAGCTTCGATTTACCTAGGCATCACCCACGAAGTGTTAAGGATTTCAGGGAATCCGTCACATAGAAAATCACCGAGCCATGGGTATATATGGGGAGAGCCGAGCACGCCTTGGGAATTCCAATTGAAGTGGATTCTCACCTAACCACGCATCCTCCCAATAACAAATCTGTTCTCCATTCCAGTGGTAAAGGAAATCCTATCTTTAAACTTATTTAGTCACTCGGGAAATCACTTTTTACAACCTTGAGGCCATATAGAGTGAGGATTCCTTAACCCACCAACCCCTTTCCTTAACCCCCTACTTATTTGCAACTCTCACCACAAATTCCCCTCCGTGCCGCACCTCCACAACCATTGCCTAACAAAGCATGATTTATTGTGTCTAGATCTCTTATACCTGCCCCTTTCTGCAAAAGGCTTGCATACGTCTTCCCATTTCAACAGGTGGAACTAGTGATTTTCATTAGAACATTGGCACAAAAAGCCTAGTCTCAACCTTTAGCCTTATCCAAACAGACATTGGACATCTGAAAAGAGGCAAAATAGAATGACAAGTTAGACAATGCTACTTTTAGTAACACTAATCTCCCGTCCAAGCATAGATACCAGCTCTTTCATCTTGATAGCTTCCTCTCTACTCTTTTGATCACCTTATCCCAAAAGGTGGTTCTCCGGTTTGCCGATGCATAGGGGAAGACTGAGCACTCAAACACCTTCGCCAAGCTTCCCACCTCTTCTTTAGACAAAAGTAACTCCCAACCTCACACTCTTTAGGATATTAACTTTTAGACTTGAGACCACCTCGAAATATCTCACAATCTTCCTTAGTGTTCGAGTTGTCGGTATTGCTACAAGTTTCACTAGCCGGAGATAAAAATATAATATCGTCGATAACCGGAAATGTGGGGAAAAAGGGGGAAACATGAGGAAAACGGTGGAATTTTTCAGTGATACTTACGAACATGCCTAAATATGCATATTTGGATATTTAGGAATAAAAAAATTGTAAAAAGAATGGATGAACTGTGGTGTGGTCCACTTGAGCATTCAATCCGTCTCATTTTTGGGCTCATCACCTAGAATGATTTTTCAAAATGGATGGATGGCATGGATAAAATACATACGTCATGGTGGGCCCCACAGAAGCAGCTGCAAGTGGCAACTGGCAAGTGCCAACAAAAGAGGAGCAAATTACGTGTTCCCTGATGTTGTTAGTACTCAGTAGCCAGTTGCCTCTTGACGTGGTCTGTGGGCCCCACAATGATGTATTTTATCCACACCGCCCATCCAAATTTCCATATCATTTTAGGGTATGATTCAAAAAATGAGGCAAATCCAAATCTCATGTGGACCACCATAGGAAACAGTGATGATTGAATGCCCACTATTAACAATTCCTTGAGGGCTACAAAAGTTTTGGATGAAGTTGATATTTGTGGTTTCCCTTCGTCCACGTCTGTGTGACCTAATCAACGAGTTGGATGACAAATAAACATTACATGGGCCCTAGGAAGTTTTTAATGATAGGTGTTCAATCACCATTGTTTTCTTGTGGGGCCCACAGACCACGCCCACACATTGAGGTCGGTGGATCCCTAATTGTGGGGCCCACTTTGATGTATATCCCTTACATCCACACCGTTCATCCATTTTGAAAGCTCAGTTTAGGTCATGATCCCACAAATGAAGCATATTCAAATCTTACGTGGACCATATTACAAGAAACCGTAGTGATTGAATCCCACCATTGAAAACTCCACGGGGGCCACCGGAATGTTTATTTACAATCCAACCTGTTGATAAGGTAAAAAATACCTGGATGAAGAGACCACACAAATACCAGCTTGATCCAAAACTTTTGTAGACCATGAGAAGTTTTTAGTGGTTGATTACCAATATTTCTTATGTTATGGTCCACTTGAGATTTGAATCTGTTTCAATTTTGGGATCATGTCCTGAAATGAGTTTTCAAAACGAATGGACGACGTGGATATAAGGCACATATATCACAGTGGGCCCCATGGTCAGAGATCCCATCGGTGGATCCGGGATGCCGGATTGGGTATTACCCCAAAGACCTAGCAAGAGACAGAAGGTCCTATCAGGGGCTTTGTGGGGCCCAACATAATGTATGTGTTTTATCCACACTGTCCATCCATGTTGATAGGTCATTCTAGGGCATGAGCCCAAAAAGGAGCAGATCTAAGGCTCAAGTGGACCACACCACAGGAAGCCGTGGTGACAATAACGCTCAATATTGAAACCTTCCTAGGGCCCATCATGATGTTTATTTGCCATCCAAACTGTTCATAAGGTCCTGTAGACCTGGATGAATGGTAAACATAAATATTAGCTTGATCCAAAACTTGAGCCTTAGATCTATGGCCCCTAAGACATTTTCAATGGTAGGCATTCAATCCCCACTGGTTCCTATCGTGTGGTCCACTTGAGCCTTAGATTTGCCTAATTTTTGGTCTCATGCCCTAAAATATTATGTTAAAATGGATGGACAACGTGTATAAAACACAGAAATCACGGTGGGCCCAATTGAGCCCCTAATAGGACTGTCCATCACATTAAGAAAATCCAAATCTGAGACGGACAACGTGGTGATTGAACTCTCACCACTAAGAACTTCCTAGGGCTCATCGTAATGTTTATTTGCCATCCAACCCATTGATAAGGTCAACCAGACCTGGATGGAGGGAAAATACAAAAATTGGTTTCATTCAAAACTTTTAGGGCCCATAAAATATTTTATTTGTCATCCACCATTGTTTCCAATGGTATGATCCACCTGAAGTCTGGATCTACTCAAGATTTCCGATCACGTCATAAAATGAGCTGTGAAAATGTATGGACAATGAAGATATACAAAAAAAACTCATCAAGGTGGGCCCCACACGGTATGGGTAACACCCACTGATATTTTTGCTTTCCCTTCATCCATGACTGTGTGATCTTATGAATAGGTTGGATGACAAATAAAAATCTTTGTGGGTCCTAGGAAGGTTTCAATGGCAGACATCATTATTCCCACTGTTTCTTGTGGTGTGGTCGACTTGAGCTTTGGATATGCTTCAATTTTGGGTTCATTCCCTAAAATTATATGAAAAAACGGATGGACGACGTGGATAAGATACATACATCCAAGGTGGCCCCCACAGTTATATTGAGCAAAGTGGCATGTAATCCGCTTGCTTAAAAAAAAAAAACGAACCCCCCCCCCCCCCCCCCCCCCCCCCCCCTTTTTTTCTCCGTAAGATCCTCAACGAAACTGATCCCCCTTTTCTCCACAAGAGCATTTGTTTCCGAAAATCTCCTCCCTCAAATCCTAAGTTCCAATTTTTCTTCCATAAGCAAACAAAAATCTTGATTTTTCATAACCCTAACATCACGGGCAACTCCGATCTTTCTGGAACAGTCATCGAAGTATTTTCTCCAAAAGATCCGAAGTATTTGGGGTTTTTTCTTACCTTTCTGAAGTCCGCCTATCGATCCTCAATCCGACCACCAACGAACTCCTTGGAGGGGCTGAAGTTTATTTTTACTCGAATAGATTGTAGAGAAAAAAGGTATTTTCTATATTTTTTGATTTTTTTTTCTATATTTGCGATTGATTTTGGATTCGATTTTCTCTTCGATATTCATGGCAGGAATAGTGAGATGTCGGCAATTATTATTATTATTATTATTATTATTATTATTATTATTATTATTTTTGAAATTATCGAAAAAAGTGAAAAAATGGGCGATATTTTGCTGATATCTCGAAGAGAAACAAAATAATGGGTTTTCGGTATCGAGAGGCCAGCGATATTAAAATTATTGGCGATAATTCGATAATATCGCCGATAATTTAAACACTGCCCGCACCGCACTAGAGTGGTTGAGCCCTCTACTTCTAACTATAAGAGCTCAAACTGAAACAGTCTTGGGTCTCAACTCTCCTCCTTGACTTCTAATAAAACGGGGCAATGATCGGACATTAGCCTCAGGAAGTCACTCTGTTGGACTAGTGAAAACTTCTCAGCTCAAACCGAAGAAACCAAGGTGTTCTGTAACGGTAATGCTGGCCATAATGGCCACCACCACCGTTACCTTTACGATACTGGTTGTAACAATTGTTACAATAACCTCTATCTGCCACGTAACGTTGACAAAAATACGAAAAACTTGTATTTGCCCCGTAACAAACCATCACGGGCCTATTATGGCCTTTACAGGGGGTGTGACGGGTCGTTGGCGGCAGTTACAACTCATTTTTTCCATAACGGCTGTTATGACGCCACAACGTGTAACGGTTGCCACCGCTACTTTTATGTACGACCTTTACGGGCCTGTAACGGTCTTTATGACATACCATGGAAGAAACCAAAAATCTATTGAGTCTTGACATAACATGTGAACTTGGGGTCACCCAACGATAAATTCACCAAATCATTCCTATCCACCCATTCAGAAAAGTCTCTCATACTACAAGCGATGCAAACACCCTTCAAATTTGTAGGTGAAGAATCTAATGACATTAAAATCGCCCCCTAAACATCATGGAGTCGACCACATCTCCTACATTGAGTTTAGGTCACAACAAACACCGGTGAATGGCCTAGTTCGGATCATAAACGGTTGTGAATAACTATCTGAAACCTGATGCCACCTCCCTTAATGCCACTGAAATAGAGAAAGAACCAACCCATCACTGCTCTGTCACCCATTTCTTAGAATTTCAAGCAACCACCATAATACCCCCCGCCAAGTGAACATCCCGTACTACCCAATGATTGGAACTGAGATGGAATCCATTACCTTCTGATCCACTGCTTGGAGCCTAGTTTCCTGTAGTGTAATTATTTGCACTTTAGCCCTTTGATAAAGATCTATAATCTAGACTATTTTTTTCCAACACTTCATGCCCCTCACATTCCAGTTGAGGATCTTAATTGGGAATCTGATCTTGCTGGCCATTACGTAACGATAATGGTGGTAATCAGTACGCATTACAGGGTTGTAATAATTGTTACGGAAAAATGGTTTGTAACGGTGCCGAAACAATTATTATTATTATTATTATTATTATTATTATTGTTATTATGATGATGATGGTGATGGTGATGGTGATGGTGGTGGTGGTGGTGACGATGATGACGATGACGCTGGCGTTGACCTCCGGTGGTGGTGGTTATTATTATTATTATTATTTATAATGGTAATGGTAGAGACTGAAGGCTAGCCAACTTGTGCCATTCCTTTGGAGATCTCTAACCCTTCTCGTGATTAGCCTCTTGAATCTTTTGGGACTCATGTTCCTCCATGAACTTGAAGAGCGCCCCCCCCCCCCCCCCCCCCCCCCCCCCCGTCGGTCCAATTCTTCTAGTTGCTCAGAGTTCAAACCTACCAAAATTGTATTATGACCATTCATTCGAAATGCTAACCACAAATAAGGTGGGAAGCTTCGGCAAGGTGTTAACTGCACAACCCTCCATACTCGATATAGGACCCTTATGCCTTCTACCTAATGTTTTAAATATCGACGATATCGGCCGATGTATCCCACGATATATCTTGTATCCCATCTGTGCAGTGCCGATATATCTCACGTGTTTGATTTGGTGAGCATTTTCAATTTCCGATCTTTTTTTTTTTTTTTGTTGAAATTATGTTAAATTAGCGTTGAATGGTTACAAATCCATTGGTTCTTCATGTTTTGCATGAAAAATCATGGAGTTGGAGCTTTGATTTTGATATCCATTGGTTCTTCATGTTCTCCATTTTTTTTTGAAATTTTCCTTCAACCAGCTATCAATTGAAGACTAATTTTGAAGTATCTAGGAGTATTTGGTGAAATGATCATTACATACACTCCAATTTTGAAAATTGAGTGTAGGTGGTCCAATTAGGGAAAATTTTCCCAATTTCTCCACAATTGCTTACAATGTCGCACTCTAAACATGAAATCAAGCATGCGTGAGGGCTGATCTACTAATTTGTCAAGTCTTTGTCAAAATTTGAAAACTAAAAATCATTTTTTAATTAATTAATTATTATTATTTTTTTTGAAATTTCCCTTCAACTAGCTGTCAATTGAGACTAATTTTGAAGTATTTAGGAATGTTTGATGAAATGATCATCACATACACTCTAAATGTTATGCATTTAATTTGAATATAGTTACATTAGTTCAATCAGACAGAGCATAACTTAGGATTCAATATAAAGGAAACCTCTTATGTGCACTTCTTTTTTGAGATGTTATGATTTAAAAGTGTGCATTAAGGTCTTTTTTAATAATCCCTGAAGTTTCATTGAAAAATTCAACCATTTTCCCAATGTTTCCCAAAAAGTGAGATAAATTACCCGATGCAAACGATATATCCTGTACGATAACCAATACGTATTTGTATCCCAAGGATGCGATACGTAACACGATACCGATATTTCGAACATTGCTCCTACCCACCGAGACCCAACCACCGCCCCCCCTCCCCTTTTCATCTTCCTTAAGAGTCCCTCTCCCTTTCAATTGAGCCCATTCTCCTCACTAGTTGAGCCCCATCCTCTCCTCCCTCCCTTGAAATCTATGGATCCTTACCATCTCCTTGCCTTTATCCCCTCTATCAAACCCTTTCCTTCTGCGAGATCTTCCTCTCACACCCCTCTCCTCCACTCTTAGTTCTCACCTTCCTATCGCCTCTCCCACCTCTCGCCTTACGACATTCATCCTTGATCCACCTTCAAACCCCTCTCGCATCGCACCTTCGATCCTCACTCCACCTTTGATCCTAGCCCCGTCTTCAACCCTTTCTCTATCTTCGGCTACGATCCATCTTTGGTTGATTAAAATCGGGTTCACTTGTGCTTTGTTGCTCAAATCTAGTATGGAATAGTTGAAAACCTCAAAATCCCCTTATTACCCCAAGTGAAAGGGAAAAAAGTTAATGAGGGATTTTGAAATCTGGCATTTGTATAGCAATTACCTATCCATTACCTCGATGTATTTTTTGGTAATCCTTTTTCTCAAATCTTTCGAAAAAAGTAATCCTTTTTCTCACTTAGTGAAAATTTCTGTTGTTGTTGATAAAAACATTTCAATTGTTGGTTGTTAAGTTGGGTGGAATTTGTGGTTGCATAAACTAGAAAATAATAGTTTTTGTCAATATGGAAACCTCATTTGAAATAAAATAATAATAAGGAATTCATTTTGAAATTTGATTTTTTTTTTTTTTTTCCTTTTGTTTGTTGTACATCTATACAGTTGGTAGAGAGTAAAATGTGAACACGTATAAACCTTCTAAACACAAGACAAGCCAGACCATCTAAGAATGGTTCGACAACCCAAACCGGACCTAGACTTGGTTTGTCTCTTTGGTCATGTTGACATGGGACTCAATGCATCGATTAAGTGGGTGAAGTATGTTTTTTGAAAATAGTTTTATTATATTAATACATACAAAATTAAGAAAAACTGGATCTCCTTTGGTCTCATGTGAGTATTGAATGGAGGAAGGTGAGGAGGATGGTGTGTGGACTAAGGTGAGTAACCGCAAGGAGGGTCTGTGTAGCTTCTTTGTGGAACATCCCTCTCTCTCTTTCAACTGAAGATCTGAGCGGTGTTGTTCGGAAGTTTCGGTGTTGTTGGGAAGTTTGGGGCCATTATGGATGTTTTCATCTCCGTAGACCCAAGATCTCTGTCAAGAAACATGATTTTGCGTTTGTAAGATTCTAAAATAGGGATGAAGCTTGGAAATGATTGGACGTGATGGTTGCTAGACATTTCGGTGGTAGGAAAATCAGGGTCTGTGAAGTTGCATGGAAGGATCATTTAAAACTTGTGCTTAGCCAACTAATGTAGTCCAACTTCAAGCTCAAGTGGCCTGTTTCCCACGCTGTAATGTGAAGAGTAAGGTGGGCTCTTAGAGGTTTGGGTTGGGGCGCACTTCTATTCTTAAGATGTGAAGGGAGTTGGAGGTGACTAAGACGATGATTGTTGAGTGCAGATGATTGGACCTCCCCTTCAGCCTTGAGCCAGTGGTGTCTTTGCAAAATGTATCCGTTTCTGAGATAGCTGAGGGGCTGAATAAGCCTTCATTCCTCTTCGTCTAATGTCTCATTCTCTAGGATTTCTTTCGAGAGCTTCCTTCTGTCTTTCCTTTCCAGGAGGAGATGGCTGTTTCTCCTCAAATCATCTGTCGCAGCATGATCTCACCTTGTTTAACAGCAAGAACTGGTATCCATCAGATGGAGGCTCACATAGAGGGACCTGGATTTGTATGCTCGGGATTCCAGTTCATGCCTAGACAGATTTAATGTTGGTTGAGATCAGTTCTTGATTTGGGAAGGCCATTGAAATTGGCAGGTTATCTTCGGAGAAACTATTCTTATGCTTTTGCCAAGGTGGGGTTCTGCTAAACGCGAGTGGGTAATGTCATAGACATTGAGGCAGATGGCTTGGCTTTTCCGGTCATCGTTTTGCTAGAAATGGGGGCTCTCAGGGAGTCAAGCTCTACCCTGGCTTTATCGGAAGTAGTAGCGAAGGGTTTTTTTTTTTTTTTTTTTTTCCTGCTTGTACTCAGCCTTTTTGGGCGCAGACTAGTAGTTCAGAGGTGGGTGGTGGTCGTAGAACATCTGTGCAAGAGGGTGCCTGTAACGCCCTGAAAATCGGGGGTCGAGCATAAACTCAATTCCTGAGTTCCAACGCATCACTTATGCAACATAAATAATGATGATTGAATGTTGTCCGTGTTGGTGCATTAAAGATGAATGAGATTAAGCCAGAACAACATATCATACTCCAGAGACAGTTAAATTACGCAAGTGGAAGACTGTGATAGATATATAAAATATATAAACTGTTGTACGTCTTCAGAGTATGAACATGTTACCAGGCTAAATATATCAATGTATACTCCAAAAATGGACAGAATGAATATACAAGGATGTTCCAAAAGAACAAACTAAAGTGTAATGACATCTAATCAGCAACCTTGTAACCCCGTCGATCAGAAGATGGTCTACATAGACCCGCCTGATAGCTGCATAAAGGAGAAACCCTCCTCATCATCATAAAAGTCTGGCTCCGCTTCGCAAGCATCGTCATCATCTAAAACTCAAACAGGGTCTGGTTGGTGTGTACAACACCGTCCTGTAACGTGGGAGTGAGTGATCAACTCAGTGGAACAATAAAGCAAAGGTTAACATGTTATCAATTCAGTCAAGCGGTAATGATAAAGCAGTCAATCACACATCCCTAAGTACTCTTATTAATGCAAGTATGGTATGTATTATGATGCATGCCCTCGCCTACGCTCCCTCAGCGATTCCTTTTTACGATCGCGGCATGCCACACTCCCTCAGTGCTTCACCATCAACGCCAAACGCACACGTAATGCGGTGCATGAACGTGATTACCAAGTCCCTTATTAGTCATTTTCATACAGCAGGATTGGGAAACTAAGGTACCTCTCTTATATCACTTCCCAAACAAGGATCCATTCTAGGGTTGTCAGTCCTAGTAAACTCATACGATGATACTGTTTTAGGTCACTGCAAAAGGGCTCGTCGCCTTATCAGTGCAGGCCTAGTTATACTCTAGTTGCTATGGAAAGGCTCGTTGCCTCGCCGCAGACTTAGAGTATGCTCGAGGTCACTACAAAGGGCTCGTCACCTTATCAGTGTAGGCCGACAGCTCGAATACAGTGTCCCATACCACCGTATTCGGCTCACGAGGCGGTGTTGCTCACTGGTCACTACGGGGAGGCTCGTCGCCCTAGTGTAGGCCGACAGCTTGACCACGGTGTCCCATACTACCATGTCCGGCTCATGAGTCTTAGAGGATCGAGGTACCAAGGTTAACGGGGTTTGCACTGGTGAGTTTGGTACCTTAGGTTCAAGCAGTAGCGTCCAAACATGGTGAACATACATAGGGTCAATCGGGTTACTTGACGAGCTCGACTAACACGAGCGCACATCGAGTTGTTCGACATGAAGTGTGTAAGCACTCCATGTGGCCTAACCACTGTCGATAACCGAAGTACGTCTCGGATTCGTCGAACACATCCTGTGTGGCGAAACATCATCCACCAATCTAGGCTCTGTTACCGATTGCCTGGACTATATAATAGCCCCAATTACATTCAATTACAACAAAATATCCTAGAAGATAGATAAAGCAGTAGTGGATCAAGATTTCAAAGCATACAATCATGTCCGCTTTAGGGTTGCCAGGGCTGTTGCACGGAATCGTTACACCACTCCCTCATCACCCTTCACGGCTTTGTTTTTGCATTTTATGGAATACAACTTAAACATGGATTTATACATATGCATTACATAGATAAACAGACACTCTAATATACGGTACATGGAGGAAAGCATACACATACTTAAAGTAGTTGAGAATCATATCTCAACACCCTTATACATTGCAATTTACTAACTACTTACTCATTTAGACAATTTTACAAACACTTAGACTACACCTTCCAACATACCTGTAATATACTAGTTATAACACATGTCGTAGCGAATCCTTTCACAAAGGAGTTGCCACATGAACCACGATCATGTATTCACGACCAATAGTCATGGCAAACATAAATCATAGTTCCATATTCATTCGAACATTTCTACAAACTCTTAGGCTACACGTTATAACATACACAACGTATATTGTATAACATGCCTTAGGGCAAATCCGTTTACCCAGAAGTTAATACTAGTAAGTCTAGCATACATATACAGCAGTTAATCATGGCCAACACAATTTCAAATTTTATACGTATACGGTATTTTCCATAAATACATGGAATACAGTATATTCAACATAATTAACGTATAACTGAAAAACGAAACGGACAACACTTTTTACATGTGCAATAGCATCCAGATCATGAATTTATCATTATCTAACATTGAAAGCATTAAAAACCATAACCTAAGCGTCTATAGTCCGCACCTTATGCCGTAGACGCGAAACGAAATCAATTTAGACACTAAGTCTTTGTTAACGGCACCACAACAACCTACAATAGGGAATAGGTTAGCTATTCCACCATCTGTTCTATTTGAATCTCTACAACAGGTTAGGGTTAGGATTTCTTACCCAAATACGGCGTTGGAAAATCGGAAGAACTACACGGGAGTGGTGTTTCAGCAGGTGGATTAGCAGGGAAGAATCCCAGGAAGAATCCCCACTTCTCTCTCTCTCTCTCTTTCCTCTCTTCTCTCTCCTAGGGTTTCCCAAATTCGTTTGGGATGAGAGAGTGAGGGCTTAAGGTCCTTATATAGGCCTAAAACTGATGGAAATGGCCCTAGGGTCAAGGTATACTTAGGTTATGTCCAAAGAGAGGCTGTTCCGTCTCAACGGAGCACTTCTGGAGCCCCCCCTTGAGCCAAAGGTCGGACTTAAGCTCACTGACCTTGGATCTAGATCGAGTTAAGTTTTCGCTCTAGTTGGGTTCCCAGATCACACGTGGCGGACTAGTTTCAGTTCAACGGTCACCGAAACTCGATCAGGGTCACAAGTACACTGGCCTGTGTATGAAATTTCTCCTGATCCGAGGGTGTATTTGGGTCAGATTCTGACGGTCCGATTGCTTATATTCGGCCCGCAAGTGACGAGTCTCAGATTACTTAAATTTAGATTCATTTCTAAAGAAAACCACGTTTTCTCACATTCTTCGCTCCGGGTTCAAGCGAATAGCCTCGGGACACTATCTGGAGTTGATTTCCGAGATGGTTGTCAAGCCCAACAAGACGGTCATATTCGTTTAGTTTCGCGGAAATCGGACTTTCGACGTGCGGTCCAGATCCGATACGGAGTTTTAATATGCTCCCGAGAGCAACTGGGTAATGAGATTGATCCTAAATTTTAGGGTAACCTAGCGTCAATGATTCTACAAGTTTTGGATCTTGCAGATCGTATTTAAAGTGGACCAAGCGGATTTCGTAGCTAATCTAGGTTAGCACTTAGTTAATTTTGTCAAATTTCTAAAGGACTTGATCCTAAGTGGTTTCTGCCTGAGGTGATACTCGGGTTTTGTACGGATTTCTACAGTATTGTCCTTCATCACCTAAACTTAAAAGTGAAATGAGAGATTTGAAAGGAAATGGGTTAAAAAGGGATTTTGGCCTTTGGGATTGAGTTTTGAGAAATTAATACGGTGTTAGAATCGACCCATTGCCTAAGGACGTCTAATTCCAAGTGGCAAAAATCTGGGGTGTTACAGTGCTTGGGGTGCTAGGTGGCATCCCATCATTGCCCTATTGGAGGTTTTCGATTTCAGGGGCTCAATGCTTCTTTTCTCCCCAAAAGCACTCTCTCACCCCTTCAATATCCATTGGTTTGCGTGGGAGCGTCTATGAAATTTTGGTGAGTGTATTAGCAGGAAGATTGATGAGGTGGTGGCTCGATGGGTGGTGTTGTATCTCCTTCTCAAAGTGCTTTTGTGCCAGGTAGAAATGCTCTCGACGTCCCTTTCGGTGCAAAGGAAGTTATCAATGATTGCATAAAAAGTGGAAGGGCTTTCCTTTTCAAGGCTGATATGGATAGGGCTTATGATTGTGTGAATTGGCATTTTATAATTTATATCTTGAGGCACATGGGTTTTAATAGGAAATGGCAGTAGTGGATGAAAACTTGCATTTCTCCTTCGGTGTGGTATGTTATTTCTGTTAAATGTCACCTTATCGGTATGGTATGCTATTTCTATTAAAAGGGAGGGAGGGAGGGTCAGAAGATGATTTAGGTGACTTTAAAAGCTCAACTTGTAGATGCTTCGAAGACACCATTTTCTCATCTTTAGTTTGCTGATGATACTATTCCCTTTTGCAACACAAATACATGTATGATGGACAACCTAAGAAAGCTAATTAGATGCTTCAAAATGGTGCCGGGATTGAAAGTCAATATTGTCAAGAGCGAAATGTTAGTTATCCGGATGTCCAAGGAAGAGGTTGAGCGGATGGCAGTGGCCTTTAGGTGTTGTTTGGGAGCCTTTCCTTCCACATATTGGGCGATCGATTAACTCTCATTAAAGCAGCTATGTCGAACATGCCGCTGTACTTTATGTCTCTATTCAGGTGCCCGAAATCTTAAAAGAGTAGATTAGAAAGATCGAAGTGTGACTTCTTATGGGAGGGTGGGAAGAAAAGAAGTTCCAACCTTTGTCTCTATCCAGGTTGGGAAGTGGTGCATTAGGGACTCCTCATTATACAAGGCATTAGGGATATGGAGAACGGTTTCTAGCTTGAGGGGCAAGTTTAGTGAGGGGATTTGCTTTGATTTTGGCAATGGGAAAAGACGTGGTTTTGGGAGGATGTGTGGATAGGGGAGACTCCCCTCCAAGTTGAGTTCCCTCACTTGGCAAGGCTATATTAGGAAAGAAATATCCTTGTCGCTCAGTGTTACTCCATGTGGAGGTGCTGTCGTGTGGTCAGCCCCTTGTTCCAAGAACTTGCTTGATGAAGAAGTTGAGGAGTTTGTGGGGCTTCAGGGACATCTGTAAAGTTACCTCCCATCAATGGAGGCTCACGACAGGATGGTGTGGAAAATGGATAAATTGGGACGCTTCTCAATTCACTCCTACAAGATGCTCCAATCCTTGTTGGTGGGAGAGAGAGGTGTTCATATGTCCAATGTTTGGTTTTATGGTGCCCGTCCAAAACTAGCGGCTTTTGTTTGAATAGTTGGGAGAAAGAGGGTTCTGACTATTCACAACATCCAAAAAAGGTCAATGGTGATCCCCAATGTCTGCGTGTTGTGCTTGGCTAATGTGGAGACAATTGACCACCTCTTCATGCACCGCACTTTCACTCAAAAGGTGTGGACAAGCTTCTTTAATCTATTCAAGGTGCCATGGGTTATGCCGGGATCAATTGGTGACTTCCTTATGGCATGGCATGGTGTGGGGCTTGGGAAAAGAAGAAGAGTGACCTGGAGACTGGTGTTGATGGCAGGCTTTTGGGCATTTTAGGGGGAAAGAAATGGTAGATGTTTTTGGGGGAGGTTTTCAACCAGGAAAATCTCCTTGTAGTGGAATGGGCATCTTGTATAAAGGCAATGGAGGATTGTAAATTTTCTCTTCTTTTGGGAATGTAATTCTTTGTGCTAGAGCAATGCTTTTCTTAATAAAATATTGTTACTTAAAAAAGAAAAGAAAAACTCTTCCTTTAAGATGCTACCAATTAGAGCTCAACTATTCCTTTGGCAACACATGCTAGGGATGAAAGCAAGACATGCTTACAAAAATGAATTCATTCAATAACCAAAATACCATTTATAGAAGAGTCTTTACATGTTTATATACTTCTTCTCAAAGAATAAGAAACACTAATATAGTCCTAACCATCCATTACTTCTAAGTTCTAATCCTAACCATTTATTTACAAGAAAAATAATACTTTTAAATAAATATAAATGATTAAAATATCCTTAAATCCTGTCACAAAAAAAGCATGCCTTTTGTTAACTGGCTAGAATCCACTCCAATGATATCATAATCACATGATCTTGGTCTTGTTTGAAAGCCATCTTAATAGGCTTTCAGAAAGGGCTAATTTTACATCATTCTAACATCATTTTTTACCTGAAAAGTGGTCCACATAATAAATGACATAATACTAACAAGAACCTTGTTTAATTAGTCATGATTAATTCTAACATCTAATTAAATAAAACTTATGTTCTTGTGGATCCCAAAATCTAGTTGGACAGTTGACCTGATCTAGAATATAGATAATGACCGTCGATATGGTCCTAATCTTTCATCATATCAATGTGGACTCTCAATGTAGTCTGGATATGTGGTCTGGTGGGTGGATGCCTGGATGGTCCAACTTTTCTATACGGATTGTTGGATGTTTAATCAGGATCCTCTGATGGGCTAGATTTAGACCTGATTTGCAGTCTGATGGCCTGATTGTCGATTGACCAACAATAGGTCCAGGGGTCTCCCATTGGATGATTGAACTGTCTTGAATTGATTCCTGCCAACTTGGAAAGAACATGTCCTCGAGTTTAGAGAGGACATTTATCTATCTCCATGATCTTTCCTGTGTAACACGCCATTTCCGGCTTTGACAGCAATTGATGGTGAAACCCTACGCATTGGATTGTCAACTTCACATGGGAAGGTGTTGTATTTGCCACTTCTTCCTTGTGTCTTTTGTGCCCTCCACGCCCTTGGCATTGCCTTCTGCTTGTACGCCAATGGAGTTGCTTGCCTTTGATATTGGATTGTCGATGGTAGCTTCTTGCCTTCCTCCGTCTTGCAATCAGCTTCATGGCTTGTCATGTCATTTCTTTCATCACAAGTCACTGATCTGCATACTCTGTTGTTGGCATGTGAGTAATGCCTCTATCTCAACTTTCACGATGTCCTTAAATTCACTAGTATGATTGTTAAGTCGCCGGTCATCTCTTCTTCTACATTGATTTTTAATTCATCTGCAGTTTAATCATCAGTTTGTTTTTTCCTTCTGTAGATCCCTAGGTCTGTATTTCTGAAGTTGTATTAATTGATCCACCATCCTTGGATCTATCAAACATGCTTGGCGTTCATCATCATAGACTGTCCCGTTCCTCACAAACTGCTTGCTTTGGATTTTCAGACATTGCTTCTTTAGATTCTACCATTTCATTTGGTTAGTTCTTCAATTATTATCCTTTTAGAGGCTTAAAGGAGAAGCAGAACTCCTAGGTATCAGCTTCAATCTTATTGCATCCATTACAAATGCACAAGTATTCTTCTTCTCGTTATGGTTGGCATTTTGATGCTATGTCCATTGCCTTTTAGATCTTAGATGACAATGGTCTATGGGCGTGACCTTTACCATACATCCTTCAAGTACTTGTCTATGAAGGAATTAAGTCACCAAAGAAAAAAACAAAGGAAAAGGAAAAAGAAAAATTTAGAAACTCCGAAGGAATAAGTGAAATGGTAATGCCAAGTAGAGTATTCTTCACACTTGGGAAAATATCACCACTTTGACAACTTCGTAATTCTTGTCGGATACCAAATTCTAATGACTTCCATAGATGATCTTTAGCCCCCCTTCCATGTAGCATTACTCTTTTTCTAAATATTTCACCTTGTGACTTGGCAAGCATTTAATCTTGCCAAACATCCATGTTTTTTGTCTGATCTTGCAACATCTTCAATATCTCGCTTTGTCCTTCAGGCATCTCAAGACTAAAGAAGTCCCATTTCTAGTGGGTTATGAAATTTCGGTTGGGAAGTTGGCAGGTTTGAAGATGCTTTAGGTTCAGAAGGGATGAAAACTTCGGGTATGCGTGGACAGATTATTGACTGCAATTGTGGGACAAAACACCACTCACATGGCAACACAATCATGCCCAACATTGGACTTTAGCCTAACTATTGTGCATTATCCTAAAAGGAAAATTGACAAATAATTAAGATCTCGAGCATGCGATGCTAGACGAGCTTTCTAGGCATGACAAAAATAGAAGAAAAATCCACCGAATGTTAATGATCACCTCTTTGCTGTTAACAACCACGTCCCAATTGATGTAAAGGTTGGATATCACAAAAAGCAGTGGGAGGAAGCAATGTTATCTATGTGTTTAAGTAGTGTTTTTGGAGTGTGACCCACCAGGGGAGCAAAACCTGTACAGCTCGCCCTGTATTGGTTTGTATCAGTTTGTTTTGGTCCTGTTTCGATTTGGTGATTGATATCGTTTCGGACCGAAACAGATGTGACTTGGGTGATTCCAAATTGTATGGGACATTTTCTTAAGCGATATTGTTATTTGATGAGATGTGATGATATTGGTAACAACAAAAATGTTTCTTTGTTATCAATCCCATATTATATAGAGAACATTTTGGTGGTGTGTGCAAATTATTTCCATTGTGCCTCGAGCCAATAGTTTATTGGGCTAGACTCCTGTATTGGTTTTGCACCAATTTTAAAAATGGTGGTGACTTATCCTCACGTGGCACTGACGTATAGCTATCCAAAACATCCAAATTGTGGGTCCCATTGTGTACTAATCAAGCAATCCTAACCATCCATTTAATGGGTATCAAATGGATGGTTAAAAGTAAAGTAGCGAGTGGTACACATTTCAAGGGAAAAATCAGATGGGTAATATTATCTTCTCAGTGCAATTTATTATTATTATGCTCCATCCATTGTTGGGTCACGATTTTGGAGGATCTGGATTGCGGTACAACTATGCCATATGTATGTTTGAAGAGTCACCACCTTTAAATAATTCAAAACTAACATTGTATTCTAGCCTAAATCCCTTGGTCTTAAAAGATTACAAATGCAATGAGGCAGTCATTGTTACTGTTGGTGGCGTGAACGTGAGTTAGTTGCATGATCTCTAACTAGGTGCTGCTCCAGCTCCAAATCCCACTTCAGACACGCTCTGGCTCAAGTTTCCTAGTTGTTTATACTTGCTAACTAAAACACACACTTCCCTGCTCCTGCACCCGAAACTGTTGATGTTTCGCTTCACACTTCAGTAACCACAAACTAGAGGTTGACTACAAATATTTGTTGACATTTTGTCTTCAAAAGATGAAAGACACTAGTTCCCATGTTCAATCTTGGTTGATAACATGTTCTTCATTGCCAACATTAGTGAGGAAAGGGTTGAAGCTTTATATGGAGGAAAGAGAAATGATAAGTGGTTGTCACAGTAGAGAGTGTCTGCTTGCTTATGTTTTGGGCTACATTTATGTATTAAGGGTTTAATATTTGGGACGAGTGTGTATGTAATTTCGGCGCTCCCTTTCTTGGAGCTGATTTCAAGTAACTGAGAATCTGATGCACATCATTAAGATAATGAGAGCAAGGAGACTGCATAAACTGCTAGACCATGCTTACAGTATATGCTCAGTCAAGTCGAGTAATAGTAAGTAAATCATCTTCCTAAGTGCTGTTACCTGCATGACTCATCAAGAACCATGGACTCTATTGGACAAAGATACTGGTTGACTTCGATAGGTATTGATATAGGTTGAGCACCAAACATTCTAGTCTCATGTAGTTCTATAGTGCTCTTCCGTTGAGATACAAAAATGTCACCTTTCGATTACGCAACTTCAATCCCAAGGAAGTAATTTTTTTTTTCTTTTATTTTTATTTATTTATTTATGTTTTGTTTTGTTTTGTTTTGTTTTTTTGTTTTGTTTTGTTTTGTTTTTTGTTTTTTTTTTTTTTTTTTGTTTTTTTTTTTTTTTTTTTTTTTTTTTTTTTTTTTTTTTTTTTTGTTTTGTGTTTTTTTTTGTTTTTTGTTTTTTTTTTTTTTTTTTTTTTTTTTTTTTTTGTTTTGTTTTTTTTTTTTTTTTTTTTTTGTTTTTGTTTTTTGTTTTTTGAGAAGTACCCCACGAAGCATTCAATCCCACAGAAGTATTTCACTAAGCCCAATGTTGTCAAATCACACAAGCGATCCTAAGCCATGGGGCTGGGCTGATCGCATAATCGCGTAAGCGATCACTCAGCCCCATTTTTTCTTGAAAAAGTTTAAAAAAAGTGGAAAAATGGAAAAATCGTAAAAATTCTAGAAAATTATGAAAATCTGTCTGCAAGTGATTGGATTCGTTTTTTTGTTTTTGTTTTCCCACCTATTTCATTATAATTTGTTACATCACATGATTATATTTACATCTAAATGATTATCAGACCATCTATAACAATCAACAAGTTAACTAACAAATAACTTATTAAAAACTACAAACATAGAAAATTTATTGGTTACTTAAGTTACAAATACAATTACAAAATAGAATTTACCAACTACAAATTAGTTACAACTTAATGACTAACAAATTCAAGATTTAAAATTTAAAATACTATGGACATTGATCCCTAATTCATTGTGGCACAACATCACCACCACTCATTGTTATCATCATTGTCATCTCTTCCTCTTACATATACTTCATCTTCTTTTATTTCTTGATCATTGGTTTGCACTAGTTTATCCACATCTAATGGTTAATCATTTTTTTCTTGTATCTCCTCAATCTCGCCTACTTCTTGGCATTGACCATTACCAGGCCTCGTGCTACTACTCGCCTTTCTTCTCCGCCTTTGAGTTGAAGAACTTTCCCCAGGTGCCAATCTAAATGCGACATCTTGTACTTGGGCCCATGTTAGGTTTTCACTTGCGAAGACCGGATCCTCTCTCTCTCAAAGCCACTCAATGTTTGCCTCCAAATCATCTACACATATGGGATCATAGAAACCATGCTTTTCTCACCTAGTTTGGAATTGTTCTTGCAACTTTTGGTTGTGCTAGACGAAGATCGGGTCATTTAGGTTCTTTTGTTCAAGATGATTCTTTTTTTTTGGTGGAAATCTGTATAATATTCCAATTGGAAGTGAGTTAGTGATAGTCAATTATTTTTAAGTTTTAATATTTACTCTTTAGTCTAAATTCACCATTTGAGGAGTGAATTGAAAGTCCTATTGACTCAAATGTACTCTAGTTGCGCTGCAACTGCTGGTAGAACATGTAAGGCCGAGAATTTTCATGGTTAGCTTTTTTGGTGCTAGATCTTTCTTGTTCGGGTCCATTACATACATTGACCACTAGTCAGCTATGCAAATAACAGTTAAAGTTAAGTTAGACTTTGTAGATTAATAGATTGTAATAAATCATTTCTAAGCTAGAGCAACTCGCTAAGACGTTTATACTTGACAATTTCATAGTATATGTAATGCAGGGGCATTTTCACACCGGGCTTGAGTGGGGTGGCTTGTAGGGGCACACTTGGGGTGAGCGGCCTGTGTGAGGCAGACCTCACTCGTGTGGGGCGTGTGGCTTGTGTGAGGCGGAACCCATGTGATGTGGGGCCCACGAGGGGGGTTCAGCCAAGGCTTGGCCCGAACTCATGGGATGTGGGGCCTAGGTTATGAGATAAATGGATTGATTTGCCACGCTTTATCAGTTTGAGTTTTTAGAGCAAGTGGTTAGTTGTCCTGCATCACTATGCCTGATGACTATGTCTTTTGAGAAAATTCCTGGGCGCTTCATGTCTAAGTCCGGTAAAGTAGAAAACCTATCATGGCTATCTTTAGTTGGAACTATTCTCTCCAAAACATCAAGAAAGCCTACCATATGGGTCGCTTTTGTGTCACTCTGATAAATGGAAACAAAGAATACGGTCATATTAAGGATGTAGGTCGCTGAATACAATAGAAATCACATTTGACTGCCCTATCTCTTATTTATAATATCCAATATAGGCCTATAATCACGTTTCTGTAATTCAAGTGTCAATAAATTTGTTTCTATCCATTTCCATTATATCATAGATGAAAGTCACTGGTGTCTTCTTATCACCGTTCACCAATCTTAACACACCTATTAAGGGTTCCGATGATTTCAGTGCCTCTAGCAATTGTGTCCAAAATGATTGCAAAAGGGTTGTTCATTGGACTAACTTCCCTTCGTTCTTCTTTGACCAGGTCTCATTATTCCAATTGGCCGACACTACAAAGCTTTTAATTTTAGATTTATTTTTTATTTTTATATACAACCTTTGTAGTGTTTAAAAGGCTGTTGTGAATAGAGTGACGGCTAGACGAAGGAAATTACAACTAATGTATTTTCTAATGTGATGGAGTGGATAAGAAGGGTATGTTTATCCATAAAGATAATTATTCTTCTAGCCCTAGCAATCACTTTAATATATAACTTACTCATATAGGAAATTACAACTAATGTATTTTCTAATGTGATGGAGTGGATAAGAAGGGTATGTTTATCCATAATGATAATTATTCTTCTAGCCCTAGCAATCACTTTAATATATAACTTACTCACATCTTCTAACATTAAATCTAAACAATGTGCCACGCATGGAGTCTAAATTAAACAGGGCCTATTCTCCATAAAAAGCCGACCAACGACAACATAGGAGGCTACATTGTCCGTGATAACTTGGATAATATATTCTCTTATTTTTTCAATTACACTCTCAAATAATCTAAATAAATATTTGGCCATGTGGGAATGGGCCAATGAATTCACGGACTTTAAAAATATAGTCCCAGTTGGATTACGATAAGATCTATCGGCCATTAATGTTCATCCATGGATTTTCCATGCATCTTTGTATTAGGCGAAAAAGTTTCTAGTAAACTTAACCTCATTTTTAGGCAAGTTTTCCTCACTTCATGATACGATGGGGGCTCAAGTCCAATTCCAAATCGACCTATTGCTTCCACTATAGCTTTGATACTTTTCAATTTAACGATGTTGGAAGCAACACCGACTTGGTATAACCACTTAACAATATATTGAGATATGGTTTTTCTATTTTTATTTTTATAGAGGTTTTCTAGTGTTGTTTGTGTGAGTCCTTTACCTTTATACCTTTGGTCAACCACATCCTTGGAATGTGTTTACACAACCTATCCATTGGCCCATGCCCATGAGATCTTTTGGGTGCCGGTGGTCTAGATTGCCCCATGAACGCAAGTGTGGTATCATCCACATTAATAACATTGACACCAATATCCTCATAGGCTTCACATTCTATAAATTCTTCTCGAAGAACCAAACTATCATGCCTTTTTCTAGCATGTTTGTCCATATACTCCATGATTTTCTTTCTAACTCTGGAGTAACATGAGGACATGCTCTTGCATTTGATTCTGGATAGTGTCTAAGGTGTTGTGTATGCCAGACAATGCCATTGGCACTTGTAAATATGTAAAAATTGCATACTATATATGATTTTTTTGGAAGCGTTATGGTAATGCCTGTACTTCCATCTCGGCTCATTAGACTTGGGTTTCAAAGAAGAAGATTGGGAAGAAAGACATGATGACTTGATGGGAGATGAAGATCAGATTAGAGAGTCTTAACTCTAGTATGCCAAATGTGTGTGTGTGTCTGGTTTTGACCATGTTAATGATGATGTAGTGGTCCACTTTTTGGTGAGAATGTTGACTCGACCATATGAGGAAAGGGTTTTGCGGCTCGGTTGGGCCCCACCCTAATATTTATGTGAAATCCGCCTTGGCCGCAAGGTGCGTCATCCCCTATTAGGCCTAGGGCCCAAAACTTAGCTCCATTCGTGATTCAGGTGGACTATATGATTGGAAATAATGTATAGGGCAACGCTCACCCCCAAATTGTTTCCTTTGGTGTGGCCCACTTAAATCATGGATGAGCTTGATTTCTGGGTCCTAAGCCTAAATTTCGATGTGGCAACTAATGGTTGGAATGGATTTCATATAATCATCACGGTGGGCCTTGTAAAAATCAAGGGTGGACATCTCTCTCCCAATTGTTTTCCTTTGGTGTGGCCCACTTGAATCACGGGTTGGCTTGAGTTTTTTTGGCCATGGACCTAACCTGGGATTGCACATAATAATTGGAGTGGATTTCACAAACACATCGCGGTAGGCCCTGTGAAAAATAAGTTCTAACAACTGTTCCAAAAAAAGAAGATATTTTCGCTGATATACTAAAAAAAGGGAATTTCATGGGACACCCTCCCTTGATTTTTGATGGGGCCTACTAGGTTGTATATGCAAGATCCAATTCTACCATTAGATGTGTACTCCTACATTAGACCCTAGTTCAAAAAATCAGGCTGACTTGTGATTCAGGTGGGCTATACCAAAGGAAACAATTGAGAGAGAGAGACAGCCACTCTTGTTTTTTGCAGGGCCCATTGTGATGATTATATGAAACCCACTGCAACCATTATATGCCACACCAAAATTTAGGCCAGGGGTCCAAAAGCCAGGCCCATCCATGATTCAGGTGGGCCACACCAAGGGAAACAGTTTGGAGGGTGAGCGTTGCCCTGTACACTGTTTCCAATCGTGTGGTCCACTTTAATCATGGATGGAGCTGAGTTTTGGGCCTTGGGCCTAACAGGGGTTGACACACTTGTTGGTCGTGGTGGATTTTATAGAAATATCAAGGTGGGGCCCACCCGAGCCACCGGCCCCTTTGCTCGCATGGCCAACCTGAGCTGCCGTTAATATATCTAATGGAACAAGCCTTTAGGATAATTACTTCGATTAATGAGGTAACGTATTGAAAACCTTTTTGAAAAAGGTACTGGAATATGAATTCTATATTAAGTAGGTAGGTTTTTTTTTTTTTTTTTTTTTTTTTTTTTTTTTTTTTTTTTTTTTTGTAAAATTCCCTTTATATAACCATGGACAATGTGTTAAAACTCAGAAGAATGTACATTTTTGGGGAATTTTCATCATAGTTATTGTATTTCTATAGATCAGCCAAAAATAAAATAAATACAAAAGAAAAAAAAAGATATAATTCCTAATCCATTACATGAATATATAAATGTATTCATCCTACTTCTATTCCAGCAATACACACACACACACACACACACACACACACACACACACACACATTATATATATATATATATATATATATATATATATTGGACAATTTTTTTTTTTCTTTTTTTGTTTTGGGGATTTTTCATTAGTCACTGTTCATGTGTTGGATCATGAGAAAATAGAAAATAAAAATAAAAATAAAAATGCAAAGATTGATTAAAATGCCTAATCTATTGCATGAATATGTAAATGTATTCATCCTATATCTATTCCAGCAAGAAACAGTCAATATTGAATAAAGAAAGTTCTTTTTTTATTTTTTTAATTTTTTAATTTTTATTTTTATTTTTTGGAATTTTTCATTACAGTTGTGGTTCATGCATAAATCAATAGAAATTTTTTTTAAAAAATAAAAAAAATACAAAACTACTAAAATGCCTAATCTACCGCATGAATTTGTAAATGTAATCATCGTAGATCTATTCATGCAACAATATCAATATTGACAAAAAAATTAATAATTTTTTAAAGGATTTTTTCATTATAGTCACTGTTCATGTGTAAATCAACAGAAAATAGAAAGCAAATACAAAAACCGTTTAAAATGCCTAATCTACTTTAGGAATTTTTCATTATATTCACTATTCATGTGCAAATCAACAGAAAATAGAAAACAAATACAAAAACTGATTAAAATTCCTAATCTACTTCATGAGTCTATAAATGTATCCATCTTACATCTAATCTACCAAGAAATTTTAAAAAATTGAATACTAACCTCTTTTTTCATATTTTTCTCCAAAATGATCCCATGGAGATTTGGTTTGATTTCAAATTGCGTAAATCAAGTGTTTAAATCCACAAAGTGTGGAAAGAGTGTAAGAATTTATCTTAGGAAAGCTCTAAGAATTGTAAAAATTGAAGAAAATAGAGGGAAAAAAAATGGAAAAGGAGGCGTTTTAACTGGTTTTATGAAGAAATAAGAAAGAAAAAACTAGCTGTTTATGACCGCTATGGGGGTAATGGCAGTAATAGCGCAATTTTTTTCTGGGTGTCCACTCCTTCCCTGTATTATATAATGGGCACCACCCAAGGTATTCCATATCAGTAACAGGTGTCGTAACCGTCACCACCTTTAGCGATACATGTATTAGCTGCCTGTAATAGTTGATACGAGGGCGTAATGATTGTTTCGATTCCCCCGTAACGGTTGATTTTTTTTTTTTGCTTGTAAAATTCTTAGAAAAATATTTAAAAAATCCAAAATAATATAAATATTCCATATATATATGTTTTGAATATGTTTGAGGTAGCGTAACGGTCCACTTTTTGGTGAGAGTGTTGTATCTGGTTGTCTGGTAAATTTATGAACATGGTTATGTGTCTCTAATATTTACACATCACAATCAAGCATTATAACTAGAAATTAAAAAAGAGGCATAAATACCACTTTTTCAATTTTTTGAAAAAATGGACTTTGAAGCTTCTATTCGCCCAAATCACTTTATTCTACGGTTTTAATCCAAAAAAATATATTAAAAGTGGTTAAAATCTGCTATAGAACAATCTAGGAAGTTTTTGAAATGAAAAAAGTGAAAAAATGAGGAGAAATATATTTAAATAGAAAAAAATGGTCGTTTTAAGATCGTTACGGGGGTAACTGTCGTTATGTCCTGTAACGGCCGATACGATCCCAAAAAATCAATTGCCCCATTTCACCCCGTATCATATTATGGTCATGACTGTTATCTATACATATCATCCGTTACAGCCGTATTGTAATGGATACGGAACACCTTGCAATCACTAAAACCTTTATGTAATGGTTGTTGTCCGTTACATAACTGCTTTGACACACCTTGTAGAAACTACTACACTTTTGCAATCCTACTTTCACCATCCCAAGCGCGAACGATATCATCAACATAAATGGCCAAGATAGTGGAGTGGTGAAGCAGGACAATTAACCACCTGCTCTAAAAGCTTAAATTGATAGAGCATGACAAATTAATCCCTTTATCTCATAGCCCAGGACCCACATCGCATGGGTTAGGACCTTGGCCAAACCCCCCTCGTGGGCCCCACTTCACATGGGTTCTACTTCACACTCACCACTCGCCTCTAGAGCTGTACATGAACCGAGTTAGCTCGGTTAACTTGCTCGACTTGACTTGAAAAAGCTTGATTCGACTTGGTTCGAAACTGAGTTCTAGTCGAGTCAAGCTGATTTTTGGAGCTCGAAAAAATTTCGAGCCGAGTTCGAGCTTGGCCAAGCTCGAATCGACTTGGATCGAACCTCAACTTAAATCGAACTAGTTCGGTGACTCGGTTATTTTGATATTGATGTTGCTCACCAAGTGTTTGATGAAATGACTCAACGAAGTGTTGTTTTGGGTGGATACATTCTCCGTGGGATCGGCCGGTGGCGAGGAAGGTATGGATATGAAACAAATCACTACAAAAAAAAAAATAATATTACATGATAAAACTACCCTTGAATCTTGATTTTGATGTCGCCTACTGAGTGTTTGATGAAATACCTGTAAACTGCTGCTGCTGTTTTGCAAACTGTCAGAGATTGAAGGTGCACTTCATGTGTTTGAGAAAATGCTGCACAGTCTCGAACTAGGCTCGAACTAGCCCAAGTTGCTGACCGAACCAAGTCGAGCTGGCCAGTCAGGCTCGAGGACCGAGCCGAGCCGAGTTCGAGCTACGGTCAGCTAGTGGCCAAGCCGAGTTGAGCTGTGCCAAGCTCAACTTAGTTCGACTCGTGTACAACCCTACCCACCTCACACGGGCCGCTCACCCCGAGTTGTCCCCGCATCCCACAGGCTCCCCCACTTGAGCTCGGTGTGAAAACGCCCTTGCATTAATCGCCCCCGATGAGGAGTCTCGAATACGAGATCTCTCGCTTTGATACTACTTTGATGCATGACAATTAACCACTTGCTCTAAAAGCTCGAACTGATAGAGCATGACGAATTAATCCCTTTTATCTCATAGCCTAGGCCCCACATCCCATGGGTTAAGACCTTAATCAAACCCTCCTCGTGGGCCCTACATCACATGGGTACTGTCTCACACGAGCCACCCGCCTCACATATGCCGCCCACCCTAAGTCTGCCCCTACATCTCACAGGCCACCCCACTCAAGCCCGGTGTGAAAATGCCCCTGCATTAAGTGGCCTAAGACCTTGATAAAGACCAGTGTTCGAAATATCGGTATTGTGCTACATATCGCAGCCTTGGGATATGGATACATATAGGTTATTGCATGGGATATATCGGTTGTATCACATAATGTATCATTGTTGTTGGAATCATGGGGAAACATTGGGAAGTTGGTCGGATTTTTCAACAAAACTTTAGTGATTGTTAAAAAAGACATCAATACACACTTATAAATCAAAACATTATAAAAAACAAGTGCACATAATAGGTTTTCTTTCTATGAGGTCCTAAACTATGCACTGTCTAACTGAATTGATGCAAGTATATTCAAAGTTTATTCATATAATTTATAATAATTTATAAATGTACGAAGACATGTGGAAACACAAACAATACATTCAAAAGGAAACTAATCAGGTTACATTCATGTTTGATTTTATGTTTGGACACAAAGATTGCAACTGATTTGCGAGAAATTAGAAAGTTTTATTTTTTTCAATTTTCCGCAACTCGGCCCATCTCCTCCAAATCTTGAAATCGAAGCTTACATGAAAAATCATGGATTTGTAATGATTTGACACAGATTTAACATGATTTACAGAAAAAAGGATCGAAAATTGAAAATGCTTACCGAATTGAACATGTAAGATATATCACACTACTTGTGCATTTTGTATTGCACTGGTGAGATACAAGATATATAGTGGGATATATCGTCCGATATCGTTGATACTTAAAACACTGATAAAGACAATGATCCCATCCACTCTCTCTAAAAAATATTGTTGAGAACGAGTTGACTCCACCCAGTTTACTTAGTATTGGTGAAGAAAGAAATTAGTTATCCCATGAAACAGGAACTGATTCTGACCGAACTGGAATGGTTTCAGTTCACCGGCATGTCGCACTACAATGTACAGAACCACATTGGAATTGGGTGAAACCAGTGAATTAAAACCCGGATTGGACACCCTCTCATTTCTGTTGGCATATGGGTCCAAAAGAGGCTCAACCGGCGATTTGACGGGTTTAACTCCGCACACATATAAATAAATAAAATAGTAGGAATTAAATAACCAAGGCCCATTGCATAGTTGGTATAAGGTGGTTTTTGGTTTGCATGGAGTTGGTGGGTGGGTTCAACCTCACACAAGTCATTTTGAACGTCCAACTCATAAACAGTCGAACAAATGCTCAACAAGGACTTTTGCACCAGTTGGACTGGACGGTCAGGATGATTTCTTGCCGAAAGAGTCAATCTCAAGAGAGATTTTGATGAGAGGAAAAACATTGCTGTAAACAATGTGCAAATGCGATTATACTCTGGATCGCTTCATATATTGATTGATCAAATGTCTTTTCTATCTCGATAGATTTTCGTACTATCCAAAGCTTCGACTAAGGCTGTATTTGGAAGTCCCAACTTTTTCAGCCAGGGAGGATTTCTTTTCCTGTTTTTTTTTTTTTTTTTTTTTTTTTTCCCTAAATCAATATTGAGAACATTTGAGGTTAGACTTGGAATGTTCCGAATATCTCAATTTGCTATCAAATCTTCCTTACTTTATGTCTCTTTTTAAGTGTCCGGCATCGGTGCTCTTGAGGCTTGAAAAGTTAAGGTGCGATTTCTTGTGTGCAAGGGGCAGAGGATAAAAATAGATTTCACTTGGTGGGGTGGAATGAAGTTTGCAAGGCATATGAAGATGGTGGTGCAGGTATAAAAGATCTTAAATTTATGAATATGATGTTGCTTGGAAAGTGGCTTTGGGGTTTTGGGGATGAAGATGGGGCGCTTTGTAAGGAAGTCATTATAAGCAAATATGGGTGCTCAGAGGAAGGTTGGTGGACTAGGGAATTCTCTAATTATAGAGCATCGGCTTGGTGGAGAGGGGTGTCCTCCGTGAAGTTGGTGTTTTTAGGTGGTGTTGGGTTCTCCCTACGGAATGGAGAGAGAATTCGGTTTTGGGAAAATGTTTGGGTGGGGTCCTCCCCCTTGAAAGTTGATTTTCCCCATAACTTCTATCTTGCTCCAAGTCCTTCTGTGGTGGTGGCCGGCTGCTTCTCTACCATCGGGGATGTGGTGATATGGGAACCCCCATGTAGGCAGTTTCTTCCGATGAGGAGGTAGAAGAATTCGTAGCCCTTTTGGATTGCATTCATCTTTGCTTCTCAGTAGCTCCCTCCGTGGATATAATGGTTTGGAGACTTCAAAAGTCTGGCTCTTTCTCGGTTTGGTCTTTCTACTCCTGCTTTTGTGTGGATTGAAGGTGTAGGGAGGTGGTGTATACCAACTTCGTCTAGCATTATGAAGTCCCTCCAAAGATAGCTGCTTTTGGGTGGGTGGTTGGAAGAAAAAAGGTCTTGATTGTTGATAACCTTTGGAAAAGAGCGATGATTATTCCAAATATTCGTTTATGTCGATCATCTCTTTGTTCATTGCTCGTGTATTGGGTTGATTTCGTCAGATATCCTAGCTTGCTTCAAAGTTTCTTGGTTGTTCACGATGGTGGTGGGTGATATCTTGCTTGCTTGGCATGGAGTGGGCTTAGGGAAGGCTAAGAAGTCGCTGTAGAGAATGTCCTTGCTTGCAGTTTGGTGGGCCGTGTGGGAAGAAAGAAACGCAGGATGCTTTAGGAATGAAAGCAAATCGGCGGAGGTATTTCACAAAGGGCTAGGTTTCTTGTCGTTCAATGGGCTTCTAATGTTTCTAAGCTTAAGGGATGTAATCTTGATTTTCTTGGGATGTAGCCAGGTTGCCTCGGCAGCTTTGCGTTGCTGCTGCTGTTTTTCTTTTGTTTTGGTTTAATAAAGTTCTCTCTCTCTCTCTCTCTCTCTCTCTCTCTCTCTCTCAAAAAAAAAAAAAAAAAAAAAAAAAAAAAAAAAAAAGAAAAAAAAAAGGCAGCCAGCAGATTATATACTTGTTTCTGTGCTGCCCCAAATAAAGAGCGGGATGGCTTCCTATTCCTGCCGAAGTATTGGTTTTGATAATGATACATCCAAGCGAATTGATCTGCATGTGATCTGTCTATGAGATTATTACCTTCCTTTCGATAATATGCTTGCCTGTGGAGTATATGTTTGAAATTGCAACTTCTCACATTCTATGAAGTTTTGGATTTTTATTTTTTCATCCTTTTTGTGCTGCTGCAAATGCACCTGCGTTCATGGGTATGATAGCATTGTGCCTGAAGCTTTTATGACAAACTGGATAGTTCAATCATCAATTTGCACTGTCCGTTCATTCTGCACAACTAGTGGCAGCCCATGATGGAAAATCACACAGGAGGATTCTGACTCTTTTTGACTCTTTGGCCATTAAAAAAAAAAACTAACCATCCATCTTACTAGCCATATCAGTGGTTAGCACCATCTGACCGACTTATGCTCTGGAACCCTAAGGGCCCGTTTGGCCGGGTGGATTGGAAGGGATTGAATAGTATTAGGGTGGATGGCATGGATTTCAAGGTAATGATGGTGTTGTCAGTGGATTGTCTGAAGATCCATGGAATTGCCATATCCTTGGGTTGCTATATCGAGTCTGTTTGGCACGCCCAGCCAATCCCGGGATTAAACCTTCTCATCCCTTCCAATCCCTCGAACCAAACACGTCTCAGGCAAATTTGAACGGATTAGGCTGGATTGGATGGGATTTAAAGGTAATGATGGTGTTGTCAGTGGATTGTCTTAAGATCCATGGGATTGCTACATCCTAGGATCAGATTACCCGGTCTGTTTGGCACGCCCGGCCAATCTCGGGATTTAACTTCCAAGCCCTTCCAGTACCATCCAATCCCTTCCAATCCGCCCGGCCAAACGGGCCCTAAGCAACCATAGGTGGGGCCCATTGTACAGATGCTTCCAGTTGATGAAGGGAACTATCTTTCTTCACTCAACCTTACCTGTCTGTTTTCCATATGCTATTCATCGGATGACGCGTCATGGCCTTCCTATAATTGTATAGAATAAATGAACAGTCCAGATTATTGATTGCTCTGCCCCACACATCATACAGAAGCTAATTTGAGATTGGATAATTTAATTTCTTATGTCATTGATGTTGACAGGAACTGTTCTTAGCATCCACTCTGCCAGTGAGTTTGAAACCAAGCTCAATGCCGCATCGAAGTTATCCCGACTGGCAATCCTGTATTTCACAGCATCATGGTGTGGTCCCTGCCGCGTCATTTCTCCTCTTTATACGAACCTAGCTGGAAAATACCCAAAAGTTGTATTCATGAAAATTGACATCGACGAGGTGCGGGATGTGGCCGCACGTTGGAATATCAACAGCGTGCCTACCTTTTTCTTCATAAAAGATGGAAAAGAGATTGACAAGGTTGTTGGGGCTGATAAGGGCAGCCTTGAAAGGAAGATTACACAATACGCGGGCCTTTCATGAGTGGGTCCGTGGATGAATGGCCCCATCAACCAATGGCTGATCTTTGTTGTGGATCTGAAGTATCCTGAGTGGGCCCCTTTTGTACTTTTAACTCTTCACTAGGCTTTTACAGTGTGTGTAGTAACCTTCCAACTTTTCTTTTGCATGGCTAGGATTTTACCAGTTTTACGTGGAGTTGTAGGGACTGTCCATCAATAATGTGTATTTTACTAAAGGACATGATTTTGTACATGTGGTTCGGATGTTTTGGGGTTCAAAACGTTCATCTGATGGGTCCCACCATTAGTAACGTATGCTTCTGAAATCTCCAAGATTTGAGCTTGGATCTCTGGCCTTCTTTCAGTTGAAGGTAGACTCCTATGCTAGCTTCGCACCGTTAAGAAAATGGTGGTGACTCTTTAACTGTACATATTGGGTAGCGTTTGGCTGGCAATCAGATGGCCAAAATGGCTCACCCAACTGTGGATGGAGCATGAGTAAGAAATACACTGAGAATACAATATACACCTGATTTTCCCTTTGAATTTGGATGACTCGCTGTTTTACTTTTAACTGTCTATTTGATACCCATTAATTGGATGCATAGCATTGCTTGACTGGTGTGATTTAGATATCTACTTTTACTTTTAACCGTCTATTTGATACCCATTAATTGGATGCATAGCATTGGTTGACTTGTGTGATTTAGAGATCTACATCCGCAATGGGTCCCACAATTTGGATAGTTTGGATAATTGTACATAGGGCCATGTGGGGATGATGAGTTGCCACCATTTTCAAAACGATGCCAAACCATTCTTAAGGTGGTCGGGTGTAAACGGGCCGTGCCTATTTTGATTTCTGAGTAAAGGGATTTAAGTAAAGAAAACATAATAATAATAATTATTATTATTATCATTTGTAACATTCAATCTGAATTTATCCAATGAGTGGTTACACATGTATAACCTGAATTTTGATTGGAGTCCATAAGCTTGAAGTTAGACTTATTTTTTCAAGAATATTTATAAAAAAATTAATTAAAGCATCATTCTCCTTTCTAATTAGTTTCAATGCATCCAGTCTTTTGTATTTCTTCAAAATTTTGAAAACTGGGGGTAAACGAAATTCGAACCATTTGATCGAAAACTCTCTCACGCCATGGGCCGTGCTTGGCGGCCTAGCAAGCCATGCTTCGTGCCATGCCGCAGGCTAGGATATTGAAGCCCCATGGCTCACTATTTTACTGTGCCGTGCTGGGCCCGGCAGCTGTGCATGGCCGTGCCGCAGGCTGGTTTTACTATGCCAGGCCATGCCATGCCATGCCGTAGACTGGCGGGCCAGATTTACACCCCTAGCCCAGGCCGTGCTGGACCTTAAAAATAGGCAGGTCCACCCATCAGGGCAATGGATGTACACTGAATGTGACCACTGGCAATAATTTACAGACCATCCATATGTTTTTATACCATGTGGTCCACTTGATAAGCAGACGGGTCTCAATGTCATGGCATCTGTATGCCGTGCTAGCCTGCGAATCGGTGCTCCGGCGTGTGATTCGCTTGAGTTGGAACTGGGCTGGGCTGAACTGTTTTCAAGTGTTAAATAAGTGGGCCGATCTGATTTGATGGGCCTCAAGAAAAGGTCAAGCCCTGCGTTTGATCAGTTACTGGGTCTAATCGGCTCTGGTGGGGATGTGATGGCATGTCATGATTTATAAGTGCACTCATGTGGATAGGAGGTTGAGAAATGGCTGAGATGGTTCCTTCTCGTACATAACAATCATCAAAGGTGATGAGTGCCGTTGATCAGGTGGGCCTTACAGTGGAATTTCTTGAGAGCAATAGAGAGAAACGTCACCTACAAACGTATCCTAGAAATC
>JAJHSJ010000009.1:14761455-14822621 GCA_021015155.1 Magnolia officinalis | reverse complement strand
GGTTTTAGGGTGTAAACAGTTTGGTTCCGGTTCTAATTTTCCTGGAACCATTAGGAACGATTCGGTTCTAGTTTCACCCCAGAACCAGACCGGACCGACCCATGTGCACCCCTACCCACACACCATATGGGTACTCGAAACCATGACCTCATTGTTGAAACTCAAAGAATTTATCATTCTAAAATTCTTCATATTCATATAACTCTTGTATAAATTGATCTATCTCTACTAAAATTTTTCACATTTTGCTAAATTCTATCCATGGCCAGTAACCATCAACATCTATTTCAAATAGTTCAAAGTTTTATTTTTAAAAAAAATAAACATATATATATATATATATATATATATATATATATATATATATATATATATATATTAAATATGTTTAATTTAGTTTATTAAAAATAACTTTTTTCATATCAAGTCTGTCGTGCCCAAAAACAGAGCCCGGCTCGTGACCATGCTTTTAGAATGTGACTTGGAGATTATTAATTTTTTTGTCCATCTTCTAAAGCATACAGAATTCTAAATATTTCATCAATTATATGAGAGTTTTTAAAATGAAATTTTGTTAACAATGATCCAACCCAACTAGATAAGTTCCATATTTTATACTTCCATATATTAGAATATAATGTGACAAACCGATTACCTATATGTCCATACGCATCCTTGGGATATACTGAAACGACTACCATTATTGGTACCGACAAAAAATTATCGGAAATTGGTATTGGGTTCAGAAGTTCATATCTATTGAATACAGATTTCCACGAGCTGTATACATTCGATGATTAGACATGCAAATCGAAGAAAAAATACTACGAAGGAAAAACTACTCTCCTATCTCACTCAAATGAATTGGTTTCCAGAGCATTTTTCGAAGTGACTTTCACTTTCGACCCGATTCCCCGTGACATAGGGACCTCCCATTTTAATGAACTATTCACATGTATGGCCCATGGTCTGAATTTCGTATCCATCAATTGTTTCTAACCATCCAATCATAAGCCAAAAAGCGGATGGTTGAGATGATCGGATGGTTAGGATTGTTTGATTACACTGGGAAATTTATTTTTATACTTTGAGAAGGAGAACATCACAAAAGTAATCTTACATCGTGATGGTGTCTCTTGACTTTTTTCGTTTTTTGATAGGGAGAGATTTTTATTAAAATGAAAATGGGGGTGTTTTTTGTTGTAATAGTTGAACACGGGCGTTGTGTCATTTCTGAAAAAAATCTTAATGATGGATGGTTTTACTAATGATTGTACGTGAAGCTCCCCACTGAGAAGTTCCATGGCTTCTCATTCGTTTTTTAATGATTGATTTTCCACATTGTCCAATTGCAAGATGAAAGAGTTGGATAAGGTGGCCCACCTTCTTATCATTGTGACAAATGTCACTACATGAGACATTGATCGTGTGCTCCGAATGACCCGGAAAGAGTGAATTAGCATGGTTCAGCCGCCCATATTTGGGAGGTTGGTTGCGTGCCAAACCTGTCATGACATCATTATTTTACTACCACAGTCAGGACCGTTGATTTGGTGGGCCTATATATACGCTCAGTTGCACACCCGTTCTCATGAATTTTCGCAAGAACATTTTGAGAACTCATCACACGTAATGTGAGCCCAAAATCTGAACAGTTCACGTCACACAACACTCAAGAAAACCTCTAGTCCCAACTTTTACACTGATCCAAAACTTTGATGGACTATGGAAAAAGAGTTTCCATGGGCCACCAAAGTTCCGATCAAGATAAAAGTTAGCCCTGGGTTTCATGGGGTGCTGCATCACATGGATGATTCAAATTTTAGACTCATATAATGAGAGATGAGTTTTCAAAAAGTTCTCGTGAGTTTCCATGAGACCACACACACACACACATATAATATATATATATATATATATATATATATATATATATATATATATATATATATATATATATATATATATATATATATATATATATTATCTTGTACTAGTTTTTTCAAGTGGAGTTTTTTTATGCTCTAGAGCCATGGATTTGGATTGTGCTATTGCCTTCATCAGTGTCCCTTAAGGGAAAAAGTCCCACAACTGGATGGAGAGCCGTCCAATCATTACAACTTTGGCTTATAGACCATACAAATAGTAGCCCAACAGTTCCCTATCATCGTACACGCTTGTCTTGCCACATGTATGCTGGAGGATAAAGCTGAAAAGGAGTAGCATTTCTCTACTATTATTTAATGTGTACCACTTACATCAATTTTCTCATTGACTTAGTACACCATTGCAGGATGTTGTGTCCTAATGGTGTCATTTTTAGATGATAAAAGAGATGGGGACACGTAATCAAGGGCCCATATTGAAATCAAACATTCCATAATACATGACAACTTGCATGAGTAGAAGAGTGTAGAAGGAATTGTGGGAGTGGTGGAGGATAAGGTGTCATATATGAAGAGCCATGCCTATGAAAAAAAATATAAAAGCCATCATGAAAAGTGTTGGCCACTGAAAAATGGAAGATGCTACGTCAGATCCTCCCTTTCTCTCATGGTGGGGCCCATTCTCTTGTGGTGGGGCCCTCTTTCTTGTGGTGTGGCATGTCTGACTAGCTGGTTTGGTAGAGAAACCGCGTGCTAGGTAGAGCTGTAGAAATTAAATAGAGCAATGTATTTTATTTCCGAGGAATGATCACCTACAGTTCAGTCGTACGGTAGACTACCATACGTTTGAGCTGTGTGGAGTCAACCGTGATATGTAAGTGCCATCCAACCCGTCTATCAAATCCAAATCCACATTTTAGATTTAGATACCAAAATCCTGGATGACCCAATTCTCAGGTGGGCCACACCAAAAGGAAAAATTGTAGGGGAATGCTTATCATAGATACTTCCAGATGGAATGTGGGGACCACAGTATTGTGTATATCTCATCCAATCAATTCATCAGGTGTCTCCCACCAAGATGAAGGGACAAACCAAAACGCTAAATGATTACAAAACTCAGGTAAGCCACAATCGAACATTTGGGTTTTAGCCGTGATTGTGCATTGCTGTCCGTGGTGTGCCCCACCTGATTTTTGGATAGGGATGATTTTTAGAATGTATGGTGAGCACGACTTGAATTACACATACATGATATCATGGATGGGCCCCACGTACGCTAGTCGGACGTATACAAATGTATAATCATTCTCCCTTCATTTACTACTCCTTTGGACCTCCACACACATGGGGCCCTTCCTCAGCGATCAGAACCTGTGGATCAATGGTCCCACCACTGTTCATGGTATAAAAACAAAAGTCCACCAATCAGACGCGGTTTGGTGGATTCAAACGGAAGCTTGTGAATGTGGAGGTAACTATTAAAAAAAAAAAAAAAGAAAAGAAAAAAAGAAGAAGAAAAGAAGACTACTTTCATGCCACCAGCAAAAGTACACTAATTAGATGGCTAGGATTGTCCGATAGGTGCTATTTTTGCACGGTGGGCGATCAGTAGTCAGACGGATAGAATGAATGGTTCCGATCACCAACCAATAGTCACATTAGCTCCTTTCTTTCAATTAGCATTTTACTTAATAAAAAAGGAAAAAAAAATTTAATGTTTTTCAATAAAATATTTCAGTTATCCAACGAATTTTAGGTACCAACCAACAGTTCCAACAGTTCTACGTCAGTCGCTTTTGTACTTGAGCTTTTTTCTGTATCCCAATCAATTGCTCTAACTGCTAAGTGGAGAAGTGGGGTCCATCATTATCCACTGAGAAGCCAATTAGGATGATGGGAGTGGCCAGAACGGCCTATGATTCCTTCAACCGCCCCAATAACTTGTGCCGAGCACACTGAATAACAGACGTCCATGATCTGTTAGTCTGCCACATGGCCCACTATCCTCAACAGGAAAGTAATTTGAATATCCAAGAATTCTAGTCCCCTCCATCTGTCCCATAACATTCTATAGCTTCACCATCTCCCACTAATCTTAGGGCCGTGTGGGCGCATCCTAATTGGGTCTTTTTATTATTATTATTTCAATTATACAGATAAATACAATTAAATAGTTAATTAATAAATACTTTTTAAATATGTTTGTTTAATTATGCCTAAAAAACAGCGCCATAAAGCATGAATTTGAATATAGGTACGGTACTGTCAAAATTTATAGCTCCCAAAGTAACGTATATATGTGATCTACACAATCCATCCATTTACCATCTCGTTATAAGGCATGAGTTCAAAATTAAGGTAGATTGGAAGGTCAAGTGCACCACACCACAGGAAATAAGGGTGTTAATGACATCAACCATTTGAAATTGAAACATTCGCTGAGCCCACGGGGCCCACGGGAATATGTATTTATTATTTAACATGTTCATAAGATCACAATGACATGTATGAGGGGTATACACAAATAGTTTGATTCATATGTTCTACCACACTATTCTATTATTGTGTGTGCCTGACTTGTCATACCTCATAATCCTCACATCCTTACAAAAATGATTGAATTCCTTCGAAGTAAATTCTCCACAGTTGTCTATTCTCAGTACTTTTAACTGCCGCCTGACTGTTTTTCAATAATGAACTTCCAAGACTTGAAAGTGATAAATACGTTGGATTTATTCTTCATGAAATAAACTTATACTTTTCTAGAGAAATCTTCAATGAATATTATAAAGAATGATGACCCTCCTCTAAAAACCACGGGCGACGACCTCCACATGTCAGAGTGCACATAATCCAATGATCCCTTATTATTATGTTTCATGGTTTTAAATGACAATTTTGATCATTTACCATTATACAATGTTTACGTACATTCAAATAATTTTTTTTTTTTTTTTTTGGTTTTTTTTTAAGCAGGAATTAAACCACAATTTTCGAGTACCTTCATATCGTGCTCGCTCATGTGGCCTAGGCACGCATGCCATATACGTGTTGATGTAGACTTCTCTACAGACGTTGCAACTCCTCCTGATATTGTATTCCTAATCAAATTGTAGAGATTGCCGTTCCTTTGTGCTTTCATAATGGTGAGTGCCCCCTTTGAAACTTTTAGCACACCATCATGGCTAGTGAACATGCATCCTCATGCATCAAGAGCATCCAGAGAAATTAGTTTTTTTTTTTTTTTTCAAATCTTGAACGTGCTTCACATCGATCAGAGTACGCTCTACTTTATCAAACATTCTAATGCGAACAGATCAAATTCCGATAACCTTACATGCATGATCATTGCTCATAAGAACCAGGTCACTATCATACTCGTGGTATGTGGTGAACCAACTTCGATGAGGGGTCATGTGGTACACAACCCCTTTATCTAGAATCCACTCATGGTATAAGTGACCCATTTTGGACACTGATAATACATCCAACTATCCGAATCTTCACAAGATTTCGCCGAATTAGCCTCCCTTGTAGAATTATCTGAATTCTCACCCATCAAGGTTTTAAGAGACCGATAGTCCTTCATATGTCCAGTTTTCCCACAATTCTAGCCCTTCATTTTGCCATTATCCTTAGATTTGAACATCGATTGCGAATTTTCTTTCTCTCTGTCACGCCTCAAACTCAGAAACCGGGCTCACAAAATTCCCTATCGCTGAATCCGGCAATAACAACTTCCGTAGTACCCCATTCTCGGCTTTGGCACCCATATACCAGGTTCCGATCCTGGGATCCTATAAGAGGATTTTCAATATAAATTTGTTTCATAGAAATCATAACCAAAAGCATAACCTACGAACAATAATCAAAACACCATCATAAAATCCACTAATGAAAAAATTTGAGTACGATGCGCATAAAAGGAAATACAATGACAATAAAAAGGCTCTGGAAGCTCAACTGCACACTCCTGCTCCTGCTTAGCTGCGACTGCGTCCTGGCGTCACCTGCACGCATCTATTGTGCATAAGCTTATGGAAAGCTTAGAGGGTGGTGTAAGTGTGTGCGCAAGGTAGAAATGCAAGAATGCAATATCAGAGTAATGCAGAATCATGCTGATAAGTCCGTGAATGCCATCAGCCATACCAAGGCTATGCGATGCAAGACATGAATGCTATCGGCCATACCAAGGCCATGCAATGCAAGGCATGAATGCTATCAGACATACTAAGGCCAAACGATGAAAGGCCTACATAGCAAATGTCATGTGCAAGATGTAGCTCAAGTGTATCAATCCACATATCAATCAAGTTCATCTCTGGAGCATCATATATTAGTACAGTTCTCTCTGGATAATCACCGGGGTCTAGTACACTATACACCGTATTGTTGCCCCACACTGGACGCACAACTGTGCAAGTGGAAGAGACCTCACTACCCACCTGACTAGTAGTCTGCTAATATCTACCTGGCACGTCGGCAGCGGACCCATTTATGAGCTGGTCAGACTCAGCCTAGCAATTGCCCCCTACCCTCGGGCGGGTAAGGCCACACTCCCTTCTAACCGACCACGACACAATGGGAGACGCGACCTCCTGGTATTCGGCCTTTATGCACTCATACATTCATTCGGTCTAGGCATTGGAGCATCCTCCATGGTACCATAAGGGTTTGGGGACTTTCACCCTGGGAAATCTTTTGCGCCCCCGTGCTTAACAAGAATCTTTAGTATCCAATCCTGCCATCCATGTTATATCTGCGGAGGCTACAGCCCTGATGTCGCTAGGACGTACAGTGATCATAATCACACAATGTAAGATGCATGAGTCACGCAGTCCAATCATGCATCAATCCTGCGCATACAGTGCGCTCATGTGGGACAACTCCGCCTATCAGGGAGTACCATAAACAACCTGCTCAATGACATATGCAATGGTCAACCACTTCTTATAACAAGCATGCAGATGTTATATATGGGCATGTATCATGATGCTATGCTATCACATACTCATAATCGGTATCGATAATCGGCCTATATATATGGCGGGGTTCATAGAAGGGCAGCCGATCTAAACCATAACATAAAGATCGATCCTCAACTATGGATATACCAAATCTGATAACATGGATCCCTCCGTTTACGGTGATGATGAACTCTCCTCATATCAAGGTTGGGCCTAAATGGCCTACCTATAATCCAAAGGATCCGGAACGGGCTTCCTTCACCATACTATCATATGGCTCGCTATTGAGGGTCAAATATTGCATATTAGACCCTAATTATTGCTTGGTTCTACGTACATGATAATGCTTAACGCTTTATTTTAATCGTGTTTGTGTTGCAAGGTGAATTTAAGAGCTTGAACTGAAAAAGGGTGCTAAAGTCATGTAATTTATGCTCAAGAATCACCAAGGTAAGGGACGGTTCTTAGGAGACCGAGATTGAAGAATTCACACGCTAAAGATTCGAGAAAATCAAGTGATTGAAGTTAAAGGGGCCTGAAAGTCGTCCTGAATGCAAGGTCACAGGGTTCCCACCATCCGTTTGGCTCGAAACTTTATATCTGGCCTGAGGACCCTAAATTAAACATACACGTCGAAATTCAGCCCTTGGATCCCTATGAAAGTGGCCAACGGATAGATTAGCCTAGAAATCATCGACTTGGGGCCCATGTGATCTCTAAATATACCTTAATTTTGGTCTCAGCTCCTTAAATTAGATGGGAAGTCAGATGAACGGAGCAGATGTTTCAAAAACATCACGATGGACCCCACGTTTATGGGTGCATGTACATAGAAGGTGCATAGCCCCGGTGCACCGGACCGAAAAATCCGGTCAAAGTCGGTTTGACCTGACTTTCCAAATCTGAGAGAGTGTCTCTCTCTCCTTGCTTTGTTCCGTGCGAACAAACGTCTGCTGGGATGTTGCTGGCCCACCAACACGATCCAGACAAGCAATCCGAACTATCCATTATGTCCAGGAGCCATTATGTCCAGGAGAGGATTTCGACCAAACCCTTGACGTTCTTGTGCAACCATGCACAAGAATAAGCGCAGTGAAGAAGGAGAAGCTGACGCACATTGATCAGCACTATGGCCCACCAAGAACTCAGATCCAACTTAATTTTTTAAAAATGGCCTAAATTGGCCCTACGAGGCCAATGAGCGGCCCTGATCCACTAAACATTCACTACAAGTGGGCCCCACAGAGATCAGCGTAACTTTCGTGTGCAGGGCCTGCGTCCACGAGTTCCAGATGATCCGAGAAGTAGTGACCCACCACCGTTGATTAGATGGCCGATTCGGACCATCCAGATGAAGCCCAGGCAAGAACCGAACCCCTTCATGGAGAAAAATCTGAGAAGATCCGATCATGGGGAGTCCTCCATAGCGCCAAATGCGGGTCAAGTGCGAAAGCAAGAAGTTTCGCTGCGTATGGAAGTGCGTAAGTTTACGCACGGAACCGACTGGTTTTGACCGACTTCCACCACCACAACCGACTCCCTATTGATGAGAGAGAGAGAAAGGGACGTGATGAAGGGAAGGAGGATTGGACGTGAAACAAAAGGAGAGAGAGAGAGAGAGAGAGAGAGGAGAGAGAGAGAGAGAGAGAGAGCGTGGGCAACAACAAGCTTTTCTCCTTCTTTTCTTCTTTAGTGTCTTCTTTCCTTTGATGCATTTTATGAGATTTTAGTTTCATCACGTCTATGATGAGCTAAACCTCTTAGCTAGGGCTAAGAGGTGAAGCTTGTAGCGTGATGTATTTTTCTATGCTTTGATTCATGTTTAATGAACTCTCCTTGATTCTAGTTTGATTATATCGAATATTCATAGTTTTTAATGGTTTATTGTGACTTAAATTACACTAGATCTGCGATAGCTTTGAGTATATCCTGTGCATGTGGCGAGGTTGTGAGCGTAAGAGCCATGTTGTTCACCATCGTCTCCTGGACATGGTTGGATGATGAAATCCTTCCCTACATTCATAACTCTCTTAGATTGGATGTGGATTGGTTAAATTCTGTTGTTTGCTTTGTCTCATGGGCATGGTTTTGTGATGGAATTAATTCTAATTCTCATACCTCTCATCTCTTGAAAACTGGATCAAAGGAAGTTCAGATTTGATTTTTAATGATATATCTTCCAACTGGATGAATATGAGACTCTAAATCCAGTTGTGTTCATAAATCAAGCATACATCTCCCTGATCTCTACAAGTGGATCCTTGGCACCCTAGTTTCTCACCTTTAAATTTTACAAGCTTTAGTTTAATATTTCACCATTATTCTCTTAAATTTCATTGATTTATATTACATCTTATTCTAGTTCTAGTTTTGGTTACTTTTAGAATACGTACAAGGTTCAGTCTCTGTGGATTCGACCTCGGTCTTACCGAGATTATCATCGCAACCCTATACTTAGGGTAGTGAACACCCGCTAGATGCCCTAGAGGGCCCAACTAAGTCCTAGATGGACTCCAAGATTAAAAATAATCCTACTAACAACCAATGGGGGCCCAACATCTTGGGTTATCCCAATACGAATAGATGGATCATGCAAACATCAATGGGACCCAATGATTTGGGTTAACCCACTTAGAGAATGATGAGAATGGGCATAACAAAGGCCTAAGGGAAGGTCACAATGTGGACATTTAACCATCATTACCCATTCAATGTGGACATTTAACCAACATTGCTCCCAAGGAGTGGCCCACATAAATCCAAACATATAGTGGGGCCCGTGGCCTCACACAAGGGCCTCATATACTTCACAATGGGCCTTACACAAGGGCCTAATATGCATCACAATGGGCCTTAACATATGGGCCTCATATACATCACATTGGGCCTCACACATGGGCCACAAATACATCACAATGGGCCTCACCAAATGGGCCATAAACACATCACACGGGCCTCACCAAATGGGCCATAAATACATCACAATGGGCCTCACCAAATGGGCCATAAACACATCACAATGGGGTGGGCCCTGCACATTCCAAATGGGCCCCACCAGGTGGACAATCTGGATAGCTTGGATCAAACACGTACATCACGTGGGGGCCACATGGATGGACGGTGTGAATATACAACACATCACAAGGTGGGCCCCACCCGTCCAGTAAACGGCGGTGTGAAGATATAACACATATATTGCAGTGGCCCCACGGATGCACGGTGTGGATCACTTGAGATTTGGATTTGTCCCATTTCCTGGCCCATGGCCTAAAATAATTTGGAAAAATTGGATGGACGGATGTAGATACAACTCATCCATCAGGTGGGTCCCACCGTCCAACAGACTGGACGGTGCGGATATACGACACATACATAATGGTGGGGTCCACGTCCAGCTGGAATGGACGGTCAGGATATAAGGCACATACATCACCTGGGTCCCACGTGGACATCAGGGATGAAACACATACATTAAAAGGTGGGCCCCACCCAAACAAACGGCGTGGATAAGTCCCATACATCACGGCTGGCCCATGCAGTACCATCCAGAGATGGACGGTGTGGGTACAACATACATACATCAAAGTGGGCCCCACCCGCCCACACGTGCAGCACGTGTGGGGTGGGCCCCACCCGTTGCCAGGTGGACGGACGATTGGGATATAACGCATACCTCATGATCAGACCACATAAATTGTTGACGTTAAACAACAGCTAAATAGCTGCGTGGGACCCACTGTCCAAGGTCTGGACGATGTGGATCCAGCACATGCATCAAGGTGGGTCCACGCGTGTGGGACCCACCAGCTATACATTAAGCTGATATTTGTGTTTTCTCTTCATCTAGGCTTGTCCATACGGTCAAGACAATGGGCCTGCCACTGGATGGGCAGCAAGGTGGGCCCCATGGTTGGACGACATGGATTTAGGTTACATGCATCACAGCGGGGTCCACCAGAGTGGGCCACGCAGCCCCGGAATCGAGTTAGTATTTGCGTTTTCCTTCATCTGGGCTGGCCCAAAAATGGGCAGCAAGGTGGCCCCATAAACTAGACGTTCAAAAAAATCTGGACAGTTTGGATTGTTGATCACATCAAGTGGGCCACACACATCATTACCACAAAAAAATGAAATGAGAAGGAGAGAGAGAGAGAGAGAGAGAGAGAGAGAGAGAGAGAGAGAGAGAGAGAGAGAGAGGAGGGAGAGGGAGAGAAGAGAGAGAGAGAGAGGCCCCGCCACTATGAGCCCCTAATACATGCATCATTACATGGATCCCATGCATGCATGGGCCCAACATTACAAAATAAAAATATGAGGTAGGGATACCATCCCCGCCATGCAAATAAAGGGTTTAAATGATCCTTAGAAGGCATGGATTAGAGTAGAAATCATCGTGGTGGGGTCCATGGAGAATGGACCCACCATGGGTCATGCATGCAAGAAGATGGGCCAAAGGCCACATCAAGGGGATCATGGAGGATCTCCACCATGGATTGGTGGGTCCTTCAAGTCACCATGCAAATGAAAGAAAGAAATCTAAGGGAGAGGATGAAATCTAGCTCTAGAGAGCACCCACCTTGGATCTAGATCTTCTACTTCCACCACTATGTTCTAGAGCTCCAAGGGAACAAGATTCAATGGTTGAGATGAAGTTTGGAGGGTTGGATTGGGGGAAATGAGCTTGGGATGTGGCTGAATTTTTTTGGAGTTGCTTGCACGTCACAAGCTTCCTAGCAATGGAGAAATGAAAGAAAGAGGGTGTAACACTTCGTACCTCTGGTACAAAGGTGTTACCTCTCAAACATACAACGATGGAGGTAAGGGTTAATTAACTAAATACCTTGAACCAATTTATGCAGGATGGGACTCCCAGTTGCCTTTGAAGCCTTCCATCCGAGGCGTAGGAGCTGAGATGAACTGATAACTCTTGAAGATAAATTAATGACCAACCAGGCACTCGAAGCCTCTCAAATCCCTGTTTAACAGTCAAAACGAAATCTCAGGCTAATCTGACCTTTGGATCAAGATTTATGGGCCAAATGAGCCCTGGAAAGTGCAATATGGCTCACCTGGGCCTCGGCCCCGCCCCAAACTAGGCCAAGGCCCGTACACAGAGCCCCCAAGATGGTTAGACAGTGTAGATTGATCACAAGCATCATAGTAGACCCCAACCGGAGTGCACGTGCACCCTAATTCTAGTGCATGAAGTGCGCTGGATGCACCAAATTGGTCAAACTACCTTTGACCGAGCCCAAACACAAAAATCCAAAATTTCCTTCTCGCCAACGCCATTTGAATCTGACAAACTTTGGCCCTCTAAGTGGTCCACCCTGAGCACTTTCTGAATGATCCAAACCGTCCATTTGGCTCGTGGGACCCGTCTTATCGTACCGGTATAGGCTTTTAAGCCCATGTAAAGGAACGGAGAATTTAGAAAAAAACTGTCCAAAGACCTACATGTGGCTAGGATCTGTGATGTGGGCCCGATCTAGGGCTACATGGGTGGCCCACGATCGGCCGGATCATGCCATCCCAGCCATCCGTTTTCCAGGAAGAGCCACGCTCTCCCATTTTCAGAAATGACCAAGCAAGGGGCCTACACCAAAGAAAGCAAAAATGGGATTTTCTTTTCTGGGAAAGTAGGTGCTGGCGTGTTTCTAGCCACTCTTTGGGCCACGTGGAGAAATCTTAGCCCTCCCTTGAAAGATAGTACGAGATGAGAAAGAGAAGCATCTCATCTCATGAGAAAATGAAGAAAACCGGATCTTCTCATGAGATAACCTGAAATTGATGTTTGGGGGTCCAAAAAGTGGGCCCCACGTCGATCAAAGGTCCCATCTGGTTTGCTCAAACAGACCAGATCAAGTTGAAATACGTGGAGTTGTGATCTACCATTAAAGGGCAGATTATCTTCCCCGATAACCCACCAAAAATCTGATCACGAGATGGACCCCACAAGGCTTAAAAAGTTGCTTTTCTGATGGATCAGAACGCTAGCAACACATCTCAAGAATTAGATTGGCCTCAGCCACCTTTCAATCATAAATGTTGCAAGGGATGTTTTCTCCCTACCGTTGATGATCTTTCCGTCTCTCCTATAAAAGGGGCACTATCGCCTTGAGATTCGCACCAGAGAGAGGAGAAAGGAGAGAGAGAGAGACAGAGAAAGAGAGAGAGGAGAAAGGAGAGAGAGAGAGACAGAGAAAGAGAGAGAGAGGAGAAAGGAGAGAGAGAGAAAGGAAAGAGAGAGAGAAAGAGAGAGAGGAGAAAGGAGAGAGAGAGAGGAGAGAGAGGCCAACGAGTGAGCTTGCAGTCACTCGGCTTGACTCACCCCATTCTCAGCTCGACTCGGTCGAGTTTGGTGGCTGCCCCACCAAGTTCCGAGACCAGGAACCCATCAAGTATAAGCCCTACACATAGCCATTTCCCTTCAAACCTTATTACCATGCTAACCTAGGTATGGACCTTCGCAGGGACCCTCACTGCAGCTGCTTCTGAGTCAAGATAACTCAAATTTCACCGGAATTGGACCAGGTAACAAGCTGTCTTTTCTCGTTTTCTTTTACCTATTGACACACCAGCATGGTAGGCAGGATATGAGTTGAAAACAGGCCAAACAATGGCTGTATATTTAGGCTGAAAATAGGCCAAACAACGGCCATATGTCGGCCTGAAAATAAGGCCTAACAGTAGCTTAGTTTCGGGCCAAAAGTCTGGCCATAGATCATGTGTAGAAAGGAGCCTCAGATGGGTCAGAATAGGAACCCGCTCCTAGGTGGGTTTTGAGAAGGACCGAAGAACTATCTAAAAGTGGGCCACGTTTGGAGTTGGAATCATGCCTCAACAGGCCCTGATTCGAATGGGATTTCAAGGCTCAGATGGGCCATGAAAATAGACCAGGATCTAGTTGTGTATCAGGCTTGAAACCCGACATTCATAAGGTCGTGGAAATTACGCCGAAAGGAGGCCTTCAGTTGGGCCGTGCAAACAGACTGAAAACAGCCCAGAACTGGGCCAGAAACCAGCCCAGAACTGGGTGGAAATCAGCCTGGGCCATGTTCGAAAGTCAGGAGGGCCGCACTCTGTAGACCAGGTGGGCCGCACCCGAGATTCAAATCTCAGTGGGCCACACCATCTCAAGACAATGGGCCGCACTTGAGATTCAAACTCAGTGGGTCGCATTGTCTTCAGCCATGCTGGGCCGTGAGGAGGGGCCCTGCTACAAATCACAGTGGGCCGCACCACATTTACAATGCAGTGGGCCTCACCATTAAATGTAGTGGGCCTCACCATAAGGTGCAGTGGGCCAGCCCCACTTGGGCTTAGGTTGGACCCAATAACTGGGCCAAAACAGGCCCAGTTCAGCCCATAGTTGATGATGAGCTTGGGCCCAAAAGCTGGGCCACCTATTATGACCAAAGATTGGTGGGCCCAGTCACTTTAAAACAGGCCCAAATAACCTAACCTTAGGAACTCTTGTCTAATGCAAACTGGTCTCTCTAGGAAACTACTTGCGTAACTTGGGCCCACTATCTACGTGCGAGAATCGGATCAAGGGCCGTACTACAACCTTTTTGATGATGATTTCTTTTCCCCTTGAGCTTTCCATCTCTAAACTGGATTAGGGATAGTCTTTCATGACATCTTCTAATGATATCCTAGAAGAGGGTGATCGTTTGATATGCTTGCTTGGATACGTGTTTCATAGTTTATTTGACCACTTGTTAGTTACGATTTGTATATCTTGAAAACGACTGAATCATTGGTTTACTTGTACGTAGGACCAAATGCATAAATTGTTGTTTCATCATATGTCTTAGAAATGATTAACCCACTGATTAGTTGCTTAGAATGAAGCAGGATTTCCGATTTGTTGATTTAATTAGATGTCCTAAAACTGTTTGGAATACTTGACTTATATGTTTGAAATTGCTATAGTACTTGATTAGTTCACTTGGATACTTGCCTAAGAATTAATTGACTAATTATTTGATTGTCTTCCTTGAGTTACATGTTTAGAGACGAATAGATGGTGAGTACATGATCCTTTCATTATATGTATGCTCGAGTATTAAATCATGCCTGAACTTCATATGATTGAAATGGTTGCAAGTCGCATATTATCTAAAACCTCTCTAAGGGAACTCCTATTTAAAGGGAGTTTGTACTTAGGGTGTAATTAGACTGGTTATGATATGAGTAGACCCTTAATATGGAGGTTATGGTTAGTGGTAATTGATTTATGGGGTATCACTTATGGAGTGATTTCACTTATCTGGCTATGGAATGAACTTTGTGACATTTATTATCACTGCTATTTATTCGTATTTAAATCATACATACCGTCTCATTTTAATCGCCGCATTTGATGATTTCGATACTCCATTTCTAGTCAGCATACGGTGGTAGTCCCCTTACGTTGAGAGTTGATTGACCATGTGTTGATGAGTTCAATACACACCCTAAAACGATATACTCATTTTAACAGCCCACGCCCACACTGTATGATATTGTCCGCTCTGGGCACAGCCCGCACGGTTTTGTTATCGGGGTTTCCCCAAAAAGGCCTCATATAGTATAGGGTGACAACTCCACATATAACCACCACAACTTCAGACGATACTTTCAATGTGGGACAAAGTTTCACCTTCACTGTGTGCACAGTAGCCTGCCAGCCACACAGTAGCTTGCCAGCCACCTTGGGGCCCGCCCACGTGTGCCCGCCCATATGTGGCCACAGTGACGGGTTGTCACAATATCCCCCATTGAGGGCAGAGCCGTCCTCGACTCTGATACCATTTGTAACAGCCCACGCCCACACTATATAATATTGTCGGCTCTGGGCATAGCCCACACGGTTTTGTTCTCAGAGTTTCCCCCAAAAGGCCTCATACGATATAGGGTGACAACTCCACATATAACCAGCACAACTTCAGACGACACTTCCGATGTAGGACAAAGTTTCACCCTCTTTGTGTGCACAGTAGTCTGCCAGCCACCTTGGGGCCCGCTCACATGTGCGCCCGCCCACATGTGGTTACAATGACGGGGCGTCACACTCATCGGCCGGGGATGGTGGTCATGGGACACTATGCCCAAGCTGTCAGCCTATGCTGGTGACAAGCCCCCGTAGTGACCTTGAGTTTATTTAAAATGGTTGGATGTAATTGGACTAATAATGGTTTGGCTAATCATGCATATATGGCATAGACCAGTGTCTATCGTTAACGTACGTAATGTACGATTGACAGTCGTTTTGTGGTATGTGATGTACGCATGTGATGTGCTTAACAAACGACTAGCCTTTGTCCGACTGGATGAGTATTCCCAGGTTGATGATTGCATGGGTGATGAGCCCAATGTCCGCACAGATAGCATCCTCGGGGCGATGATTGCATTCATGCATCCATGCATATAATAAGATTGCACTTGCTATGTTTTGGTTGCCTGAATGTTTTATGCTATTTTCCTGTCTAGGGCGGCGGTGTGTAATCTTGAGGGGAGATCACACTGAGGTAGCCACTCATTCATCAATGTTTAACCGTACAGAGGACGCAAGTGTAGGGATGGAAGGTTATGCAGTAGATTTCGAGACTGCTGAAGCTGGAGTTGCTGAGGAGCTGTTTAAGGAGGAACCGCACCAGGAGGCAGTTGCATATTTTGATTTGGATCAGTAGATTATTTGCTTATGTTTATTACAATACATTGAGAATTTGAGGTTTTTTATATGGGTCCCAACTGAGTGGTCTAGGATAATTGTTTGAGCTACATTTATACTACGCTTGGTTATGTTAATCACACTTTGATTTGGTTTGATTATCTTTTTTATTATCAGTTAACACCCAAGTTTTTAAGAAACGAGTTGTATACTCGAGTCTCGAAGACCGGGATGTTACAGAGGGAGGGAGTGAGAGGTAAGAGGGAGAGAGAAGGAAATGATTGCTTTGTAAGGCAATCATAGCTAGTGTAAGAGGCATGACTCATGGGGAAGAGAAAGGTAATCATGGGCTAGGGGCTAGGGTGACTAGAGCTAGGATGATGTCATCTTAGGCATCATGATTGCTTGGTAGAAAATCTACATGGACACCTCGGGTCCCGCAACATGCAATCAACTGCCTGGATAATGCGCGATCCACATCTTATGATTTAAGCATCAGGTTGGTGCACGAGACGCGGCGTTGGAACCGCAGCGACGGCGCGGTCACGATGACATGAGTCTTGCGTTGAGTCAATTCGGGTTTTTAGGATGTGACTTAGGGTCGCGCACAAATGAAATCTACGGGTCGCAGGTCGTTGGAATTTGACCGAGAGGACCACAGGATCGTACGGAATGGAATGGACACTAGGACATGTGCCTGACACTCTCACTCAAAAATTCTTCCTCTAACAACCAATATATCCATAGAGAAACCATCGCCACCATTCTTCTTTCTTAACTTCTTCAAATGAAGGCCTAATATAACGATTTTGACGTCAATGGTCTCCTTACTGTGGCACAGAGTATCTACAAGGTTTCATATGACTCTGGAAGAGAGTTCAATAGGATTATGACTTGATCTCCCTGTCGATATTTACCTCCACACTCATCAATTTGCAAAGTACCTTATTGAAGTTGCTGATGTATTCATTGAGATCTGTCTCTTCCGCCATCTTCAAATTATAAAATTGCTTCTTAAAAAATAGATGATTAGAAGTGATCTCGTCATGTAGAGACTCCAACTTCGCCCACAATCTAGCGGCAGTTGTCTCGCTGATGACATTATATAGGACCTCATCGGCCAAACACAATTGGATTGTGCTAATTGCCTTTCGATCTAGTTGATCATACTCTTCATTGCTCATAATATTAGGACTGTTCGCTTTCCCAAGGAGTACTTGTTGTAACCCTTACTGAATTAGACAGGCTTTGATCTTCACCCTCCATAATTCAAAATTATTTTTACTTGTAAATTTTTCTGTCTTGAACTTGACATTTGTTCCCTTCAATGCTATGGCTTCAGATTCAATTTGAAACCTTAACTTGATGAACTAATCGCTCTAATACCACTTGTTGGGCGCAAAAACGTCACCCAAACATGACCAGATATGAATCAAACAAGCACACAGATAGAAAATTCGAGCATGCGCAGAAAGCACAATGATTTATGTGGAAAAACTCTTCAAGAAAAAACACAGCACAAGGCGACAAGTAATCCTTTATAAAAAATGAAATTGCAAGAGATGAACAACTTACAATCCAAACCCTAGAGTATAAAACCTTAGATCCACTTTCTCCAAACCTTAGCTCTCTTTAGAACAAGTTCCCCAGTACCCTAATTATGAATTACACTCGTTTATAAACTCTAGATCTGGAATTAGAAACAAAACTACGCACTTACGTAGAAGCTACGCACACTTTCGATCGAACCTTCGATTGAGCATCCTTCGATTGATCGACACCACAATGTTTGATCAATCAAACATGCTCAAAAGTATCCAGAGAGCTAACATGATTTTCTGGAATTATCTTGATTGATCGAACATATCCAAAACTGTTCAAAGACAAAACTGGAAAAATCAGGATTTTCTCAATTTGATGGAAGTGATCGAGGCTTCCATCGATCAATCAAAATCCCCTGTTTTAGTATAGATTGAAGGCACCAATTTCAACAACAGGTTATAAATAATTTTTACCACTTAAACAATTTACAAGCATCCAAATAACCCATTACGAAAACTCCTTTCGCTAATTTATTTATTTATTTTTTTTACAGGAGTTGTGTCTAAATAGGCCCTTGCTACTCTTCTCCTAGGGCATGAGCCACCCTGCTTGGATCACAATGTGTCAGGGTTTCGTATAGGAGGCCTTGGTGATCGAGCTATTAATCTAATGGGTCCGGGACCATGGATAGTACTTCTCCAAAATTCTCCTAGATCTAAAGATTCCAGGCTACTCATATATATATATATATATATATATATATATATATATATATATATATGGGTAAAGATGTGACGCAGGGGAGGACGTGAGGTCGAGCACCGTCTTCCTCAAGAGGATAAATATTCCGAATCCACGGAACTTCTCTGGACTCCTCACAGAGACTTCTCGAATCCACGAGAAAAGAGAGCAGAAAATAGAAATAAATTCTAAATAAATTCGAAATAGATTAATGAATGCGTAAAAACGAGTTTACAACCCTTTAAATAAGGGTACTAAGCAATGGGAAAGAAATTAGAATCAAACTACAACTAGGACTCATAGAATTCGCGACTTACTATAAATAGTAAACTTACTATTTATAGACGGTCGTGATGTCTACTAGTGCGCAAGGTTTTCGGCCAAAAATAGTAAGTGTCCTATTTGGCTTCGCCAACCTGTTCTCCTAATTATTCTAAGCTCTTTTCACGTTGGGCGCAACTCCTAAAGCCCGACGGATAAAGAGTTATAAGCAAACTAAAACTTACTATTTATAGTAAAAACGAAATTGAAACAGGGAAACGACCGTGAAATCAGGGGTTCTCGCAATTCCGAGCGTCGCAACCCGGCATAGCTGGGTTGGTTGGCTAAAGTAGCTCGTTCTACCCCAAAATCATATATTTTCGTCCGCTAACTCATCCCGGATTGCGAGATACGCCTGATTTAAGGTCTGATGGTCCAGATCACTTCTGTCGCCGACCGGGCCTTTTCTGATCCATCTTTGCCATGTAATTGTCCGCGACCCGCTCTACATCAAGATGGTACTAAGAAAATATGTCACCATCGTCTTAGTCTTATAACAATTAATTAGGTTGACTACGTGAATCATGTGTTGTCATTTTAATCTATCAAGACCGTATCTATAGGGAATGAAAATAGAACAATTGCTTCATTGTCATCATCATCTATGCCCTTATCTCAACTATACTTCAGTTGATCATAGGTCATCAAAATGCTTCAATAGTCCATTTCACACAAACAACACAATGTCCACGTTCCATGGAAAATGGACCATTATTGAATGGTTAGAATGTTCTGATCTGGGAGATCTTTGGATTGCTGTCCATCTAGGGTGGGACCCATCAAACCAATGATCTAGATCACCAAAAAATGGGCCCTAGATGTGCACAATCCCATGACCCAATAAACAATACATCTGTTGGGGCCCTAAAATTCTCTCATGGGCCCTCTCATCCATATCTAACCCCTATTTGCTTCTTCGTAGCAATCATTTCACAGGTGGGAAATGTTCCCATTTTTTTTTCTATGTGGATGCATTTGTTTACACATGTCGGTTTCAGTTTCAATGAATTTATAAGAAGAAAGGTTTGGATTTTCTTCTATCTTATTCCATGTTTGGTGAGAGATTGATTTTACTATATTGTATGTGGACTTCATGGCATGGGAGCTGTTTGGCACCCACAAAAGGCTCCTTCCTTTTTTGGCCTTTCTTACGCATTTGTTCCTGGATTAAAAAATAAAGCCCTAATCAGCATTCCAAGTTCACGTGGTCCCTACTTACTGACTATGCATCCAGAACTTTGCCATCCTGACTATATTTTTATATGTTTTTTATTTCTTTATTTTTTCTCTCCTTGTTTTTTTCATAGGAATATTGTTTATGTATTTTAATTCTCCGCCCGATGCGGTATCGGCATGTTTCATGCTGCATCGCTGCACATGTCACTTGTATTTGGATTCCAAGATAATGGGAAGCTCCCAACAGTGAAAACTTTAGCACCGTTCAAACAAGATTGGGTGGTGATGGAAAAGTGAGCTCCACTCAAAGTTAAAACGAGTGTGGCCCACTTTTTTCATGAAAGCTTTCACAAGTGTAAGTAAATTTCATCTAGAGGAGAGCAATTTATTTAATTTTTTTTTTTTTTTTTTTTTTTTTTTTTTTTTTTTTTTTTGTACATTTGCTCGATTGCAAGAATTAGTTTGGGACCTTTGGAAAAAGACATTGAGATGTAAAATACATGTGAACATTGTTATATCATTACAACCATATCAACTTTTGATCTCTCTTAGGATATGTTTGTTTTTTCTACCACATAAAAAGGAAATCCATTTTCACTTCGTAAGCTAGAACATAAAAATGAAAAAATCAATGTCATCTAAAATAGTTGATAAACCCATTTCTTATTATTTAAAGAAAATAAAGTGACCATTTGGTTGTTGTTTTTTTTTTTTTTTTTTTTTTTTTTTCACATTTCTACATTAATGCATGTAAAATTGCACTGCGAACCAAGCATATTAGTTCATTTCTTACATATCATATGTTTATACCCCACATCCAAGAATTGATTTCAACAAAAACAAGCGCGCCCTTAGCTGATAGAAAACCAAAATACTTTATGAAATTTGGTGAAACTAAATGTATTCTAAATTTTATCCACAAAGTTATTTCAACCCGCCATAAATAGCCTTGTCGAAAACATATATTTACATAGTGGGTGCATGGACAAAGAAGATGTTATTGTCTTCTTCTGAAGAATAGCTCTTGAATACATAAAGAGAGAGGAAAAAATAGAGATGGAATTGATATTAATAATGAAAGTGGTACTTATGATATATCTGATGACCTTATATAAGCAAAAAATAAAAATAAAAATCCTAAACTTTCTCAAAATGGAAAAATACTGAAAATAGTAAAAAGATGTCTAATTATACTAAACTCATAAACAACCCTTAAATGACCAAAATAAGGACTCTGGACCATCATAATCAAACTTTTAAAATTATAAAAATAGTTAAGACGAAACTTATTAAAAATAGTAAGCTTTAACTTAAAATCTTAATTTGACTTCTAAAATAACTAAGTTTTATAACGTTATTTTGGAGCCAACTAATCATAGGTGATTGGCCAAGGACTAGAGCTCATCGATAGCTTTTATGCAGTATATCATATACATGGAAGGGATAATTGATCGCAAAGTTTTGGCCATCGGAAGTTATAGTGCACGTTTAACCCTTTTTTATTAGTTCAAGTGTTTTGGCCTTATTTCTTTTTTTTATCTTGGCTGTTCATAAAGTCATCCACCACGATTTGACATCATATATTAATGTGAGACAGTGCATGGACAATTTCATAGAGCTGTATGTTCACACCTCAAGTATAGGGTTGTGATGTAGTAATAATCTCGGTAAGACCGAGGTCGAATCCATAGGGACTGAACCTTGTACGTAATCTGAAAGTAACTTGAACTAGAACTAGGCAAAGATGTAATCTAAATCAGGGAGAATTAAGAGAATAATTGTGAAATCTTAATCTAAAACTTGTGAAATTCAAAGGTGGGAAACTAGGGTGCCAAGGATCCACTTGTAGAGATCAGGGAGATCTATGCTCAGAGTCCTATCTTCATCCAGTTAGAAGATATAACATTAAAAATGAACTATGAACTTCCTTTGATCCAGTTTTCAAGAGATGAGAAGTATGAGGATTAGAATTGATTCCATCACAAAACCATGCCCATGAGACAAAGTAAACAACAGAATTTAACCAATCCACAGCCAATCTGAGAGAGTTATAAACATTAGGAAGGGTTCCATCATCCAACCATGTCCCTGAGACGATGGTGAACAACAGGGTTCCTACGACCATAACCTCCATACATGCATGGGAAATACCAAAAGATATCGCAGATCCATTGTAATTTAAGTTACAACAAACCATTAAAAACTAAAGGCATTCCTTAATTATAATCAAACTAGAATCAAAATCAGTTCAGGTTAAACATGAATAAAAAGACATGAAGAAAAGTCTCCCATCTCACTACAAGCTTCATCTCTTAGCCCTAGCTAAGAGGTTTAGCTAGCCATAGCCATGGTTAACTAAAATATGAAGGAAATAATTAAAGGAAAGAAGAACTAAAGAAAGAAGAAGGAGAAGAAGAGTCGCCGGCGGTCTCCACGCTCTCTCTCTCTCTCTCTCGCCTTTGCTCCACGTCCTGGATTGATCAAATGATCCCCTCCACGTTTTCTTCTCTCTCTTTTATAGACTGGAGGGAGGATGGTGGCTGGAGTCAGTGCTGAAGTCGGACCGACTCTATTTCGCAATAGAGTGCGCAGTGATAGCGAGACAGCCACGTTTGGAAGTGGTTTGGGACGTCAGATCATCCCAGGACTGGAATCTGACTCCATGGAGAGGGTCGTGGGCCCCAGGGAAAGAGTTTGAGCGGTCTGGATCATCCATCCGACCATGATCATGTACGTACAACGGCCCAAGGAGGACCGGATGTGCGGACGCACGTTCTTACGCATGAATCTGCGTTGGAACGTTCGGTGGGCATTATAATGATGTTTTCAGAGAAATTTACCCCGTCAATTAGATTCCTAGCGAAAAACCAGTCGGAAAGGAGTGGTTTTGGTCGAGTTTTGGTGCGGTCCACTGTATCAAATCACATCGCTGTTCATCCTACGTTTTCCATCGATCCACGTGTGTACGTGCGAATAGGGCCAAAAGGATGTCTTGGCTAGGGTCATGGCCAGCTCCTAAACGCCATGGACGGTCCAGATCGTTTGTTTGAATGATGGGTGGGCCCCACTAAGCAAAATCGACGGACGCTCATCCCTTCGCTGGTTCCAGCGTGAGAAGAATCTGGTCAAGGCAGCTTCACTGCCTTGACGTTTTAGTGCAGCGTAGGAGTGCACTGCACTATGCACTCGCATAACCCAGGTGGGGTCCACTATGAGGTATATACGAAATCCGTTTCGTCCATCTGTTTTTTCACCCCAATTAAGGGGTTGATGCCAAATTTGAAGCATATCCAGACAACAAGTAGGCCCTAGATCAGTGATTTGGTGGCTGATCTGTCCGTTGGACCACTTCCACAAGGATCCAATGGCTGAAATTTGACGTGTACAGTTAATTTTTGGTCTTCAGGCCAGATATAAAGTTTCGAGCTAAATGGATGGTGGGAACCCTGTGATCTTGCATTCTGGACGATTTTCAGGCCTCTTTAACATGAATTACTTGATTTTCTCGGATCTCTGGCGTGTAAATTCTTCGATCTCGGTCCCCTGGGGTCCGTCCTTTGCCTTGGTGATTCTGGAGCGTCGAATTCATGCATTTAGCACCATTTTTCACTGCAAGCTCCTAAATTCACCTTGCAGCACAAACACGATTAAAATAGAGCATTAAACATTATCATATACGTAAAATCAGATAATAACTGGGGTCTAATATGCAATATTTGACCCTCAACACAATCCCTAATCAACACTCTGCTAGTCTCGAGCAAAGTATGCGAAAAATAATTTAAGAATTACAGAACAATTCTTATAAACCCGAGTGATATTTGAAAAACAATCCAGTCAATAGAATTCTAGGACTCATGAATGTTGGGCATTACTTTCTCCTAGACTCAAGCGCATGATAAAACTTCAAAGTCAAGTTTAAAGTATTAATCCATCGATTAGAACAATTTTAAACATTGAGTTCCATAGGTGTATAGTGTAATATCGGCTTATCATCATCAAGAGTCCAATCGTCAATTTTCATGATATCATTGATAATCAAACAGAGCATTCCTGGATATCCCAACCTAAATTGAAACTTTCCTTACAGTTCAGCCTTTTTATTTTTCCAGCTTTTGATTTTTCCATTGATGGATTTACGCCGTGTCAACCTTTTTAAAGATCTTTAACAGGTAGCCGTTTTAGAATAAAACTATTTTTTAACTGAGTATTTTTTTTTTGAATGAACATGATTGACAAATTCCCCAAGCTGGTTCCTTCCATGCTTAGTGATTACTAGGTTAATAAGTCAATATCGAACTGAAACCTTAATGTGTAAGCTAGATTTGACATATGAAATCATGACTCAATCAATGTTTAAAACTTCTAATCATGGATTAGCAATTCGAACTTAACCGTGAAATCTAAAGATAGTTGAATCCAAGAGTCATATATTACCAACATTACGTATCTTATACTTCTAAAATCAAGATGACCCTCAAAATCACTTCGAATTCACAAGAATTTCCAAAAACACTGATTAGGTAACCTAATCTCCCATCCCCAACCTAAAATCTACATTGTCCTCAATGTAAAAGATATACACATACAATGCATGAGAGACAACGAAAGTAAAGGAGAAGTGATGGAAAGATAATACCTGATGACGAATTTAAGTGGCTTTTTCCCAAAGAGATTTCAGCGTGAAGGCGGCTTGGCATGAGAGGTAATCCAACAAAAGCAAACTATCCAAAAACAACTGCAAAGCAAACTAACCTAACGGCATAAAGTCGACTAACCGAGAATGACGAAAAGCAAACTACCCTAGTCCTATGAAAGCAATAAACCTACCTATACCTCCATCAAACTAGGAGATCAATCCTAGTAAACAGGATCATTCAGAGGCATGGACATGTCCTCTGAATCACATTTCTAAACTAATAGCTTTAATCGATGTCCATTTTCTTTAAACTCATTGCCATTATCTGGATTCCGAATCTCGACAGCCCCATGAGGATAAACATTGATAATAGTGAAAGGGCCAGTCCAACGAGATCGGAGCTTACCCGGAAAGAGATGTAACCGAGAATCATACAGAAAGACTTTGTGACCTGGCGTGAATGATTTTCGATGAATATGTTGGTCATGAAACGCCTTCATCCTGTCCTTGTAAATTCTTGAGTTCTTGTACGCATCGTTCTAGATTTCTTCAAGTTCATTCAATTGAAGTTTGCACAGCGAGCTAGAGTTGTCCAAATTGAAACTCAGATTTTTGATCGCCCAGTAGGCTTTATGTTTCAACTCCACAGGCAAGTGACAAGTCTAAAGGGAGACATTCCAATAGGGATCTTAAATGCAGTACGGTAAGCCCATAAGGCATCGGTCAATCGGATTGACCAATCCTTATGGTCAAGGTTAACCATTTTTTCAAGATGTGTTTGATCTCCTTATTAGAAATCTCAACTTGCTCACTTGTCTGTGGGTGGTATGGGGTGCTCACCTTATGAGAGATACCATATTTCTTCGTTAAACTCTCGAATGGTCTATTACAAAAGTGTGAGCCCCCATCACTAATAATGACTCGAGGCGTTCCGAACAGAGAAAAGATGTTTTCTTTTAAGAATTTAATGACCATGCGATGGTCATTGTTCCGGCATGAATCGCTTCGACCCATTTAGTGACATAGTCTACAATGAGCAAAATGTATAGATTTCCAAAGGATTGGGGGGAATGGTCCCATGAAATCGATGCCCCAGTAATCAAATGCCTCTATGATGAGAATGGGGTTTAAGGGCATCATATTTCGATGGGATAATGCTCCTAATTTCTGACAATGCTCACAAGCCTTGCAAAACTCATGAGTGTCCCTGAACATAGTGGACCAGTAAAAGCCACACTACAAAATCTTGACTGTGGTCTTTTTAGCAGAAAAGTGATCACACAGGCCTGTGAGTGACAGAAGGAGATGACACTCTGATGCTCATCGTCTGGCACATATCTCCTTAAGATTTGGCCTGAACAATATTTAAACAAATATGGATCGTCCCAGAAGAAGTTGCGCACCTTGGTGAAAAATTTCTTTTTATCTTGCGCAGTCCAATGTGTCGGTATGAAACCTGTGGTAAGATAATTAGCAATATCAGCGAACCAAGGTGAATAAGAGACTCTAAACAATTGTTCGTCAGGGAACATGTCATCGATATGTGTTGTCTTAAGGGAATTAGAGGGATTAAGGCAGGAAGGATGGTCAGCCACTACATTCTTTACTCCCTTTTTATCTTTAATTTCTAAATCAAATTCTTGGAGTAGAAGGATTCATCTTATTAGGCGGGGCTTAGCATTGTTCTTAGCAAGAAGATACTTGAACACCGCATGATCTGTGTAAATGATGATCTTGGTTCCGATCAAGTAGGACCTAAATTGGTTCAAAGCGAACACTGCGGCTAAGAGTTCCTTTTCCATAGTTGAGTAGTTCGCTTGGGCAAGATTTAGAGTCTTACTTGTGTAATGAATAACGTAGGGCTTATTTTCTTTTCTCTGGCCTAAAACTGCCTCAAGTGCATAATTAGACACATCGCACATATGTTCAAAAGGAAGACTCCATTCGGGTGGCTGTATGATAGGCGTAGTAGTTAATATGCCCTTAAGTTTAGTGAAAGCTTCTTGACATTGCTCAGTCCACTCGTATGGTGCATCCTTTTGAAGTAGATTATATAGAGGATAAGAGATGAGATTAAAGTCCTTTATAAATCGTCTGTAAAAATTGGCCTGTCCTAAGAAGGATCGCACGTCTCGCATATTCTTAGGTGGAGGTAAGTTAGAGATAAGATCAATTTTTGCCTTATCTACCTCGATTCCTTTGGACGAGATGATATATCCAAGAACAATTCCCTTACGAACCATGAAATGACACTTCTCTCAATTAAGTACCAAATTCTTTTCTTCACATCTTTTGAACACACATTTAAGACTTTCTACACACTCGCTGAAAGATAGACCGAAGACAGAGAAATCGTCCATGAAGACCTCTAGATATTGCCCCACCATATCAGAAAAGATACTCATCATAGATTGCTGAAAGGTGACAGGGGCATTACATAGTCTGAATGACATCCTTCGGTAAGCGAAGGTGCCATAAGGACATGTAAACGTAGTCTTTTCCTAATCTTCAGGGGCTATCTCTATCTGATTATAGCCCGAATACCCGTCTAGGAAACAGTAATAGGAATGACTAGCTAGCTTTTCCAAGATCTGATCAATGAAGGGCAAATGAAAGTGGTCCTTCCTCGTGACAGTATTCAACTTCCTGTAGTCAATGCACATTCTCCAACCAGTAGTAACTCTAATTGGCACGAGTTCATTATTGGCATTGGCTGCGATGGTGATTTCAGACTTCTTAAGAACCACTTACATTGGACTCACCCATTGACTATTGGATATAGGGTATATGATACCCACATCTAATAGTTTATGAACCTCGGCTTTAACCACTTCCTTCATGTTTGGATTTAGTCTACGTTGTGATCGCCGAGAGGTCTTCGCATTATCCTCGAGATAAACGCGGTGAGTACAAACTGAAGGGTCAATTCCTTTGAGGTCCACAATCATCCATCCAAGGGCTCCCTTATGCTTAATGAGAGTAGATATGAGCATACTCTCATGTTCTTTCTCTAGGTGGGCAGAAATCACCACCGGGTATGTCTTATCTTGACCTAAATAAACATATTTCAAATCAGAGGGCAAAGGTTTTAGGTCAAGCTTTAGTGCCTTGAGGTTAGACGACAGAGGCACTTCTTCGGTTTGGGGCAATTCTTCAAATTGTGGCCTCCACCGATTAACTTCAAGTACTGGCACAGTATCAAGCATGACAACCATCTCCCTAATCATGTCATCATCAAAATCATAGAAGTGGGCCAAACACGTCTCTAAAGGGTCAGAGGATAAGGTCAAAGGTGGTCCTATCTTCCATGAAAGAGTCAATCATGTTAATGTCGTGGAAATCATCATCATCCTCTAACCATCTACCCGTGTTGAAAAAGATGTTTAACTCCAATGTCATATTCTCGAAAGACATAATCATGACACCATTCCTGCAATTGATAATTGCGTTTGAAGTGGCGAGGAATGGACGATCAAAAATGACGGGAATTTGAGTGCTTATGTTATTGATGGGTTCGGTATCCAGGATGATAAAATCTATAGGGTAGTAGAATCTGTCAACTTGGACCAACACATCCTCAATTATCCCTCTCGGTACACGAACAAAGTGATCAGCATGTTGTAATGTGGTTAAGGTGGGTCTTAATTCACCCAATTCTAACTGCTTGTACACCGAGTAGGGAATCAGATTGACGCTCGCTCCTAAGTCAAGAAGTGCGTGCTCAATTCAATAGTTCCCGATTACACATGATAAGGTTAGGGTATCGGGATCTTTGAATTTCTTCGGCACATCTTGCTTTAGGACGACACTCACTTTCTCAATCAAGAAGATTTTCTTTTAAATATTTTGCCGTCTTTTGGTCGTACACAAGTCTTTCAGGAATTTGGCATATGAAGGTATTTGTTTTACGACATCAAGTAAAGGAATATTGACCTTCACTTGTTTAAACACATCTAGAATATCCTGAGAGTTAGAGAGAGGTTTTGGTGCAACCAACCGTTGGGGGAATGGAGCAATCGGCTTCCTTTGAGGTTCTGGTTCTAATTCTTGTGGAGCATGGTTAGATCCATCATCTTTGTCCTCTTCTGGTTCCTTAGGCTTTTCAGCCCTAAGCGGAATGGTTTTGTTAATGATCTTCCCACTCCTAAGAGTGGTGATAGATTTAGCTTACTCCATTTGATCTGAAGAGCTTGAATCACTTATCTCATATTTTGGCTTAGGATTGGGGAGAGGTTGAGCAGGGAGCATCCCCTTTCGCCCAATCGTTAAGTATGACTCTATCCTTTGACTAGACAACGCAAGCGTTCCTAATGCTGATATGATATCATGGAACGTTTGTGCCGAATTTTGATTAAGTAGCTCTTGTTCTCGAATATGTTTTTGAACTGGATCCTGTTGAGGTTTCCCTTGATTTGGAATTTGATTAAAGAAACCTTAAGGAGTAGCAGTTTGTCCATTCCTCCAACTGAAGTTTGGATGATTTCTCCAACTAGGATTGTATATATTAGAAGTAGGTCCATTGAAAGGTCTTTGGTAATTGTTCACGGCATTGGATTTCTCATTCAGCAACCCTCGAAAGGCAGGTATTGTTGGACAATTTTCAGTTGCGTGAATGTTGCCATCACAAATACCACAAACAGTTTCATTAACCTTATCCTTCTTTAATTCCATGGACTTAAATTTCCTTATGAGATTAGTCACTTTAGAATTGATATCATCGCCTTCTTTCTGGAGATACATTCCACCCCTCTCCTTAGATTGAGTCGGCCTAAACATGATGCTTGATTTTGGATATGTGTCCCATGATTGTACGTTTTCAACAAGTCTATCTAAGTAGTCCCACACATCATTGACATTTTTATTCATGAATTTCTTATTGCACATCATTTCAACCAATTGGCGCATGGAAGATGTCAGTCCATCATAGAAAAAGTGTGTAATGCGCCACATTTCAAAACTGTGTTGTGGGTATGAACTGACAAAATCCTTGAACCTTTCCCAACATTGGAAGAATGTTTCATCCTCTTTTTGGGCGAAGTTCATGATTGATTTTCTAAGGGTGTTCGTTTTATGATGTGGAAAAAATTTCTTTATGAACTCCCTTTGCATATCATTCCATGTGCCAATAGATTTAAGACGTAGTAAATGCAACCATGTCTTAGCTTTCTCTTTCAAAGAAAAGGGAAAGAGTTTCAGCCTGACCGTGTCTTCAGATACGTTTGGAAAAATAAAGTGGCTATGATCTCATCAAACTCTTTCAGGTGTAAATATGGTTTTTCTGACTCAAGCCCATGAAATTTAGGAAGGAGTTGGATCACCCCTGGCTTGATATCCATGTGTCCCATATTTTCAGAAAAAACCATGCATGAGGGCTTGCTCACCCCTGCCGGTTGTAAATAATCTCGTAAAGTACGAGGTGAGGGTGCTTGATGCACCTCATTCTCATCCTGGATGTCCTCCACCCTAGGTTGGGGTAGAAGAGGTTGGTTTGCAGCCATCACTTCAATTAACTCTGGGAATCTCGAGCGGTGTTTAGTCCTACGATGGATAGTCAACCCCTCAACCAATCCTCCTTCAGTCAAGAGATGTTAAGTGTTGTCATGAACCCACTTGTGCATGAAACACTCGCAACCCTCAATTCAGATTCTAAACCTAACCTAAAAGAAAGAAAGGAAATAGAAATCTAGAAATAAAGAGAAAAGAGTTGGAAAGAAGTTACCAAATTCGAAGTTCCTAAGTTAAAAACCTGCAAAATAAAATAAAACAAGTTAGTTTCTTAAAATAGAAAGTCTAAAGTTAGAAAGTTCCTAAAATAGAAAGTTAACTTCTAAAAACTGAAAATAGAAAGTTTCAAAAAACTAAATTAGGAAACTTCTAAAAACCTAAATTTAGAAAGTAAGTTAGTTTCTAAAAACCTAGAAATAGAAAGTTTCTAAAAATAGAAAAGAAAACCTAACCTAAAAATAGAAGATAGAAAAACTAGAAAATTAGAAAGAGATTACTAATTTAGAACGTCTATGTCAGGGTCCTACAAAACAGGAAAGTTAGGTTAGTTTCTAGAAATCAAATAGAAAAACTTAAATCTAAAAAAACCCTAATCTTAACATAATTCTAAAACTAGCTAATCTCAGAAAAATGTAACTGTCAATCCCCGGCAACGGCGCCAAAAACTTGTTCACACCCCAAGTATAGGGTTGTGATGTAGTAATAATCTCGGTTATACCGAGGTCGAATCCACAGGGACTGAATCTTGTATGTAATTTGAAAGTAACTTGAACTAGAACTAGGCAAAGATGTCATCTAAATTAAGGAGAATTAAGAGAATAATTATGAAATCTTAATCTAAAACTTATGAAATTCAAAGGTGGGAAACTAGGGTGTTAAGGATCCACTTGTAGAGATCAGGGAGATCTATGCTGGATTCAAGAACACAATTGGTATTAGAGTCCTATCTTCATCTAGTTGGAAGATATAACATTAAAAATCAACTATGAACTTCCTTTGATCCTGTTTTCAAGAGATGAGAAGTATGAGGATTAGAATTGATTCCATCACAAAACCATGCCCATGAGACAAAGTAAACAATAAAATTTAACCAATCCACAACCAATCTGAGAGAGTTATAAGCATTAGGAAGGGTTCCATCATCCAACAATGTCCCTGAGATGATGGTGAACAACAGGGTTCCTACGACCATAACCTCCATACATGCATGGGAAATACTAAAAGATATCACAGATCCATTGTAATTTAAGTTACAACAAACCATTAAAAACTAAAGGCATTCCTTATAATCAAACTAGAATCAAAATTAGTTTAGGTTAAACATGAATCAAAAGGCATAAAGAAAAGTCTCCCATCTCACTACAAGCTTCACCTCTTAGCCCTTGCTAAGAGGTTTAGCTAGCCATAGCCATGGTTAACTAAAATCTGAAGGAAAGAATTAAAGGAAAGAAGAACTAAAGAAAGAAGAAGGAAAAGAAGAGTCGCCGACCGTCTCCACGCTATCTCTCTCTCTCTCTCTCTCTCTCTCTCTCTCTCTCTCTCCTTTACACCACGTCCTGGATTGATCTGATGATCCCCTTCACATTTTCTTCTCTCTCTTTTATAGACTGGAGGGAGGACGGTGGCTGGAGTCGGTGCTGAAGTCCGACCGACTCTGTTTCGCAACAGAGTGCACAGCGACAGCGAGGCAGCCGCGTTTGGAAGTGGTTTGGGATGTCAAATCGTCCCAAGACTGGAATCTGACTCCATGGTGAGGGTCGTGGTCCCCAGGGGAAGAGTTTGAACGGTCTGGATCACCCATCCGACCATGATCATGTACGTACAATGGCCCACGGAGGACCAGACGTGCAGACGCACGTCCTTACGCATGAACCTGCGCTGGAACATTCGGTGGGCCCTATGGTGATGTTTTTAACGAAATCTACCCCGTCCATTAGATTTCTAGCAAAAAACCAGTCGGAAAGGAGTGGTTTTGGTCGAGTTTTGGTGTGGTCCACTGTATCAAATCACATCACCATTCATCCTGTGTTTTCCAGCGATCCACGTGTGTACGTGCGAATGGGGCCAAAAGGACTTCTTGGCTAGGGTCATGGCCACCTCGTGGATGCCATGGACGGTCCAGATCATTCATTTAAATGATGGGTGGGGCCAATTAAGCAAAACTGGAGGATGCTCGTCCGTCCGTTGGTTCCAGCGCCAGAAGAATCGGGTTAAGGCAGCTTTGACTGCCTTGACGTTTTGGTGCGACACGGGAGTGCAGTCGACAACCCAGGTGGGGTCCACTATGAGGTATATACGAAATTCGTTCCGTCCATCCATTTATTCACCCCAATTAAGGGGTCGATGCCAAATTTGAAGCATATCCAGACATCAGGTGGGCCCCAAATCAGTGATTTGGTGACTGATCTGTCCGTTGGACCACTTTCAAAAGGATCCAATGACTGAAATTTGACGTGTATGGTTAATTTATGGTCCTCAGGTCAGATATAAAGTTTCGAGCCGAACGGATGGTGGGAACCCTGTAATCTTGCATTCTGGACGATTTTTAGGTCTCTTTAACGTGAATTGCTTGATTTTCTCGGATCTTTGGCGTGTAAATTTTTTAATCTCGGTCCCCTAGGGTCCGTCCCTTACTTGGTGATTCTAGAGCGTCAAATCCATGCATTTATCACCCTTTTTCAGTCCAAGCTCCTAAATTCACCTTGCAACATAAACACGATTAAAACAGAGTGTTAAACATTATCATGTACGTAAAATCAGGTAATAACTGGGGTCTAATATGCAATATTTGACCCTCAACACTGTAGGATCAATAAAAATTAGACAAAAGTGTAAAATACAGATTGAACGTATACAATATCTTTTGATGGCCATACATTGAGATCGGTTCTTAGATTCGCGCATATAATGTATTGTTGGAAAATTATTGAAGATTCCTAAACACACCAATAATGGAAACTTCTAGCATTCGTAAATTCTAAGAAAGTCTGTTTTTATGGTCAAATTTTACATTAGTTGAAAAGTAACTATTTTTAATAAGTTTTGTAATCTATAATTGTAATCATCTAGGCCTTATCCCAATTACTATTTTACAAGACTTACAATTCTGTAATTGCTTTCTTTATTTGTTTTCAGGCTTTAAGAGTCACTTCTTCTGTCAAAATCCTTGTTTTGAGTTAACTAAGTTTGGTATAAGAGTTTGAGTTGGTTTAAACATATTCAATGTGATCTAAATCCTACGATTTGATATTATGATTTATAATTTAAGTTGAATCTTTAGTAAAACTATTTGAGTCACACCTTTGAATCCATTTTATATGTATCCTATGATTTTATGATTTAAATCCTATGATTTTCTATTCAAATCTCATCTTATGATTCAAATTAAACTTGTTTTATTTTCTTTTAAACTTCACTTGGTCTTCATTTTATGTTTTTAAATTGGTGGGGGCTTTCAGAATTATTTAGGAAAAAACTTTTAAAAAATAAGAATCATAAAAGGTAAATTATTTCGTTTTATTCTTTATAAGTGATTAAATGATATATATGGTCTTTGATATTATATTCTATAGCTTTTTATTTATTTATTATGATTTCTTACTGATTTCTTACTTCTTTACTGGTTAAAACACCAAATTGATGTATGACTTATCTGGAATTTTTTATTTTTTATTTTTATTTTTTTATTTTTATTTTTATTTTTTTTAATGGATGGTTATGATCATGTTAACTTATATGTATTGCAAAATGATGATTATGAATCAAAGTATTTTTTTCATTAGTCTATAGAATCAAATGCCATTTTTTCCAATATGATTCTACATTAAAAAAAAAAGTAATAAGAACATAAATTATTAAAGGATCCTCGTATGTTTTTTTGTTCAAAAAAATTCTTGAAAGATTAAAAAAGAAGAAGGAAAGATTAGAATCATTTAATTTTTAAGTAATACCATGTCATGAAACTATTACAGTTTTAATTTTTTTAATTTATATTTTCATATTTTTAAGAAATCATGAAAAATCTTATGATTTATGATATGATTTGCAATTCGATATGATTCAACCACTATTATGATTTGCAATACAATAACAATTTTGACAACATTGGACATATTTACTATTTACAGTAAGTTTTACTATTTCTATAATTTTTTCTATTTTGAGTTTATAAATTAGGATTTTTGTGCGTCTTTGCTTATATAGGCATAATAAATATGTTTTAAATTACAATTTATTCAATAATATCAGCTTTATTCTCTCTCTCTTTCTCTCTTACACACACACACACACTCTCTCTTTTCTTTGAGATTTTCTCTCCTTGTGGATTAAGGATTATTATCATAAGAAAGAAGACGTGATGTGTCCTTTTTTCTTCGCACATCCATTATGTTATATATCCATGATATATTTTCATTGACCAAGACAGATGGAAATGTAAAAAAAAAAAAAAAAAAAAAAGTAAAAGTAGAAACACTAACCATGCACTAAAAGTATATATAAAAAAAAAACTCTAAGTGACTTTTTATTAGCATTTTGACATTACTATAATAAAAAGTTTTCTGTATGGATATAAAGATCCATTTGACAGCTAGATGTTTAAAGCAACATCGTTGCTATGATTTTAGAGATATACTCCATCTAAACATGAGTTACAATTTTATAGTCTTAAATTTGAAGAGATGAGTCACTAAAAAATTTAAAATGATAGTAAGTTGCAGGAGTGTGCCATTCTTATTGTAAATAGAGGTGTGAATTTATCTAGTGCACGACCACATCTTCTAATTGCCTAAATGCCCTTCAATTATATTTAAAACCCCTTTGTATGTCCTTCCATAAAGCAAAGTTTTAGTGATGGAAAATTAATTGCAGGGAAATTTTTTCCCACGATTACTTTTGTTATATATTATTGGACTATTTTTTGTTGAATTAAATTTACTATTAGTATATTACATGTTAAAATTGTTACACCACAATCACTATGTTGGGGGCCTTGCACAAAACCTTTGGATCTAGCCTCTCAAACAAACTAGAATTATGGGATAATAAAGCAATAAAAAACAATCAAAGCATAAACCACACCACACAAGAGATTTTTACGTGGAAAACCCTCAAAAAGGTAAAAACCACGGGACTTCGTCCAGATCAACAATCCATTATGAAGTCGAACGTTACAACCTTCTTCACTCACGCAGGAGTGGATAAACAACAAGAGAATAAAAGAAAAAACAGAGAGATCTCACTGATCACGAGGACGTAAAAGCGCTGAGACATCAACTCCCTTCCACAAGCTTCCTCTCTCTCTCTCTCTCTCTCACTCTCACCTTTGATAACCCAAAACGCTTTAACAAACCCTTGCAAAGCTTTAGAAGACTCTCTTGCATTCCCTATAAAAGCCCTAGGCACCCCTATTTATAGTTTAGGAAACTCCATTTCACACCTCTTGCGAAAGGGCTTCAAAATTCCGCAATCCGCACAAAATCGTGAAATGAATCTGCGTAACCTCGACTGGTCAAGCAGGGTCCTCGACCGGTCGAACACCTCAGAGAAAATAATCAGATGGTCGTTGGACTTTGAGTTGAGCCCCACTCGACCGGTCGAGCTCCACCCACGACCAGTTGAGTGAGGCTCACGACCAGTCGAGTCCTGAGAGGAAATCTCATCAAGACTCCCCCTTTCCGACCTAGGAGGGATTCACCTTCTTCAAGCCAGTCAGGTTTCTACAAACCTCAAACTTGCCCTTGAGCAAAGCCTTGGTCATCATGTCTGACCCATTATCGTCCGTATGGACCTTTTAAAGCTGTAACACCTTCTGTTCCAAAGTATCCCTGATCCAGTGATACCGAATCTCTATGTGCTTCGACTTGGAATGCTGACTTAAATTCTTGCTCAAGTGTATAGCACTTGACAATCGCAATAGACTATGTGCTATTCCTGCTTAATGTTAAGTTCCTGTAGGAACCTCTTCATCCAAAACATCTCTTTACATGCCTTTGTGACTGCAATGTACTCGGCCTCTGTTATCGACAATGCTACGAACTTCTGTAGCTTGCTCTACCAAGAAACCGCTCCTCCTGCAAATGTAAACATGAACCCCAATGTAGACTTCCTGAAGTTTATGTCACCTACCATATCTGCATCTGTGTAGCCCTCTAACACTGGTTTTCTATCACCATAGCATAGGCTCAACCTAAATAAGCCTCTTAGATACCGCAGTATACATTTCACCACTGCCCAATGCTCTTTGTCAGGATTGGTAAGATACCGACTGACAACACCAACCGCATATGCTATGTCTGGGCGTGTACACACCATAGTATACATCAAACTTCCTATTGCCGATGCGTAGGGTATTTTCTACATCTCTTCCACCTCTTCCTTTATCTCGAGACACTGCTTGTCGCTCAATCTGAAGTGACCATCCAGTGGAGTACTGACCGTCTTTGCTGCATTCATATTGAACCGCTCTAGGACTTTCTCAATATACTGCTCTTGTGACAGCTAAAGCTTCCTGCTGCTTCTGTCACGAGTTATCTTCATTCCTAAGATCTGTTTAGTCAGGCCCAAGTCTTTCATCGCAAACGACTTGCCCAACTCCTGTTTCAGCCTGTCGATCTTCTTGATGTCTTTTTCCATGATGAGCCTATCATCAACGTATAAAAGCAGAACTAAGAAATCACCATTTGAGAACTTGCGTGTGAACACACAGTGGTCTGACTCCGTTCTGCCATACCATGCTTCAACATAAATGAGTCAAACTTCTTGTACCATTACCGTAGAGCTTGTTTCAGCCCATACAAGCTCTTCCTCAGCCTACACACCATATGCTCTTTGCCCTTGACTTCGAACCCCTCTGGTTGGTGCATGTAGATCTTTTCTTCCAGGTCACCATGGAGGAAGGTAGTTTTAATATCTAACTACTCTATCTCTAGATCCATGCTAGCTGCCAACCCAAGCAATACCCGTATGATGTCATCTTCACCACTGGTGAGAATATCTCCTCGAAGTCTATGCCTTTCCTCTGACCAAACCCTTTCACCACAAGTCTGGCCTTGAACCTCGTCTGTGAATTCTTCTGCTCAACCTTCTTTCTGAACGCCCACTTGTTGCTCAAAGCTTTCTTGCCCTTAAGCAATTTCACCATATTATAGGTGTGGTTCTTATGCAAGGATTTTATCTCCTCTTGCATAACTTTCAACCACTCCCCCTTAAGCTCGTCGGCTAGGGCCTTAGAACAATTTTCTGGCTCTCCCCCATTAGTCAGCATAATGTACTCATGCGGCAAATACCTCTTGAATGGCTATATGTCCCTAGATGACCTTCTCACCTATGACTCAACAGGTGGATCAAGTAGGGGTTGATCCCCCGTCCATCTTCTGTAGGAACTCCCTCATCCTTTGCACCTTACTGTACTCCCTCGTCATCAGGCACCACGGGAGGAATAACCGGATTCATGTCCTCTAGCTCACCTGAACTAGGCTAGTTCTTCTCTGGCTTACCAATGTCTTCTATACATTGATTTTCAAAGAAAACTATATCTCTGCTCCTGACAAGCTTCTTCTCGATCGGATCCCACAATCTGTAACTGAACTTTTCATCACCGTACCCCAAGAACACACATTGTCTTATCTTCATATCGAGCTTGGACCTCTCGTCCTTTGGTAGGTGAACGGATGCCCTGCATCCAAACATCCTGAGGTGACTGTACGATAGATCTTGTCCAGTCCACACCTTCTCAGGCACTTCTCCATTCAACGGGGCTGATGGAGACCTGTTTATCAAAACACTGCTGTGTGCATTACTTTTCCACAGAACGTCTTGGGCAATTTTGCATGGGATAACATGCATCTGATTCTCTCTACAATGGTTTGATTCATTCGCTCAACTACACCATTATGTTGGGGGGTTTTGGGAACCGTCTGTTCATGCCGTATACCCAGGGACTTACAATACTCATGAAAGTCGCTAATGTATTCACCACCATTGTCAGTGCGGATGCACTTCGATGATCTACCTGTCTCTCTCTCGACAATAACATGAAACAATTTAAACACACCAAATGTAACGACTCAGAAAATTTTGTACAAAGACCCGAGTACCACCTCAGGCAGGAATCACTCAGGACCAATCCTTTAGAAATTAGACGAGTTTAACTAAGTGCTAAACTAGATTAGCTGTGAAATCCGTTTGAATCACTTTAAATACGATCTTCAAGACCCAAAACTTATAAAATCATGGACGCTAGGTTACCCTAAAATCTAGGATCAATCTCATTATCCAGTTGGTCTCGGGAGCACATTGAAACTCCGTATCGGATCTGGACTGCACGTCAAAGGTCCGATTACTACGAAATTATATAATTAGGACCGCCTTACTGGGCTTGACAACCATCTTGGAAATCAACTCCAGATAGTGTCCCGAGGCTATTCGCTTGCACCCGGAGCGAAGAGTGTGAGAAAATGTGGTTTTCTTTAGAAATTAAGTCTAATTTAAATAATCTGAGACTTGTCGCTTGCGGGGCAGATATAAGCAATCAAACCGTCAGAATCTGACCCAAATACACCCTCGGATCAGGGAACATTTTCCATACATGTCCGTGTACTTGTAACCCTGATCGAGTTTCGGTGACCGTTGAATTGAAACTGGTCCATCACGTGTGATCCGGGAACCCGACTGGAATGAAAACTTAACTCGACCTAGATCCATAGTCAGGGAGCTTAAGTCCGACCTTTGGCTTAAGGGGGGCTCCAGAAGTGCTCTGTTGAGACGAAACAACCTCCGTTTGGACATAACCTAAGTATACCATGGCCCTGGGGTCATTCCCATCAGTTCTGGGCCTATATAAGGACCTTAAACCCTCTCTCATTCACTCCATATGAATTTGAGAAAACCACAGGAGAGAGAAGAGAGTAAAGAGAGAGAAAGTGTGAAAGAAGTGGGAGGAGATTCCTGGTGCTCTATCCTGCCATTCTACGTGCCTAACCGTCACAATCACATCGCTATTCCGGCGATTATGAATTCGTTCTTAGGTAAGAAAACCTAACCCTAATATGTTCTAGGATTTCAATTGTTGCAAGTGGCGAGATAGCTAACTTAACTCGTGATATAGGTTGCTATTTCATCGTCGACAAAGACCTAGAGTCTCTGTCAAGTTCATTACGGTTCCACGGCATAAGGTGCGGACTATAGACGTATAGGTTATGGTTTTCAAAGCTTTCAATGTCAGATAATGATAGATTCCTGATGTGGGTGTTATTTCACATGCAAAATGCGATTCAGTTTTGTATGCAAATTGTGGTGTTTAACGTATTCGGTATAGTTGTAGAAAATACCGTATACGTACAAAATATGAAGGTGTGTTTGCCATGATTAATTACTATGTATATATGCTAGGTATATGTGTATTACTTACTCGGTGAAAGAATTCGCCCTAATACATGTTTTGGCCAACATGCGTTATGTATGTTGATAAGTGTATTCTAAGTGTTTGTGAAAATGCTTGTATGAGTAAGTACTTAGATGATAGTGCTTAGGGTGGGTGTTGAGATAGGATTCTCAACTACCTTAGGGATGCGTATGATTTCCTCCATGCAAGTTGTTTAGTTTAATCGCTTACTTATGAAATGTATGTGTTTGGATTTCCTGCTTAAGTTATATTTTATAACATGCTTATTAATATGTTTGAACTACTTGGTTAGTTCTGTTCTGAATACTCCACATGCTTACTGATTAAGGACGGAATCTGATTAGGGCTATGTTATAGTCCAGGCAATCGGTAACAGGCTTTGAGTTCGTGGCAGAGATTTATTCACCACGTAAGACGTGTTTGACGAACCCGAGCCGTACTAGAGTTGCCGGCAGTGGTTAGGCCACACGGAGTGTTTACACACTTCATGTCGATCAACTTCAGGTGCACTAGTAATAGTCTAGCTTGTTAAGTGATGTATGTTCACTATGAATGGACGCTATTGCCTGAACCTAAAGTACCAAACTCGCCAGTGAAATCCCGTTTAACCTTGGGACCTCAATCCGCTAAGACTCTTGAGCCGGACATGGTGGTATGGGATACCGTGGTCGAGCTGTTGGCCTACACTGGGGTGACGAGCCTCCCCATAGTGACAAGTGAACAACCCAGACTCGTGAGCCGAATGCGGTGGTATGGGACACTGTATTCGAGCTGGGCTTACACTGATTTGGTGACGAGCCCTTTGTAGTGACCTCGAGCATACTCTGAACCTGCGTAGAGGTGATGAGCCTTTCCGTAGTAATCAGAGTATACACTAGGCCTGTACTGATTTGGTGATGAGCCCTTTATAACGACCTAAAACCGCAACATCGTATGAGATTGACTAGGATTGACAACCCTATAAAGGATCCTTGTTTGGGAAATGATATAAGGGAGGTACCTTAGTTTTCCAACCCTGCTGTATGAAAAGGACTAATAAGAGCTTGGTAATCATATGCATGTACTGCATTACGTGTGTGTTCAGGCGTAGCAGGTCAAGCACTGAGGCAGTGTTGTTCATGCTTGAACGTGAGATGAAGTTGCTGAGGGAGCGTAGGCAAGGGTATGCATCATACATTCATACCATACTTGCATTAACAAGAGTACTTAGGGATGTGTGATTTACTGCTTTATCATTACTGCTTGATTGAATTGATAACATGCTAACCTTTGCTTTATTGTTCCATTGAGTTGATCACTCACTCCCACGTTACGGGACGATGTTTTAAACACCAACCAGACGCTGTCTTGATTTCAGATGATGGCGTGACCCCTGAGGCGGAGCCTGACTACTACGATGATCAGGACGAGTTCTCTTATATGCAGTTCTCCGATGGCTTCGCTTAAGCTATCTGGATTGACGGGACTACAGGGATTATCATTGTAGTTGTACTATTTTGACATTTTAATTTTTGAGACTATTACATGTATATGGTGACTCAGTGATGTATTCATACTCTGGAGACCGATCGTGATCTTTGACTTATATACGTGTATTTATGTCTTTCAGTCTTCCGCTTGCATTTTAGAACTTAATCTGGAGTATGAATTATTGTTTTGGTATAATCCCACTCATGATTAATGCACTAACACAGACAACATTGAATCATAAACATATATGTTGCATAAGTGATGTTTTGGAACTCGGGAGTTGAGTTGCTAATCGATCCTCGATTTTCAGGGCGTTACACCAAAGACCTCATCATTGAATTTCAAAGCATAAACTCAAACCCTCCTAGATGCATCATTTATAAAAGTGACAAAATACAATGCCCCACCCAAGGTTTTTTATCCTCATAGGACCACAAACATCAGAATAAACCAAATCTAATGCATGCACTCTATTAACATGAGAAGCAGTTTTAACAAATGAAACTCTATGCTATTTCCCTGATAAACAATCAATACAGGTTTTGAGAGGTATACCTGTCACGTCTGGAAGGAGCCGCTTCCTTGCTTGTAGCTGAAGCCCTTTTTCACTCATGTGGCTTAGACGCCTGTGCCACATGTCAATAGCTGAATCTTCCGCTGTGTTCAACCCCCCCTTGCACACATTGATACTTGCCTTATAAAGGGTGCAACACTTCTTTTCTCTGGCTGCGATCAACGAAACCTTGATGAGCTTCCAGTGCCCACCAACAAATCGGCTTTCATAGCCATCATCATCCAACCTTCCCGTCGACATCAAGTTGAGGCGAATGTCTGGGATATGCCTCACATTCCTGAGAACCAATGTGCAGCCCACATCAGTCTTCACACAAATATCACCGACCCCTACGATCTTCGATACGCCAAAATTTTCCATCTTCATGGTCCCATATTCACTTGACTTGTAGCTTGTGAAGAAGTCCCTGCAGGGAGTCGCATGAAAAGAAGCTCCCGAGTCAATCACCCAGTCAGTGTCCTGACTCGTAGCCGTGAGACAAACATCATGATTTGCTGAAAGAATAACTACAATGTCGCCATCTGAAGCGACCGTAGTGAAATCTGATTCATCTTCATTCTCCTTTCCTTTTCCTTTCTTATCGTTCTTCTTACCACGACATTCATGCTTGTAGTGACCCTTTTTGCCATAATTTCAGCATTCAACATCCTTCCTAGTACTCAACTTGCCTCTTAATTTATCTCGGGCCTTCCTGCCCTTCCTGTTCTTTCCTCTTCTCCGTTCCTGTGTCACAAGGGCCTCTTGCTAAGTAGACCCCTGAGACTTCTTCCTTGTCTCCTTATTAAAGAGACAACTGGTTACCTGTTCCATGAATATCTTTTCGTCTGGCGTGGAGTTACTTAGAGACATCAACAATGTCTCCCAACTGTTAGACAATGAACTAAGCAATAGCAAGGCCTGTAATTCATCATCCAGGACCATCTTCATAGCGAAGAGTTGGTTCAAGATATTGCTCACCTCATTCATGTGCTCAGCTACAGAACCACCATCTTTGAACTTGAGATTCACAAGTCGTCTTATTAGGAAGATTTTATTACCGCCTGTCTTCCTCTCATATAGCCCTTCTAATTTTAGCCATAGGCTAGCGGCTGAGGTCTTCGTAGACACATGGCGGAATACAGAATCATCCAACCATTGTCTAATAAACCCCACTGCCTTCCGGTCCAACTTTTCCAATCATCATCAGACATATCCTTGGATTTTGCTGATATGCCTCAAATTGGAGAATATAAGTCCTTGCAATAAAACAAGTCTTCTATCTTAGCCTTCCATATGGTCTAATTAGAACCATTGAGGCTGATCATCCTTGATGAGCCACCTTCCATAATTCAAAAAAAAAAAAAAAACCGATCCCACTCCATTCAATGAACTTAGCTCTGAAACCACTTTGTTGGGAGCCTTGCACAAAACCTTAGGATCTAGCCTCCCAAACAAACTAGAATTATGGGATAATAAAGCAATGAAAAAAATCAAAGCATAAACCACACCACACAAGAGATTTTTACGTGGAAAACCCTCAAAGAGGTAAAAACCATGGGACCTCGTCCAGATCAACAATCCACTATTCGCTTATGCAGGAGTGGATAAACAATAAGATTATAAAAGAAAAATAGATAGATCTCACTGATCACGAGGACATAGAAGCGCTGAGACGTCGACTCCCTTCCACAAGCTTCCTCTCTTTCTCTCTCTCTCTCTCTCTCTCTCTCTCTCTCCTCTCACTCTCTCACCTTTGATAACCCTTTAGCAAACCCTTACAAAGCTTTAAGAGACACTCTTGCATTCCTTAGAAAAGCCCTAGGCACCCCTATTTCTAGTTTAGGAAACTCCCTTTCGCACCTCTTGCGAAAGGACCTCAAAATTCCATAATCCGCACAAAATCGTGGAACGAATTGCGTAACCTCGACCGGTCGAGTGGCCCACTCGACCGGTCGAGCACCTCGAAGAAAATAATCAGATGTTCGTTGGACTTTGAGTCGAGTCCACTCGATCGGTTGAGCGCCACCCACGACCGGTCGAGCAAGGCTCACGACCGGTCGAGTCCTGGGAGGAAATCCCATCACACTATTGGGTCTATTCACTTTTCTGAGCCCTTATGACCTATTTATCTTTCACCTGCCAACAAGGCTTGAGTGTTAGCGGACCATTGAAGAGGTATTTTTGACATTTCCTTTATGGAAGGGTGAATTTTAGGTGTTGAGGTTAAGAGTGAGTTACGATTTTTGGTTATTTTTTGTGTTTTTTGAGAGCCTAAGAGAGAGAGAGAGAGAGAGAGAGAGAGAGAGAGAGAGAGAGAGAGAGAGATGTAAGTTCTCTCCATCTTTCTAATCTTTTCTGAATAGTAGATTAATTGTCCCCTTGTGTCGTGGTTTTTTCTTGTAAAAATTGTGTGTTCTCTGTGTATTTGCTTGGATTTTCATCTTCTCTTGTTTGTTTCAATTCTCGAGATTAATGTGCTTCTGTAGAGTTGGATCTCCAACAAGTGGTATTAAAGCGAAGTTGATTTGTTAGTTTGGTTTTGAAATATGATATTAAGGAGATTGAATATGAAGTTTGAGACTGAAAAATTCACAGTTAAAAATAACTTGAAATATGGAGATTGAAGATGAAAGCCCTTTTAGTTTTATAAAGGTTGTAGTATGCACTTCTTGGGAAAGCGTATCATATAGAATCTATAAAGGGTGGAGATTGGGATGAACTTGATTAAATGAAAATAGTACAATTCAATTGTGCTTGGCCGTTGAAGTCCTTAACATTGTTATAAATGAGACGATTACCGCAGGTTTACGAGCGAAGTTGAAGAGTATTTACATGACAAAATCTCTCACTAATCGTTTATTTTCGAAGAGGTAGCTTTATACTTTGAAAATGGTAGAAGGGTCGGATTTATTTGAACATATTAAGATGTTGAACAAATTGGTTTGCAAGTTGACGGGTGTTTTGGTGAAGATTAGGGAGGAAGACAAAGTCCTAATTTTGTTGATGTCTCTCTCGCAAGTCGTTCGAGTATCTGCTTGATACTCTTTGCCATAGTAGTAATACTTTAAACATTGAGACCATTATCGCAACCCTTTAGTCAAAGCGGTTATGACAGTAGAGCGGCGGTGAAGGCACCTCTATGGATACATTATTTGCTTCGAGAAGACTGTCTGAGCGAGAGAAGGGAAAACCGTGATCTAGATCCAAGTCAAGAGGTAAAGAAAAGTTGAAGTCTTGGAATTGTTAGAGAATGAGACATTTAAAAAGCGACTGTAAGCTTCACAAATCTCAGAAGAATGAGGAGTTAGATGTTTTGGTGAAGGAAGCTAATTCAGTTGAATCTGGTGAAGGTTTAGAATGTTGTGATGTATTATCGGTGATCAACACTGGAAATTTCTATCAGGAATGAATCTCGGATGCGAGGGCATCGTATCATAAGTGTCATTATCAGAGTTGGTTTACCACAATAATGAGTATAATGGTGGGCTGGTTCTTATGGGCAATGATCATACCTGCAAGGTGTTTGGAATTGTTTTGGTTTGCATCAAGATGTTTGATGGGGTGGAGCGTACTATGACAAATGTGAGACACATTTATGACTTGAAGAAAAATATGTTGTCTCTAGGAGCTCTAGCTATAATTGGTTGTAAGTTCGTCGGTTATGATGGAGTCTTGATGGTTTCATATGGGGCTCTTACAATAATAAAGTCACAATAGAGCGGTAATCTTTATCGGTTGATCAAAAATACTATATCTGGGGGAGCTGCAATATTTGTAGCGAATTCCATATTGACACATTTGTGGCATGTGCACCTAGGCTACATTATCGAGTAGGGTATGAAGGTACTTCTCGATCGTAAGTTAATTCCTAGTTTTTAAAAGCTTTGATTTGGATGTATATGAGCATTTCATATATGGGAAATAGTTAAGATTGTGTTTTAAAATTAGGAAATATGTCAGTAAAGGCCAGCTTGATTATGTACATTATGATGTGTGGGCCGGGGCCATTTCCCATTGTTTCTGGAGAGGAATCTTCTTACTTTGTCACATTTATAGATGACTTCTCTAAGAAGGTCTAGGTTTATATTTTGAAACATATATCCGATATGTTTATCACTTTTAAGATGTGAAAAACAATGGTTGAAAAATATATAGGGTGGAAAGTGAAAGTTTTAAGGACAGATAACAGTGAAAATTTTACTTTAAAAGAATTTGATTAGTATTGTAAGAATGAGGGAATAGTCATGCATAACATGGTGAGGTAGACACCAGAGTAGAATGGTGTGGTAGAACATATAAACCAGAGTCTTTTGGAAATGACTCGAAGTATGTTGGATAATTTTGGGTTGGGTAAAGAACTTTAGGCTGAAATTGTTTCTACAGCTTGTTATTTGGTAAATAGATCTGCCTCTATAGTTATTGATTACAAAATTCACGAGGAAGTATGAAGTGGTCAAGTAGTTGATTACTCAGATTTAATAATTTTTTTGTTGTGATGCTTACTTTCATGTATTGCCTATTAAGAGAGAAATGTTAGCCAAATAGTAAAAAAGTGTACAATTATTGGCTATGGTGATTGGGTGAAAGGTTATAAGTTGTTAGACTCACGAAAAATCATTATTAGCTAGGACATCAAATTTGATGAGGGTTCCTTGTTTTGGAAAGATGAACAAAGGGAAACGGAAAAGTCAATTGTTGATGTAAAAGTAGAGAAAGGTGAGACAGTTGGGGCTCATTTGGCATCTATACTCTAAATCAATAAGTGCTGTTTCAATAAGAGCTACTCTAATAAGCTCTTTTTGTTCTAGCTTTTGTTTTAAATAAACTCATTTGGTAAAATCACATTTTCAAGTCCAAAAAAAGCTTTTATTTGAAATAAACATGTTTGATAAAACCTTCAAATAAGAGCTTATTTTAGGGGTAGTTGTAACATCTCGGATTTTTGGCAACCTGGGATTAGACGTTCTTAGGCAATGGGTCGATCCTAACACCTTATTAACTCATCAGAACTGAATCCCACAGTCTAAAATTGCTTCTTAACCCATTTCCTTCACAAATCCCACCCTTCACCACCTTGCTCTTTCAATTTTTCTAACTACTTTCACCCCAGACGCTATCTTAAACTAACTAAGTAGTATAACTTGGATCACTTTATATACGAACTACAAAGGCCCAGGTACCACCTCAGACGAAAATTACTCAGGACTAAATCCTTTAGAAATTAGGCGAGAATTAGCCAGTGTGAAACTGGAGTACCTGTGAAATTAGCACCAATCACTTTAAATATGGTCTGTAAGATCCAAAACTTGTAGAATCATTGACGCTAGGTTACCCTAAAATCTAGGATCAATCTCATTACCCGGCTGCTCTCGGGAGCATCTCGAAACTCCGTATCAGATCTGGACCGCACATCAGAAGTCCGATTAACACGAAGTTAAGGAATTAGGACCGCCTTGCTGAGCTTGACAAACATCTCGGAAATCAAATTCAGACAGTGTCCCACGGCTTTTCGCTTGAGTCCGGAGCGAGGAGTGTGAAAACACTTGATTTTTTTTACAAATAAATATCTCAAATAGTAATCTGGCACCTCTCGCTTGCGGATCAGTTTTAAGCAACCAGACCGTCAGAATCAGACCAAATTACACCCTCGGATCAGGAGAAATTTCATACACATATCCATGTATTCGGAATCTCCTATCGAGATCCGCTGACCGTTGAACTGATACTGGTTCGCCATTTACGATTTGGAATCCCGACCAAAAATGAAAACTTAACTAAACCTAGATCCAATGTCAGTGAGCTTAAGTCTGACCTTTAGCTCAAGGAGGCTCGCCAGAAGTCCTCCGTTGAGCTGGAACAGGTCCGCTTTGCTTATAACCTAAGTATACTTTGACCTGGAGTCTATTTCGGTGAGTTTTTAGGCTATATAAGGACCTTAAACCCTCTCTCATTGCAGCCATACGAATTTGAGAGAAACCCTAGAGAGAGAAGAGAGAAAAGAGAGAAAAAGTGAGAGAGAAGTGGGAGAATCTCCCTGCCTTGCTTCCCTGCTGCTATCCATGCTTAACCTCTCCGTTCTCATCTCTTTCCCGGCGATTCCGGCATTTTTTCTAGGTAAGAAAACCCTAACCCTAACCTGTTTAAGGGTTTGATTCGATTCAAGTGATGAAATAGCTAACCTATTTCGTTTTATAGGTTACCAAACTGCCGTATACGAAAGTTTAGCAAACCTATCGGATCCGTTACGATTCTACGATAAAAGGTGAGGACTTTAGGTGTATAGGTTACGGTTTTCAATGCTTTCAATGTCAGATAATGATAGATTCATGATCTGCATGCAATTGCACATGTACAAAGTGCTGTTTATTTTCCATTTCGATTAAAGATGTAGAATATAGAATTTTACATACTCTAGGTATTTGTAGAAAGTACCGTATACGTATAAATTTTGGAAATGTGTTTGCCATGATTATTTGTTGTATAAATATATTATATATGGATAAAATACTTGTTTGGCGAAAGGGCTCGCCCTAATACATGTTTTGCTACTATATACTATGTATGTTGAAATAGTGTATTCTAAGTGTTTGTGAAAATGACTGAATGAGTATGGAATTCTCATTCGTGCTCGCCATGACTAATTGTCATGGATATATGATTGTTGTATTGGCGATACTCCTTTGACGAAAGGATTTGCCCTGAATCACGCCACGACCACTATACGCTATATATGTTGAAATGTGTAGCCCAAGTGTTTGTGAAAATGTTCAAATGAATATGGAACTTGGATTCCTACTTTCCATGACTATCCGTCGTGGGTGTACACGTGTGATGATTGGGGCAACTCCCTAGTGAAAAGATTTGACCTAATGCTTATGTGATCAACATATGTTATGTATGTTGATGTATGTATTTTAAAGTGTTTGTTGAAATGTCTGAATGAGTAGTAGTTAGTAAATTGTAATGTTTAAGGGTGTTGAGATATGATTCTCAACTCTTTTAACTATGTGTATGATTTCCTTGGATAGTTGTGTGATTAGGAATTGAATATGTACAAACTCATGCTTGTGTTGTGCTTCATAACATGCTCAACTGCTTTTATGATTTTATCTATGTAATGCATGTATTTAAATTCATATTTACGTTGTATGATCCATCATGGGTGATGGGGGAGTGGAGCAACGAGTGCCTGCAACAGCCCTGGCAGCCCTAAACGGATAATATCAGTCTTTGATTGTATGATTTGAATTTTGATCCATTACTGCCTTAAATATCTGAAATTGAATGTGATTGGGGCTATTGTATAGTCCAGGCAGTCGGTAACGGGATCGAATTCGTGGCTGCATTTCATTTGTCACGTGAGATGTGTTCGACGAACCCGAGTCGTACTTCAGTTGGCAATAGTGGTTGGCCACACGAAGTGCTTATGCGCTTCATATCGTTCAACTTGTTGTGCGCTCGAGCTAGCAGAGCTCGTCAAGCAACCCGATCTGTCTTATGTATGTTCACCATGTTTGGACGCTACTGCTTGAACCTAGGGTACTAAACTTACCAGTGAAATCCCTTTTAACCATAATACCTCGATCCGCTAAGACTCATGAGCCGGGCATGGTGGTATGGGACACCGTGGTCGAGCTGTCGGCCTACGCTGGGGCCATGTGCCTCCCCGTAGTGACCAGTGAGCAACCAGACTCGTGAGCCGATTATGGTGGTATGAGACACTATATTCGTGTTGTCGGCCTACATTGATAAGGTGATGGGGGAGTGGTGCAACGAATGCGAGCAACAGCCCTGACAGCCCTTTGTAGTGACCTCGAGCATACTTTGAATTGCGGTGAGGCGACGAGTTTTACCGCAGTGTATAGATTATGAAACTAGGCCTGTATCTGTATAGTGATGAATCGTTAAAAATGTAATGGGGGAGTGGTGTAGCCTTTGTGCGTAACAGCCCTGATAGCCTTTGCAGCGACCTAGAAAACACACCATCATCTGAGATTAACTAGGACTGGCGACCCTAGAATGGATCATGTTTGGGAATGATACAAGGGAGGTACCTTAGTTTCCCAATCCTGCTGTTTGAAATGGACTAATAACAACTCAGTAATTATGCTCATCATGCATTGCATGTGCCTGGAAGATGTGGAGCACTGAGGAATGCAAGCATACCGCGAACGTAAGATGGTGTCGCACGAGGGAGTGTGTGGTGAGGGCATACATCATGACTGCATTCATACTTGCGTTAATAAGAGTAGGTAGGAGTATTTGATTGTACTGCTTTATCATTACTGCTTGACTGAGTTGATAACATGTTAACCTATGCTTTATTGTTCCACTGAGTTAGCTACTCAGTCCCACGTTACGGGACGGTGTTGTACACACCAACCAGACTCTGTCTCAGGTGTAGATGAGATGACGACTCAGGAGGCTGAGCCGGACTATGACGAGGACCAGGCTGAGTTCTCATTTATGCAGTACTCTGGTGGTTTTGACTAGACTGACAGGATTGACGAGACATGCAGGGATTACACTTTAGTTGTATTTTTGACATTTTGTTCATAAAACAGATATATGTATATGGTGACTCAGACGGGTTCATACTCTGGAGAATGAAATGATTTTGTATATTTTACATACATGTATATACAGTTTCAGTCTTCTGCTTGCCTTTATACAATTGATCTGGAGTATGAATTACTGTTTTGGTATAATCTCACTCATGTTTATTGCTCTAACACAGACAACATTTAATCATCACTATCTATGTTGCATAAGTGATGCGTTGGAACTCGGGAGTTGAGTTCATGCTCGACCCCCGATTTTCAAGGCGTTACAGTAGTTAACACCATTTTTAAAGATTACAATAACTCTATTATAAGAGCAATATAAATGGTTGTTTTGGTGGATATCACCGTAGATGAACCATGCCCTAGACGACAAAAGAATGGATTACTACAATCTTCATATTTTAAGACATTTCGGTCATCCATTATGTCATACATTAGATGTGGATCAACGATCATATGGAGCCCGCCTTTGATATGGACCATCCATTGTGTGAGCCAAACCTTCAAAGTGGGCAATCCATCATACAAGGCCCATCTTGGATGTGGATTATTCATCGTTAGGGGTCCACCTTGATATAGGTCATCCATCATGTGGGGTCCACTAACAATGCTAATTATCCTTTATGTGGGGCCCCTCAATGTCCACTACCCATCACCCATCACATGGAGTCCACATTTGATGTGTCCATAGTGTAGGCCCTACCTTCGAAGTGGATTGTCCATCATGTGGGGCTCACTTTTGATATTCACCATTCATCATGTGGGGTGCACCTTCTATGTGGATCATCCATCATGTGGCCCACTTCGGATATGTGTCATTCATCATGTGAGACCTTGGATGTGGACCGTCCATTATAAGGGGCCACACTTTGACGTGGGCCATCCATCATATGAATCCCACTCCCTCCATTATGTAGGCTCACCTTGATGTAGACCATTCATTATGTGGGGCCACACATTCAATATGGATCATTCATTATGTGGGCCCACCTTTAATGTTAACCAACCTTCATATGGGACCACCTTCATGACCATCATCCATCATCTGAGTTCCACCTTTGATGTGGACTGCCTATCAAATGGGACCCACATCATGTGCATGTTCAATCATGCTGGCCACACTTTAATGCGGGCCATCTATCATGTGGGGCCCATCTTTGATGTGAATCATTCATTACGTGAGCCCTCCTTGATGTGGGGCCCCACGTTCAATATGAGTTGCTCATCTTCAGGGGCCCACCTTTGATGTCCACCATCTATCATGTGGGTCCCACCTTTATTGTGGACCATTTATAATGTGGGGCCCACTTGATGTAGATAGTCCATCATTTGAGACCCACCTTTGATGTCCACCATTAGAGCTGGGCAGAATTTGACCCGATCCGACGGATCCGATCCAACAAATCCGACCCAATCTGATTCGAACCGAAGGCCAAGATCAGGTCAGATCGAGTAGGCTCACTCAGATCCGACCATACATTGGATCGAGTTCGAATCAGTGGCCAATCCGGACCAATCCGATCCAATTGGATCCGATCCGAACCGATCCAATCCGATCATGCAATTTATCCACTCCGTCCATCCCTTTTAACATATAATAGAAAGAGTGCTATAGCCTACAAGTTGTAACTTGTCGATCTCGTGTAGAAGAAAAAGCTCTTGAAATGATGTACCACCCTCCATACCCATCCATGTGTACCACGGAAGCGGATCGGAGTAAACTTTGTGGGCCTAAATGTCATTCATGCAATTTATCCACTCCGTCCATATGTTTTAACAGATAATTTTAGGGCGTTATCTCAAAAATGGAGTGTATCCAATCCTCAAGTGGAGCACACCACCGAAAACAATGTGAATTGAACATCTATCATTGAAAAATTATTGGGGGCCAAAGAAGTTTTAGATCAAGCTGATATTTGTTTTTTCCCTTCATCCATGTCTGTCTGATCTTATGAACAGGTTGGATGACAAATAAATATCACTGGGGCCTTATAAAGTTTTCAACGATGGAAATCAATACTTCTACTTTTTCTTGTGGTATGGTCCACTTGAGCTTTGGATATGCATAATTTTGGGTTCAACCCCTAAAATGCTCTGGAAAAATGAATGGACGGCGTGGATAAACCACATGTATTCACGGTGGGCCCAACAGAGTTCACTCAGTACGATAAGAGCGTACTGAGTAACTCAGTATACACAATCTGATTTCTTGTCTCACATGCCAGCTATACAACTGGTTTTGTGTCTCACATGCCAGCTACATAGCTGGTGTAGATACGTGTCGGGCGAAGACGAGTGCCGACGTGCCTCAAGCTCCTAGTTGTACGAATGACTCAAATGAGATCAAAGTTACATGGACTCCACCATAATGTTTATTTTCCATCTAATCTGTTAATAAGGTTAAAAATACATGGATGAAGAGGAAAAATAAATTTCATATTGATTCAAAACTTCTGTGATCTCCAAAAGGGTTTCAATGGTAAACGTTCAATCCCCCATTGTTTTTTGCAGTGTGGTCTAATTGATCTTTAGATTTGTCTTATTTTTCGGCTCAAGCCTTAAGACAAGTTCTCCAAATGGATGGACGGTTTGGATATAACACATACCTCATAGTTTGACCCACAAAACTTGTTGACGTCAATACACCACCAGCCAATCCGCTTCCGGTTCATGGAACCGTCACTCATACTCCACCCACTTCTTTCTCCTTTGCCCTAATCCCACCTCTCCCTACCAAGTAGGTCCCGATCCGAACCGTACCCAATCGGATCCTATTCAATTTCCCTGACCGAGTCAGACTCGGTTCGGATTAGGCCAGCAGTGCATCAGATCGGATCGAGTCATTTGACCCAGACTCGGTCCCAGATCAGATTGAGTTCGGATCGAGTCGAGTTGGACCCAATCCGGTCCAACTCAACTCGATGCCCACCTCTATCCACCATCCATCATGTAAGTCCCACCTTTGCTATGGACCATCCATCATGTGGGGCACAACCTTCAATATGGGTCATTCATCATGTGGGCCCACCTTCAATGCTAACCTTCCATCATGTGGTCCCATATTCAATGTCCACCATCCATCATGTGGGTCCCACCTTTGATGTGGACCATTCATCAAGTAGGGCCTACTTGTAGATTGTCCCTCATGTGAGGCCACACTTTGATGTAGGCCATCTATCATGTGGGGCTCACCTTTGATGCGATGGTGCATTATGTGGACCCTCCTTTGATATGGATCATTTATCATGTGGGGCCCACCTAACTTGGAAGAGATTGTAAAGAGAAGAGAAGAGGGTAAGATGAGAATTACTTGGAAATCTTAAGAACAAATTTGTCAAAAAATTAGTCCAAAATGTCTACCTGCTAAAGCCAAATAAGTTCCGTTTTAAAAGTAACCCCTCCCCAACTTATAAAATCGGAGCTTATTTTCTACTTTCTAAAAAATAAGCACTCTGATTAGACTTTTACCAAACAGTCTAAAAGATTATGATTATATATATATATATATATATATATATATATATATATATATATATATATATATTATATTATATATATATAAAAGCTAATAAGCTCTTATTTGTAGAGATGCTGAATGCCCCCTTGAGGAACCTGAGCCGCAAGTTGAGGTACAGAAAGAGGTGGAGCCGCATTAGGAAAAATCCACCAAACGATCACAGGTTATTGTCGAGATACATGGGTGACTCTAATGTTGCCTCTCATTATAGATGAGGGGGATTCATCTACTTTCCATGAAGCTTTAGATGATAAAGATGCATAAAAGTCGATGTTAGCTATCCATGAAGAAATGAATTCTCTGTATAAAAATAAAATCTGAGAGTTAGTTGAGCTGCTCGTTGGGAGGAAGGCCATATGGTGTAAGTAGATATTCTAGAAAAAGTTAGTTAGGTACAAGGTCAGATTAGTAATGAAGGGATATGCTCAGGAGGAAGGTGTTGACTTCAGTGAGATTTTCGTGCCGGTGGTAAAGCAGGTATCTATTAGATTTGTATTGGCTCTGGTTGCCCAATACAACATGGAATTGGAATAGTTGGATGTTAAAATTACATTTCTACATGAGAAATTAGAACAACAGATTTACATGAAACAACTTAAAGGGTTCGAGGTATAGGGAAAGAGGGATATTGTTTTAAGATTAAAGAGGTCATTATACGGCCTGAAACAATCGCTTAGGTAGTGATATAAGAAATTTGATTATTTTACGATGAGCAAGAGTTTTACTAAAAGTGAATTTGATAATTGCGTTTATTTTAAAGCATCGAGTGCCAACGAACGCATCATTCTATTATTATATGTTGATGATATGCTTATTGCCAGCTATAACATGTCTGAAATTAACATGTTGAAGACTGAGTTATCCAGGATGTTTGAAATGAAGATATGGGGGTTGCAAAGAGGATTCTTAGCATTAATATACACAAGGATAGGGAGAGAAATAGGCTATGGCTGTCTCAGAGGAGTATTTTGAGAAGGTTCTAGTCAAGTTCGGATTGAAAAAGGTGAAACCGGTTAGCACTCCCCATGCCGTTCACTTTCAGCTTTCTTCAAAATTATGTCTTACATCATATGAAGAAAAGCAATATATGTCTCGTGCACCATATTCGAGCGCAGTTAGCAGTCTTATATATGCCATGGTCTATACAACACTAGATATTTTACATGCAGTTGGTTTTGTGAGCAGATGCAAGTAAACCCTGACAAGTAATATTAGGAAGTGACAAAATGGTTACTTCGTTATATACGAGGTACGATGGACCATATCTTATGTTTTAGAGATTCAGAGGAGAGACTCGTAGTCTATGTTGATTCGGATTATGCAGAGAATGCGGATAATAAAAGGTCTACTTCTGGTTACTCGTTTATGCTAGTGGGTGAGGTTATTAGTTGGATGTTTAAGCTTCAATATGTTGTTTCACTTTCCACTATCAAAGCTGAATACATGACAATGATGGATGCATTTAAGGAAGTTGTTTGGTTAAAATGGATGATGAATGAGTTAAGGATTTAGTAGGAAGTTGTGCATGTGCATTGTGACAACGAGAGCGTGATTAATTTGGTGAAGAACATATATCACTCTTGGACTAAGCATATTGATGTTCATCATCACTTTATCCGACAGATTCTAGAAGAAGGAGATGTTACTCTTAAGAAGATTCACATACCAGTGAGAACCCATCAAATAATCTTACGAAAGTCATTCCTTTAGAGAAGTTCAAGTTTTGCTCGACTTCTCTAGGCTTAGCAAGAAAGGAATAGAGAAGGAGTGTGCACGAAGCAATGATGGTGATGTTTAGAAGAAGATTGTCGAGGTAAGGAAGTGATTGTGGTATCAAGGTGGATATTGTTAAAATTGTGACACCAAAATCACAATCTATTTACTTTTTTGAGCCCATATGACCCATGTTTCACATGTTAACAAGGACCGAATATTAGTGGACCATTGGAGGGGTATTTTTGACATTTTTCTCGTGAAAGGGTGGCTTTTAGGGTTAGTTATGTTGTGGTTAAGACTGAGCTACGATTTTTGTGGTTTTTTGAGAGCCTCTAAGAGAGAGAGTTAGGGTTTTGACTATAAGTTATTTTCATCCCGGTAATCTTCTTTGAATAGTAGATTGATAATTGCTTTGTGTCGTGGTTTTTTTTTTTTTTTTTTTGCAAGAGTTTTCTACATAAAAATCATGTGTTTTTTTGTGTGTTTTCTTGGATTTTCAAATTTTCTTGTTTGTTTCAATTTAGATTGAGGTGCTTCTGTAGGGCCAAATTTTCAACATTATGTTCAAGTGATTCTTGAGAATTTAGAGGTGCAACCCACGACGAGGCACACAACTTACGATGAGGTACACATGAAAAAATGATCTAGACTGATGATTTAGCCCTTTTGTTTACAATTGATAAGGACCATTCATTGTTAATAACTATTAATTGAAAAAAAATGTTTTCTATAAAATTTTTGACCATTCTCGTTATTAATTAATAGTTATTAACAATTGATAAGGACCATTCTCGTTGTCACAATGCACATTCTTGGTCAAATTTTTTTCTTTTCTTTTTTCTTTCTATAAACATTTTTTATCGTTATCATCTTTTTTTTTTTTTTTTTGTCATTCTAATGAGAGAGAAAAAAATGTTTACATTTGAAAGTGGAAACGTAAAAAATATGACAATTTTAAAAATTTCAAAAACAAAAATGCCTCAAATGTGTAAACATGATTATATATATATATATATATATATATATATATATATTATTGAGAAGTGGAGCCACATGCGTGGATTTCGTGTCGCAAGTCCTTTCACAACTGGGATGCGGAAAGGCAAGTTGTCAAAACTATAAATTGGGGTCCCTAGGGCTATTTTAGGGTTAAGCTGAATATTGGGAAATAATTCTAAGGTGTGGACAAGGGATTTTCTCTGTACTTCCAAGGGAGAGGTTAGTATATTGCCTTGTAATATTTGTTCTTTATAGTAGAAGTTTGCATCCGTGGTTTTTTACCATAGATTGGGGTTTTTTCACGTATATCTTGTCTTGTGGTTTGTTTTTGGATTGCTTTGATCTGTTTCTAGTTTATATTTTTTCATGTTTATCGTTTGTGGGTGAGGCCTGAGATTGGATCCAGGCTCACTGCGTTGTTGGCGTGCTGCGCAACAATTGGTATCAGAGCTATTGGTTTAGTTCTATTGGGAGCGATGACAGAAGATGGAAAAACTAGAATTGAGAAGTTTGATGGTTCAAACTTTGCCTTCTGGAAGATGCAGATGGAAGATTATCTGTATCAGAAGGACCTCTATATTTCTCTAGGAGGAAAAGAGAAGAAACCCGAAAAGATGACAAATGATGAATGGTTTTTATTGGATAGGAAGGCTTTAGGAACGATCCGACTCTCTTTGTCTAAGAGCGTCGCCTTCAATATATCTAAGGTAAAAACGACAAAAGAATTAATGGAAGCCCTAGCCACCATGTATGAAAAACCCTCAGCATCCAACAAGGTTCATCTTATGAAACAGTTATTCAACATGAAGATGTCAGATAGTGAGAGCGTGACTGAACATCTAAACGAGTTCAATACAGTCACGAGCCAGTTGGAATTCGTTGACATTATTTTTTAGGATGAGGTCAGAGCGTTATTGATCTTATCCAGTTTGCCAGACAGATGGGATGGTTTGGTGATTGCTGTGAGCAATTCTTCAGGGTCAACAAAGCTGAAATTTGATGATGTGGCCGGTCTAATTCTCAGCGAAGAATTTAGAAGAAAGGCATCAGGAGTTTCAGGGGATTCAGGGAATGCTCTAAATGTTGAAGGAAGAGGAAGATCGCTGAACAAAGGAGACAATAAACACGGGCGTTCTAAGTCGAGGAAGAAGTCCAAGGGACCGAAAGACAAAGATGGGTGTTGGCATTGCGGCAAGAAGAGGCACATGAAACGTGATTGCAGGGCGCTTAAGAAACAAGAAGGAAGCTCTCAAGGTGGGAAAGATTCAGTGAATCTATCTGAGGAGAGTGACACAGAAGCGTTGATCTTGTCTCTTGATACGAGGAATGAATCTTTGGTTATAGACTCGGGTGCTTCGTTTCATGCCACTTCATGTAAGGAAGTTCTGCGTAACTATATATCAGGTGACTTTGGGAGAGTCTACCTGGGTGATGATGAGCCGTGTAGTATTGTTGGAAAGGGAGACGTTCATATAATTCGGAAAGACGGAACAACGTTGAAATTGAAGGATGTCAGACATGTACTGAGTTTGAGAAGAAATATGATCTCAGTAGGGCAGTTGGCCGATACCGGTTATGTGACGACATTCACCAGTGATTCCTGGAAGATCACAAAAGGTGCCTTGGTGATATCTCGAGGTAAGAAAGAAGGTACTTTATACGTGACTTCAGGATCGTATAGTTCACTCGCAGTCGCATCAACTAGAGTGAATGGGCAGTTATGACATCAGAGGTTGGGACATATGAGTGAGAAAGGGATGAAAGTGTTATTGTCAAAAGGGAAACTACCAGGGCTAAAGTCTATTAACTTGGAATTCTGCGAGGACTGCGTGTATGGCAAGCAGAAGAGGGTAAGTTTCAAGAAGACGGGACGCGCTCCAAAGACGCATCTGTTGGAGCTTGTACACACTGATGTGTGGGGACCGGCACAGGTATCATCTTTTGGTGGCTCACATTATTTTGTTTCCTTTATTAATGATGCTAGTAGAAAATTGTAGATTTATTTCTTAAAGCACAAATCTGATGTATTTGATGTATTTAAGAAGTGAAAAGTTATGGTAGAAAATGAGACAGGTAAAACAGTAAAATGTCTCAGATCTGATGATAGGGGAGAGTATTGTGACAAGAGATTTGAGGAGTATTGTGCAGCAAGTGGAATCAAACATCAAAAAATGATTCCAGGTACACCACAACAGAATGGTGTGGCTAAACGCATTAACAGGACCATCCTTGAGCGCACCAGGAGCATGAGGTTACATGCAAGGTTGCCCAAGACATTTTGGACAGATGTTGTGAATACCGCCGCATATCTCATCAATAGAAGTCCCTCAGCACCATTGGATGGTGGGCTAATAGAAGAAGTGTGGACTGGGAAAGAAGTGAACCTTGCACATCTCAGAGTGTTCGGTTGCATTTCATATGTTCACATTGATACAGAGCACAAAAACAAGCAGGATGCGAAGTCCATGAGGTGCACGTTTTTAGGCTACGGGCAGCATAATTTTAGCTATAGGTTTTGGGATGCAGAAAACAGGAAAATTATCAGAAGCAAGGACGTAATCTTCAATGAAAAAGTGATGCATAAGGACAGTGTGAAGGAAAATAAGGCCGAAGAAAAGAAATTCGTAGAGTTGGAAGAGTTACCGGACACGGGTGTTACAATGTCAAAGGATGATCATGCACAGGAGCATTATGAGGCAGAGCTACATACACTGGTTGTGAGGAGGTCTACTCGGGAGAGGAGACCCACGGTCTGATATTCACCCTCCATATATTATCTACTGCTGACAGACAATGGTGAGCCAGAGTATTTTGAAGAGGCATTACAGTTAGATACATGGGTTAAGTGGGAGCAGGACATGGATGAGGAGATGGACTCTCTTGAGTCTAATCGTACATGAGAGCTAGTCACTCTACTTAAGGGTAAGAAAGCTCTTCATAACAAGCGGGTTTACAGATTGAAGGAGGAGCACGATGGTTCGAAACGATACAAGGCTAGACTAGTTGTGAAAGGGTTTCAACAAAAGGCAGGCATCGATTTCACCGAAATATTTTTACTTGTGGTGAAAATATGTACGATTCACATGGTCTTGAGTATAGTGGCTACAGAGGACTTACATCTAGAGCAGCTAGATGTTAAGACAATCTTTCTTCATGGGGACCTTGAAGAAGAGATATATATGCATCAGCCGACGGGATACGTGGCACCAGGAAAGGAGAACAAGGTGTGCAGACTGAAGAAGAGTTTATATGGCCTGAAGCAGGCCCCGAGGCAGTGGTACAAGAAGTTTGACAGTTTCATGTCGGGAAACGACTTTAGGAGATGTCATGCATACCACTGTTGTTACTTGAAGAAGTTTGATACATCATACATCATTCTTCTTCTGTACGTTGATGATATGCTTGTGGCCGGTTCAAGCATGAAAGACATCCCATATCTCAAAAGACAACTGTCTAGAGAATTTTCCATGAAAGATTTAGGAGCTGCAAAACAAATCCTAGGCATGAGGATAAAGCGTGACAGGGAAAACGAGAAACTAGTTTTGTCACAGATAGAGTACATAGCCAAGGTACTTGACTGATTCAATATAGGAGGTGCTAAGCCGGTTAACACTCCATTAGCCAACCATCAAGGGGCAAAGACGCAGGAGGAACGAGACTACATGGCTAAAATCCCATACGCGTCAGTTCTTGGGAGTCTCATGTATGTTATGGTGAGCACGAGGCCAGACATTGCTCAAGCAGTGAGAGTTGTTAGCAGGTTCATGAACAACCCCGGGAAGGAACATTGGGAACCTGTGAAGTGGATCCTTAGATATTTGGTAGGTACTAAGGATGTAGGGTTGTGCTATGATGGATCAGAAATCAAGCTACAAGGCTACATGGATTCAGATTTGGCAGGAGATATTGACAGTAAGAGAAGCACTACAGGTTATGTCTTTACTCTGGGTAGTGCTGCAGTCAGTTGAGTCTCTCAGTTACAGAAGATAGTATCTATTAGTACAACAGAAGCAGAATATGTTGCGGCTATAGAAGCATGCAAGGAGATGGTGTGGATGCAAGGTTTCATGGAAGAGTTAGGTAAGAAGTAAGAAGATTGCAAACTATACAGTGACAGTCAGAGTGCAATACACTTGGCCAAGAATTCAACCTTTCATTCAAGGACCAAGCATATTGCTATCAGATATCACTTCATACGTTTGTTACTGGAAGATGGATCGATTGCTCTGGAGAAGATTCATACAAGTGAGAATCTTGTGGATATGTTGACCAAGGTAGTCACACGAGAGAATTTGAAGCTCTGTTCAGCTTTAATTGGTCTTCAGGCTTGAAGACGGTGAGATGATGCACTCCGGATGAAGAAGACAAAGGTTTATGCCAATGTGACTCCAAGTGGGAGATTGTTGAGAAGTGGAGCCATATGCCCGAATTTCATGTCGCAAGTCCTTTCGCAACTAAGATACGGAAAGGAGTTTTGTGGATTTCATGTCATAAGTCCTTTCGCAA
>JAJHSJ010000009.1:14690870-14761355 GCA_021015155.1 Magnolia officinalis | reverse complement strand
CAATCATGAAACATCTCCCCTAGACTCAATACCACTTCTAAGCCTACTCAATCAAAGGAGAGGGGCAGAATATACTTGTTGAAAGAGGAAGATGATATTAATGCTAAAGTAGTCTGTCTCACAAGGAAACTCGAAGTCATGTAACTTAAGAAGGATAAGGCTAAGGAAACCGTTTATGGTATTTGTGTTTACAATGTTCATACAACTGAAAATTGTCCAACAATACCTGTTTTTCAAGAAATATTGAATGAGCAATCGAATGCCGTGAACAATTACCAAAGGCCTTTCAAAGGACCTACTTCAAACGCATACAATTCAAGTTGGAGAAATCATTCAAACTTTAGTTGGAGGAATGGACAAACTGCTACCCCTCAAGGAGTCCCTAATCAATTTTTAAATCAAGGGAAACCTCAAGAGGAATTGGTTCAAAACCCCACACAAACTCAAGAGTTTATTTAGCACAGTACTCTCTAAGCCTTACAGGAACTTACAAAGGCTATACAAAAGATAGACTTACGCGTTGCGGTTATGGAGAAAGAGATCCTTCTAGCTTAACCTATCCCTAATCCTAAACCGCAATACGAAGTTAGTGAACCAAGCTCTTTAAACCAAATAGAGCAAGCCAAGTCTATCACGACTCTTAAGAGTGGGAAAACAATTGACGAATCTATTTCGGTAAGGGCTGAAAAGTCTAAGGACCCGAAAGAAGACAGAATGATAGACCTAGTACTGTCCTAGATGGGTTGAAACTACAACCTTAAAATAAGTCGATTGCTCCATTCCCCCAATGGTTGATTACACCAAAACTTCTCTCTAACTCTCAGGACATTCTAGAGGTGCTTAAATAAGTGAAGGTCAACATTCCTCTACTGGATGTCGTTAAACAAATATCTTCATATGCCAAATTTCTGAATGATTTATGTATGACCAAAAGACGACAAAACATTCGAAAGAAAATCTTTTTAACAAAAAAGTGAGTGTCATCCTAAAACAAGATGTGCCATAAAAATACAAAGATCCTGGTAACCCAACCATCACTTGTGTAATTGGAAACTACCGGATTGAGCACGTGCTTTTTAACTTAGGAGCGAGCGTAAATCTGATTCCTTACTTGGTCTACTAACAACTGGGTCTAGGTGAATTAAAACCCACCCAGACCACATTACAACTTATCGATCGCTCAGTTCGTGTACCGAGAGGGATAATCGAGGATGTGTTGGTTCAAGTTGAAAAATTCTACTATCCAGTAGATTTTATCGTCCTCGATACTTAACCCATCGTAGATATGAGCACTCAAATTTCTGTCATTCTTGGTCGCCCATTCCTTGCTACATCAAATGCAATCATCAATTGTAGGAATGGAGTCATAAACTTATCTTTTGGAAATATGACATTAGAGCTCAATATCTTTTTCAATATGAGCAAACAGGCAGAGGATGATGACGATGCCCACGACATTAATATGATTAATTTTTTCGTGGAACATAGAACAATCCTGACTTTATACTCTGACCCTCTAGAGACGTGCTTGGCCCACTCCCATGATTTAGAAGATGACACGATTAGGGAGATGGGTGTCATGCTTGATACTATGTCGGTACTTGAAGTTAACCGGTGGATGTCACACTTTGAAGAATTACCCCAAACTAATGTAATGCCTCTACTATCTAGCTTCAAAGCGCCGAAGCTTAACCTAAAATGTAAGACCCGTATCCTTAACCGTACCGTTACATAGATTTCGCAGTCTTTCCGGTCAAATTCCGGTAACCTTCGACCCTTAACCGGCGTTGCGCGCGACCCTGATTCACACGCCGTCAACCCGAGTCGACTCAAACCGAGACTTGTACCAATGTAACCGCACCGTCGCTGCGGTTCCGATGCCGCGACTCGCGCGCCGAGGCGATACTCTGGCCAGGAGATGTGGGCCAGCGTTCGGTGCGAGAAAAACGCCGCGCATTGCGAAACCCAAGAGAATCTCAACGAGATGTCACATCAATCAACCATCAATCAATCCCATCAAGTCAAGTACACATCACTTCACACTCTTCCCCAAGCAACCCCTAAAGTCAAGAATTTCTTACACCACTCATGCCTTTCTTACACCTTTTATCCCAAAAGTCAAAAAGGTGCTCTTACACCCATCACCCCCACATCCATCACTCCATCAAACATCACCCATCTCTCTCTCTCCCTTTACAAGTCTCTCTCTTTTTCAAATCTCATTCCAAGCAAACCCTCCATACGTATGAGCCTCTCTCTCTCTTTCAAACTCCAAGTGTGGCCCACCTTTCCATCCAAAGATCTCCCATCCTAGCCATTCATTTCCCATCTTCCTCCATCAAAGAGAAGCACAAGGAGACCGGCAAGCCAAGGGATCAAGAAGATTAAGTGGTGGGTGCTTTGATAGAGTAGTTTTCATTTTCTTTTAAGATGGGCCAAGTGAGGCCAACCGATCAATGGTTTGGATCTCACTTGGGACTCTAAAATGTGGCCGATGGCCCACTTTGATCATCATGATGTTTATTTTCTTGTATACCTAGGGTCATCTAGACCGTCTACTTTAGTGTAGAAGGGATCCCCACCGTTGGATTTTGGATTTAATGGGCCCATGTGTAGTGGGACCCACCTTGATGTATGTTGAATGCAAGAGGGGCCCATAGTGGCGGGGCCCCTCCATCCTCACCGATCTCCCTCTATCTCTCTCTATCTCTCTCTTTCTCTATCTTCCTTATATTGTGGACCCCACGATGAGGCATGTATTCTATCCAAACCATCTACAAGTGGGGCCCACTTTGTGTGTGTTGTACCCACACCATCCTCCATGAGGTGGCCCACCTAAGCAAGGCCCACCTCTAATGTATTTACATGCAACGTCCAGCGTCCAGGGACGCTGGACGTGATTTGGAAATCACAAATGTCAGCTTGTTTCCAAGCTCGTGGGTGGCCCACTCATGTAGGCCCCTCCTGGATGTATGTATTCAATCCACGCCATCCATTCCTTTCACAAGTGTATTTTAGGCGTTGAGCCAAAAATTAAGGCCAGTCTGATTATTCTACGGGCCATGACAGGGAAAACAGTATTTTTCACCCTTGAAACTTTCTCTGACATCCTTATACACTGAAATACCTTCTATATTGGACTCATATTGCCTGTCACGAGCCGTGGAATCCAACGGTCGGGGTGGATTCACCTGGTGCGGGCCCCCCACGAGAAAAACCGTGGAAAAACGGTTTTAAAAATGAAAAATAAAAAAAATATATTAAGGCAGCCGCCTGCTGCCGCTGACTCGCCAGAGGGCGCAGGCGCTGCCTGCACTGACCGTGGCGGACGGGCGTGCTGGTAGCCACCCACGGCTCCTGCCGTGGGCCCCACCATGATGCTTATCTTTCATCCAAACCGTTTATTTGGTGGGCCACCTCCTGAGGTGGGCCCCCTCCAAAGATCAGGCCTATCTGAGTTTCAGATGGCCCCCACCAAAGGAAACAGTATGAATTGAAATGTCTACCGTTGAAACACTTTTTGGGCCCACAAAAGTTTCGGATCAAGCTGAAATTTGTTTTTACCCTTCATCTAGGTCTGCGTGACCTTATGAACGGGTTGGATGGGAGGTAAACATTAAGGTGGGCCCCACGTGGGACCCACAGTGATTTATTTTATTTATTATTATTTTTTTTCTCTCCACCGTCCAGCACGGTGGAGCCCGCTGATGCATGCGTTGTGTGCGTGTGGGCGTGTGTACATGGGTGCATGCGTGTGCATGCGTGTGTGTGCGTGTGGTGTATGTGCACGTGTGTGTGTGTGTATGTATGTATATATATATATATATATATATATAATATATATATATATATTACTGTATATATGTATATATATAGATCATATATATATATATATATATATAAACAAATATATATATATATTAATTAGAGGTATCACCGGATGGGGATGTGGATTTCATGGGCCCCACCATGATGTATAGGTTACATCCAATCCGTCTATCCATTTTGAATGATCATTTTATGGCATGAGCTTAAGAATGAGCCAGATCCATAGTCCAAGTGGACCCCACCTTGGCATGTTTGAGGTCCATCTTAATGTATTTGTGGTAGATCATTGGGGCCCACTTTGAAGTGGATGTAATGCCCATGTAATTAGGCCCACATGATGTATCTAAGGCTCACGGGTTATGACCCATTGCACTGCGCATAAGACCCATTGGTGCGGCCCATTAATGTGGCCCACTTGACGAATGAAAGGCCCATATGGTATGGCCCATTTGATGTATCTAAGGCCCAATGGGATGAACCTAAGGCCCATTGAAATGTGTAGCCCCAACCTAGTTCATGTAATGATGTTTACGACGGGTAATGCCTTGGGAGCAATGTTGGTTTGACGTCCACATTGTCGAATAATGTTGGTTAAATGTCCGCATTATGATTCTCCCTAGGGCCCATTGTTAGGCCCATACTGGTAGGCCGTCTAGGCCCATCTCCTTATGAACAACATCTATCCCATATAACATATTTAGTATAGTCCCATGATTCATGATCATACGCATCATATGTATGCTTGGTATGAGAAGTGACTGATCATAGCATATGCCTTCGGGCAGATTGTTTAGGGGCTCCCGGTTAGGCGGTGTTGCCCCACATGAGCGCACGAGATGAGCAGGATTGCTGCATGACTGGATAGTGTGATTCATGCATTCGCATTGTGTGATATGGTTACTATACGCCCTAGCGACATCAGGGCTGTAGCCTCCACAGGCACATCGTGGTTGGCAGGATTGGATACCGAAAATCTTATTCTACATGGGGTGCTATAGATATCCCTGGGTGAAAGTTCCTAAACCCTTATGGTACCAAGAGGTTGCTCCAACGTCTAGACCGAGTGGGTACAGGAGCGCCGATTGCCGATTACCAGATGGCTGCACTTTCCACTGTGTCGTGGTCGGTTGGAAGGGGGTACGACCTTACCCACCCAAGAGGAGGGGGAAATGCTAGGCTGAGTCTGACCAGCTCGAGGAATGAGTCCGCTATCGACGAGCCGAGCCCGATATTGGCAGGCGGGTAGTGAGGTCTCTTCCACTTACCTTATTGCGCGCGATGGAGCAGCAATCTGGTTTAGAGTGTACTAGACCCCGGTGATATCTCAGATTTGAGCTGTATTAATATGTGGATATAGATGAGGATTTGTATGCTTGAGTTGCATCTCGCATCGCATGGCCTTGGTATGGCCGACATCATTCATGTCTTGCATTGCATAGCCTTGGTATGGCTAGTGGTATTCATGAATTCATCAGCATGTTCCGCGTTACTCTGATACTGCATACTGCATCACTACCTTGCGCACACACTTTCACCACCCTCTAAGCTTTCTATAAGCTTATGCATGACCGTTGCGTGCAGGTGACGTGAGGACGCAACAGCGCTGAGGCAGGAGCGCTGAGCAGATCTTTTGGAGCTTTTTGTCCATCCTCATTGTATTTCCCTTTATGCTCATTGTACTTGTAAAATTTTTTATCATAATGAAAATGTGATGGAGTTTTTGGTTGTTGTTTGTGGGTTATGCCTTTGGTTATGCTTATTACAAATTAAACTGATATTGAAAATCCTTCTTGTAGCATTCCAGGATCGGAACCTGGCGTATGGGCGCTGGGAGCCGAGAATGGGGTTCTACGGAGGCTGTCGGCGCCGGATTCGGCAATCGGGAATTTTGTGAGCCCGGTTTCCGAGTTTAGGGCGTGACATAAAACATTTGCCTTCTAATATTAAATATGTCTATTTAGGATAAGATGAGACATACCCGGTGTTGATTTTTTCCCACCTCGAGTAAGAACAGGAGAGTATGCTTATCATTACTCTCATGAAGCATAAAGGAGCCTTTGGATGGTCGATTGCGGACATCAAGGGAATTGACCCATTGATTTGTACTCACCACATTCATCTTGAGGATAATGCGAAGACCTCTCGGCAATTACAACGTAGATTAAATCTATACATGAAGGAAGTGGTTAAGGCCGAGGTACTTAAGTTATTGGATGTGGTTATTATATACCCCATATCCGATAGCCAATGGGTGAGTCCAACTCAGGTGGTTCCTAAGAAGTTCAGAATCACCATCATAGCCAATGTCAACAATGAACTCATGCCAACTAGAGTTACTACTGGTTGGAGAATGTGCATTGACTACAGAAAGTTGAATACCGTCACGAGGAAGGACCACTTTCCTTTCCTCTTCATTAATCAAATCTTGAAAAGGCTAGCTGGTCACTCTTATTATTGCTTCCTGGACAGATATTCAGGTTACAATCAGACAAAGATAGCCCTTAAAGATCAATAGAAGACAACATTCACATGTCCTTATGACACATTTGCTTACTAAAGGATGTCATTCAGACTGTGTAATGCCCCTGCCACTTTTCAGCGATGCATGTTCAGTATTTTCTATAACACGGTGGGGCAATATTTAGAGGTCTTCATGGACAACTTTTCTGTCTTTGGTCCATCCTTCAGTGAATGTTTGGAAAATCTGAAAAATGTGCTAAAGCGACATCGGAAAAAAAATTTGGTACTAAATTGGGAGAAGTGTCATTTTATGGTTTGTTAGGGAATTGTTCTGGGACATATCATCTCGTCTAAAGGAATTGAGGTAGATAAGTCTAAAATTAATCTTATTTCTAACCTACCTCCTCCCAAGAGCATATGAGACGTGCAATCCTTTTTAAGACATACTGGCTTTTACAGAAGATTCATAAACGACTTTAGTCACCTCCCTCGTCCTTTATGCAGTATACTTCAAAAAGACGTACCATACGAGTGGACTGAGAAATGTCAAGAAGCTTTTTCTAAGCTCAAAGGCATGTTAACCACCACACCTATCATGCAGACACCCAATTGGAGCATTTCTTTTGAGATTATGTGTGATACGTCTAACTATGTCATTGGGGCAGTTTTAGGCTAGAGAAAAGAAAATAAGCCCTACATCATTCACTATGCAAGTAGAACTTTAAATCATGCCCAAATGAACTACTCTACTATGGAGAAGGAACTCTAACCATAGTATTCTCTCTAGACATATTTAAATCCTACCTGATTGGATCCAAGATCATCATCTACATTGATCATGCGATACTCAAGTATCATCTTTCTGAGAATGATACTAAGCCCCACTTAATAAGATGGATCCTTCTACTTTAAGAATTTGATTTAGAAATTAAAGATAAAAAGGGAGTAGAGAATGTAGTGACTAACCATCTTTCAATGCTTGATCTCCCTGACTCACTCGAGACAATACCTATAAACGACATGTTCCCTGACGAACAACTGTTTAAACTCTCTCACTCACATGGGTTTGCTGACATTGCAAATTATCTTGCTATAGGTTTCACACCGACACATTGGATTGCGAAAGATAAAAAGAAATTCTTCACTGAGGTATGCAAGTTTTTCTAAGATGATCCATATTTGTTTAAATATTGCCTAAACCAAATTCTAAGGAGATGTGTACCAGACAATGAATACCAAAGTGTCATCTCCTTATGTCATTCTCAGGCTTGTGGCGGTCACTTTTCTGCCAAAAAAACCACGACCAAAATTCTACAGTGCGGCTTTTATTAGCCCATTATGTTCAAGGACACTCATGAGTTCTGCAAAGCTTGTGAACATTGTCAGAAATTGGGGGCGTTGTCCTGTCGAAATATGATGTCTCTGAATCCCATACTGATCATTGAAGCATTTGACTACTGGGGCATCGATTTCATTGGACCATTCCCCCAATCCTTTAAAAATTTATACATTTAACTAGCAGCAAACTGTGTCACTAAATGGGTCGAAGCGATCCCGTGCCGAAACAATGACCATCGAACGACCATTAGATTTTTAAAAGAAAACATCCTTTTCCGGTTCGAAACGCCTCGGGCCATCATTAGTGATGGAGGATCACACTTCTGTAATAAGTAATTTACAAATTTAATGAAGAAATATGACATCTCTTATAAAGTGAGTACTCCATACCACCCGCAGACAAGCGGGCAAGCTAAGATTTCCAACAGGGAAATTAAATGCATTTTGGAGAAAACGGTTAACCTGGATCGCAAGGATTGGTTAATCCGTTTGACTGATGCTTTATGGGCATACCGTACAACATTTAAGACCTCCCATTGGAATGTCTCTCTTTAGACTTGTCTATGGGAAAACTCGCCACTTGCTTGTAAAGCTGGAACATAGAACTTACTAGGCTATAAAAAAACCTGAATTTTAACCTGGACAATGTTGGCTCACTGCGTAAACTTCAGTTAAATGAACTCGAGGAAATCTGGAATGTCGCATAAGAGATCTCGAGAATTTACAAGGACAAATGAAGGTGTTGCATGATAGGAACATCCTTTGGAAATTATTCTTAACCGGTCAAAAGGTCCTTTTGTACAATTCTCGGTTACATATTTTTCCAGGTAAACTCTTATCTCGTTGGACCGTCCCTTTCACTGTTACGAATATCTATCCTCATGGGGTCGTTGAGGTAAAGAGTCTGAACAATGGTAATGCTTTTAAAGTGAATGGACATCGTTTAAAGCTATTTGTTGAGAAATTTAATTCAGAAGACATGTTCATACCTCTGATTGATCCTATTTACCAGAATTGACCTTCTAGTCTGATGGAGGTATAGTTAGGTTTATTGCTTTCATAGAATTTAGGATCAGGATAGTTTGCTTTCCGTTTGTTTCGTATTTTGGTTGACCCATCTTCATATTGAGATCCTTGGAAAAAGCCTAAAAAATTCCTTCTTTAGGTACTATCTTTCCACCACTACTCATTTCTTTTCGTTGCCTCATTTGCATTACATGCTCATATCTTTTACATTAAGGACAATGTAGATTTTAGGTTGGGGTGTGTGGATTAGGTAAATTAGTCAGCGTTTTCTTAGTTTTGAGCAAAAATTGTGAAAACTTTTCAGGATAAAACCTGTTTGGAAATTGATAATTTGTGTATTTAAGAATGCTTTGAGTATGATGATAAGATAAGAAGCGAATTTTTGAATTGTTAGAGTTTGATCAACTAAGTAGCCTATCACTTACGGTTCTTACACTCAATTGATTAAGAGGAAGTTTGAATATCATATTAATTTAAATCACAAGACACGTTCAATTTGCCTTCTATGAATGGTACTAGATTTTCTAATTGTTAGTATGATGATCATTGAAAGATATTGAGAATCGAGTCTAGAGAATTTTATCCACCTTAAAAGAAGAATAGAACTAGTTAAAAAACAGGAGATCGACAAAAAGGTCATGTATGGTGAAAAGACTGAATGAATACAAATGACCGTCGATATAAAATAAAATAAAAAAACTGAAAAAAGAAGGAAAATGGGATAAGCTCGGAATCAGTACTTAAGTTTTCAACAAATTTTGAAGTGATGAGCATGGCTAACATTATGAAAAAAATAGTATTTTTATAGAAGTAAGTTGATTTGCACTGAGCACATTGAAAACTCGATATATGAACTTGTGCTCTGAAAGAATTGATAAATAATTTATTTGATTGATTGCTAATATGATTTGGCTCTAACTTTTCAAAATCCCACTTTCTCGTCTTAATTCTACCCATTCATACTTGATCACACAAAGAATTGATTTCTGAAAAAGGTTTGAACGTTGAGAATCGAAGATTACTTCACACATGTTTTGCTCGGAACTAACAAAATGCTGGTTGGGGAGTGTGTTGAGAGTCAAATATTACATATTTTTCTCTATTTATTTCTTGGTTTTATGAACATGATATTGCTTAATATTATATTTTATACATGTTTGTATTGCAAGATAAATCTGAGAGCTTGGATTGAAAAGAATGCTAAAAGCATGGATTTAATGTTCAAGAATCACTAAGCCAAATATTGGATCTTAGAAAACCAAGAATGAAGAATTCACATGCCAAAGATCCAAGAAAACCAAGTGAAGAAGGAAGAGAATCGAAGACTTGAAGTGTAGAAAAGGAATCCTAAAAATTTGCGTGCTTTGACTAGCCCTGGCTCTGCTTCAACTAGCCCTGACTCTAGCTCGACTAGTCAAAGAAACTTCGGCTCGAACTCCAACAACATTATCTTTTAAATTCGCACGATCCTCGACCAGTCGAAGACTTCCCTTGACTAGTCGAAGGTGACGCTCGACCAGTCGAGGGTGTCTCTCGACTAGTCGAAGGTTACCCAAATTTTGCGCGGACTCCATAAATTTGAGGCAGTTTCCGGACTTTTCCAACTCAGTGTGAAGGTTGGAGTTCCCCAACTATAAATAGGAGTTCCTAGGATGTTCTTAAGCATATAGGGGAACAAAATTGTGGAGAGCCATTGCCAAGAGTTTTCTTCTTCTTTAGTTTGTTTTTATATTTTTTTTAAAAGATTTTAGTTCAATCATGTCTATGGTTGGCTAAACCTCTTAGATAGGGATAAGAGGTGAAGCTTGTAGCGTGATTGAGATGTTTGCTTTACTTTGATTCATGTTTTTTTATTGAACCTTATGTATTCTAATTCTTTATTAAGGAATATTTTTAGTTTATAATGATTTGTTGTGACAAATTACAATAGATCTGCAACTGCTTTGAATATTTTCTTTTCCTGATTTGAAATTGTGAAATTAGCAAGTCCTGTTGTTCACCATTGTCACTTGGGCATGGTAGGGTGATGAAATTCTTCATAATCTTCACAATTCTCTTATGATTGGTTGTGTGATTGGTATATCTTGTTGTTTGTTATTGTCTTCTGAGCATGGTTGCGTGATGGAATCACTTCCAATCCTCACAAATCTCATCTGTTAAGACTAGGTACATGAGAAGTTAAGAGATTTGACTGTCTTTTCTTTCTCTAATTAGATAAGATATGACTCTGATTCCAGTTGAATCTCTTAAATCATGCAAGGTAGCATCCCAATAGCTACGAGTGGATCCTTGGCACCCTAGTTCTCACCTTTAAATTCACAATTTTCAATTACAACATTCACAAGTACTCTTTCAAATATTTTAGATTTAGTTTTACATCTTCTTATAGTTTTGGTTTTAGTTACTTTCAGAACATACGAGATTAGTCTCTATATATTCGACCTCGGTCTTATCGAGATTATTACTACATCTCGACCCCACACTTGGTGTTGTGAACAACTTACTATTTTCGGTCGAAAACCATGCCCACTAGTAGGAATAGTTTAATTCTGAAACTTCTTCCATGGTTTAGTATCCCTATTTAAAGGGATGTAATCTTGTTTTTCATCATCAATCAAATTATTTTAAATTTCTTAAAATTATTTATATTTTCTTCTCCTCGTGGATTCAAGGTTTCTCTGTGAAGAGTCCAAAGAAGTTTCGTGGATTCGAAACAATTATCCCCCTAAGGAAGACGGTTCTCAACCTCACGTCCTTCTCCGCATCAGCTGATTTATGTATTTTTCCCTTTCATCTAGGATGGAGAATGTGGATATACAACACGTCATCAAGATGGGCCCTATGGTAAGGGTAACACCCATTAAAGTGTCATCGGGGTAACACCTAATCAGCTCCCATGTATTGGATTGAAATTTTATTAATAAAATATAGCTTTAAAAAACAATGCCCACTATTTTATGTGGTGCAGTTCATTTGAGCTTTGGATATAGATCATTTTTGGGCTCATGTCCTAAAATGATCTACCAAAATGGATGAATGGGGTAAATATAATACATACATCATGGTGTGGCCCCACAAAGTTTTCCCATGTCGACGTAATACTGACATTGGTGTTGTGTTCTACACCTCGCAATGTAGGTCCCATATTTTACTTTGTTGTTTTTAAGTTTTATAAAATTTCACAAGCGTTTTAAAATATTCAATGGATGGTATGATAAGCGTAGAAAAGTGGATTGTCTTAAGGGTAAATGATCAAGTACAAACACTTTCAATATAATTTTGGTTCAAAAGACCTTTGTGGGCCCTACCATGATGTGTTGATGACATCCACTTTTACCATCATGCACACCCTCTCAGGTTTCACCATAACCCTAAAAATCATGTTATTATATGACTTAGGTGGGACACACATAGGGAACACTTAGTAGGGATTCGCCTGATATTTGAGCCAATGGCTAAATGAGGGATCACATACATGATGGAAAGAGTGAGTGTAATAAACACATCATGCATAGTGGGACCCACAAAACTCATTTACACTGTAATTATGGTGAAAACGTTTGCATTAGATCAATTGTATGAAAGTGGGTGTAAACATCTGTCTGGACCATCTATGATGTGGGTCCCACTTTTGATTACACATGCTTTTCATGAGACACTTTTATTGTGTCATCCTAACCATCGATTAAAGACCAAGGAAACGGATGGGCCGTACCTATTGTAGGAAAAGGGTCTAACCATGAATTAGTTGGTTGATCTTGCATGTGCCATTTGAGATAACCGTCCAACTGATGGCGATCAAGATGGATGGTATAACAGTAGGTCTAATAATGAAACTTGGCTATCTTTCATGTGGGTCCCACTTTTGATTAAATGTGTTTCTCAATAAATGCTTTGACCAGGTCATCTAATCGTCCAATTGAATTCCGATTAAGTGGACTAAACAGAATTATTTTGAGAAAAAATAGGGTCTGATCATTGAATTACACCATCCATATCAAGTGGGCAGACTTTTAATTGTTTGTGCCTGATAAGAATCATTTTGATTGGATCGTCCTAACTTTTGATCAATGGCCAGAAAAATGAATGGTCAAGATTGGAAATGGAAAATTGTGTCAATCATTGATTTAGGCAGTCTATCATGTCAGCCACACGTCTGATTACATGTGCCTTTGAATAACACCTTCTTCTGATAATCAAAACCATTTGATCAACGGCCATGAAAGCGGACAGCCAGGAACGATTCTAGGAAAAGGGGAATTAATGATAATCGATATCTTCTAGAAAATTTATCATTTGGGTCCTACCTTAGAATATGTGCATTCCAAGTTCAAGGATTCACATTTATCAAAGAACGTTAAGAATGAGTTAGTGGTCAATAAAATGGATGGTCCACATTTACAAAGACAAAAGGGACTCTGACACGTTGGGCGGGATATTGGGCCGCACCCAAGATGTTGCGTTACCATGTGGCCCACTTGATGTATGTATTCTATATCCACGCCATCCATCCGGTTTTGAAAGATCATTTTAAGGCACCAGACCAAAAATTGAGCAGATCCAAATCTTAAGTGGACTATACTACAGGAAATAGCGGAGATTGAACTTCTCACCGTTATAAACTTCCTGGGGACCATTGTAATGTTTCTGTAATGTTTTTTTTTTTTTTTCATCCAACCTGTTGATAAGGTCACACAAACCTAGATTAAGATAAAGGGAAAAAAAAAAAAAAAAAAAAAAACCAAATATCAGATTGATCCAAAACTCTTTTGGTCCACAAAAAGGTTTAAATGGTCAATCACCACTGTTTACAATGATATGATCCATATGAGATTTGGATTTGCTTCATTTTTGGACCTTATGCCCTAAAATGATTTGCCAAAATGGATGAACAATATGGATATAGAATACATACATCAAGGTGGGCCCCATGGTAAGGGTCGCACCATCTTGGGTGGGGCCAGGTTGCACCTTATCTGCCATAAATGCATTATTTGATAAATTTGAATTTCTAATGAATTTTTCCAAAACATTTCTAGAAACTGATTGAGATTTAAATGTTTACAAAATTAATCTATCTTAGAAAGAAAAACAAATTAATTTTGGCCACTAAAAAAGGAAAGTAAAATTTATTAGATATCATGAAATTAGGGACAACCAAATGTTAGATTTCTAAGTGCATAAATAATTAGGTATGTATTAAGTATGTGGGTAATTATATATAATTATTATATATAATCCTTTCTCTTCGAAATCCTTTGTTTTCAAGTAATCCCCGTATAAATTGGTTCTCTTGGTAGAAGTGTTATATATATATATATATATATATATATATATATATATATATATATATATATATATATATGAGAAATGGTCTAGTACTTCATGGGAACTTTTCAAGCTCTGTGCGCCTCACCGTGATGTGTGTTAAACATCAACACCGTACATTTGATGGGTTCCATTAAGGTTATGGGACATCTCAAAAATAAACCGTATACCGAACTTAGGTGGACCATACAATCTAAAACCATTTGAAGACATGACTAAAATATATAAAATCACTTGGAGGGGCCCACCTGAGTTTTGTATGCGGCTGAAACTTGGTATGACCCCTTATGCAAGTGGGACACACACAATGTATGGGCTAGATTTGTGAACCATATCTCAGTGGGCCCAATAAATGATTATGAATGTTTTAATAGGAGGGTAACCCCTTTCAACTGTTGTATGTGGTGTGGCCCACCCAAGTCATAGATCGACTTGATTTTTAAGCCTGTAGCCCACCATGGAATGGTTCATCTGGCTGATGGGATAGATGTCCTACACATCATGTTGGGGCCCACACAGTTCGAACTCATGGGAAGTTTCCATGAGGTCGTCCTTATATATATATATATATATATATATATATATATATAGTACAGTAAAACTGATGGGAGGGACTGGCACTCTTGATTTGCAACGGAGTTCACTGAGTTGCTGAATCTCCTGTTTTTTCGCCTAACCCTTCATCCAAGCAAGATAATGGTTTGAATGGCATGGATTCCAAATACACAACACAATGGAGCCCCATGGAAAACCAATGGTGGGCATCCCCTTTCAAAAAATTCCCTCTGGTGTGGCCCACTTGAGTTTTGGGTCGGCATGATTTTTAGGTTAAGGTCAAAGTTGGGGGAATACATTTGATGGACGTCCTGGATAAGATGCACACATTTAGCGGGCCCCACAACAGCCTGGCACTACCACAAGATATGGTGACACACCACTCAAGCGCACCTAAAATTAAAATTTTAAGCAATTAGACTGTTTTTTAACTCAAAAATATAAATTTTAAATATTTTTTGCTAATTGGATGCTACTAAGTGGAGTCTATTTATTTGAATCTTCTTAATCTTCCAGAGTATCAAATAATAACCGGCAACGGCGTGGAGCTTATAGACATGTCCATGACAAATCCACTACGTCCATCTGTTTTTAAAAGACCACGTTAGGACATGATTCTAAAATTCAGGTAGATCCAAAGCTCATGTCAGCCATACCACACAAAACAGTAGGAATTGAACACATGACGGTGACAGGTGACAGAAGTTTTATATCAGGATGACATTTATTCTTATAATTTATCTAAGTGTTAATAATTATATTTAGAGGTGTACACCAACCAAGCTAGCTTGGTTAGCTTGCTCGACTTGACTCGAAAAGCTTGATTCGACTCAGTTCAAAGCTGAGTTCGAGCTAATTTTTTGAGCTTGAAATTGAGTTTGAGCCGAGTTCGAGCTAGCCCCAGCTCGACTCAACTCGGATCGAACACAGCTCAAATCGAACTTGGATCGAACCAGTTCAGTGACTCGGTTACTTTGATATTGATATTGCTCACCAAGTGTTTGATAAAATGACTCAACGAAGTGTGGCTGGTGGCAGGGAAGGTATGTATATGAAACCAATACCCTTTTTTTCTTGATTTTTATGTTGCTCAAAAGGTGTTTAATAAAATACTCATAAAACCATTGCTGTTGTCTCAAATACAGTGAGATTTTGAAGGTGTAGTCCACGTATTTGTGAAAATGCTGCACAAGTGAACTCAGCTCGATCTTGGCTCAAACTCAGCTTGAACTAGCCCAGCTGTTGACCGAATCAAGCCAAGCTAGCCAGTTAAGGTCGAGGACCGAGCCGAGTCGAGTCGAGTTTGAGCTGAGGTCAGCTAGTGGCCGAGCCGAGTCGAGCTGAGGCTAGCTCGACTCGGTTGGACTCGATGTACACCCCTAATTATATTAATGATTTAGATGGCATATAAACATCATGGTCAGCTCCAAGAAGGTTTCAATGGTGGATATTGTTGTTCCAACTATTTTGTTGGTGTGGCCCACGTGAATTTGTATCAGCTTGATTTTTAGAATCCTGTCCTATTGTGGTCTTTCAAAACATATGAATGGAGTGGATTTGTCACGAACATCTCTATGGACCCCACACAACCCCGGGCACTTTGTGCCAAAGTGCCCAGGGTCACTAGCAATCCATTCTCACGAGTGGATTGCTAGTGACCCATGAATGGAGATATTCTTGTGCCTGAGGCTGTATGGGGCCAGAGAGATGTCTATAACAAATCCTTTTTGTCCATCTATTTTGCAATACTACGATAGAACATGATACTAAAAATCAAGCAATCCAAAACTCATGTAGGGCATACCATGCAAAACAGGGGGATTAAATAGTGACATAAGTTTTGTATCAATATGATATTTGTTCTTATAATTTGTTTGAGTGATAGTAATCTTTGGAACAATTTAAATGGCATATAAATATCATTGTCAACTCTGTGAAGCTTTCAATGGTAGACCTTTCTGTTACTAGTGTTTCATTGGTGTGGCTCACCTGAGCTTTCGATATGCCTGCTTTTCATAATCTTATTCTATTTTGGTGTGGCTAACCTGAGTTTTTGATATGCTTGTTTTTTATAATCATGTTATATTTTGATCTTTCACACGTGGAGCCTGGTATTGTCGGTTAAACGGAAGGTTGCTTGCACACGTGGAGTCTTAAAAGGTGAAAATAAAGTACACCTGTCACGCCCCAAACTTGGAAAACAGGCTTACAAAATTCTTAATCGCCGAATCCGGCGCCGACATCCTCCGTAGTGCCCCATTCTCGGCTCCCGGCACTCATATGCTAGATTCCGATCCTGTATCTTACAATGAGTATTTTCAGCATGATTTTTTTTTTTTTTTTTTTTTGTAATGGAGAGTAACCACAAGCATAACCAAGTCACAAAATAACATCACCACATATCCACTATATCAAAAACTTTAAGTACAATGCGGAAAGGGAAATACAAGGTGATCAAAAGGCTCCAAAATAATCTGATGCGCACTCCTGCCTCAGCGCTACTGCGATCCAATGTCACATGCACGCAACGGTCGTGCATAAGCTTACAAAAGTTTAGAGCGTGGTGTAAGTGTGTAAGTAAGACAAGTGCCAAGTATGCAGTATCAGAGTAACGCGAAAATATGCTTGTAAGTCCATGAATACTATCAGCCGTACCAAGGCTATGTGATGTAAGACATGAATGCTATCGGCCATACCAAGGTCATGCGATGCGAGGCCTATGTAGCCGAATGTCATATGCGATATGTAATGCAAGCATGTCAGTCCTCATCAAGTACATATATCAGTACAGTTCCCCCCTGGGATATCACCGGGGTCTAGTATACTCCACACTGACTACCACCTCCCTAGCCGCATAGCCCAGCGAGTAGAAGAGACCACACTATCCGCCTGACCAATAGTCTTCCAATACCTACCCGGCTCGTCAACAGCGGACTCATTTGTGAGCTAGTCAAACTGTAACACCCCACACCTTCAACACGCGGGTGTTACCTTTTTAATCCACGTTAACCTAAAGCAGATTGGATTAATCAAAAACTCGAACTCAACATACACAGGATGAGGATTCCGAGCGACATTAAAGCCATCCATCAGGGTCTTCAAGGGTCAGAGCACGCACCATGTCAATCAAGAAGGTGAGACCACTCAGACACTTTAAATTAAAGTCATTACGATAGTTAATACTGCTGCAATACACTTGTCACCAACACATGAGAACTAGTTAGTGACAAACCACGCTTTCATCATAACTAGTACTTGACATTAACCGTTGAAAACAAATATCGGGTCCAACCGGCCAATAGATCATGCCAGATAGGCCAAAAATAGCTCAAAAAGGGTACGTAACGGGCCACCTAGGACTCTCCATCGATCTAAAATGGACCAGGATCCCTGAGTAAGGTCCTCAATGTAAATGGATGGAGTGGATCGCGGTAGTAACATTTCTGTAGGCCTCTACACAATGCTTATGCACAAAGAGTACTTGTGCATGAGGTGCACCAGAACCATTGGCTCGGTCAAACATGCTTTGACCGACCATTTTGTAAATTACAAAAATATCCCGCCAAACGGATATTTTAAACCGACGTAATTCAAACCCATAAGTGGGCCACCATGGCCACTTTCCGGACGTTCTTATCCGTTCAATTTCTTCACGGGACCCACACGATCATAATGGTATAACCGTTTGATCAGGTGTACTTAAACGAAATAGATTGAACACCACCGTCCAATCCATGCCAAGTATAGCCCGATCCGATCCTGTGAAGAGAGAGAGAGAGAGAGAGAGAGAGAGAGAGAGACCGACTTTCCGTTTTAGGAAAGGCAAATCTCAGTCGTCCACGGTGAGAACGATCACAACCGTCTGTCCCTCTCCCTCGATGGCTATAAAAGAAGGCACTGTAGCCCTAGGAAATGTACACCAAGAGAAAAGAAAAAGAGGAAAAGTGAGTAAGAAGGCCGAGCCTCTGTTACAGCTTGAGAGAAGGAGAAATTTGCCGTTTCAGGTAAACCGCTTGTTCCCTTTCATTCCTCTGTAGTTCAGCTAATAGAAGGAACAATCGCCTCGACCGAGACCAAGGAAGCCAATGGTTGGGTTCGGTTCAACCACATTAGCGTCTGAACGAGCTAAACAATAGCCGTTTCAGACCTCTGTTCCGGGCTGAAAAACCGACTCAACTAAAAGCTCTGTTCAGAGCTAAGGGCTATTTAACTAAAGCCTTGCTAGGATGCAAAATCTAGGGCAGTGGTAATGGTATTTCTGGCCAAACTAGGCCAAACAATAGTGGATAAAGAAAAACGAGGACCCTGTTTGGACCCAATCACGTTAAAATACAGGTGGGCCCTGTACGAATACCGTGGGCCACCTTGCTTCATATCCACACCGTCCACCGTCCTCCTATTGCAATTTCGACCATAAATGGCGAGCTCTGGGCATCTAATGATATGGTCCACTGAGTTAATCAAGCCTCAAATGCAGGCGAGCGGTCTCCTTCCAATTGCCGTAGAGACCACGTGTGCATGCATGACCAAGGAAGGTCGACATGGCCCTGGATGATTTTCTTCCCTCCACCTGATGAACGGTCCAGATCTACCTTTCACTCTGTGAGGGTGGCCTACAACGAGGGAACGAAACCTCTGTTTCGAACAGAGGTCGACGCACGTCGACTCTGTGTAGTCGTTAGAAGGGCGAGCTGGTTATGGGCCTGCTAATGCAGGTGGGCCCTGCCAAATTTAAGTGGGCTGCTCTGTTTCGGGCCTCAACATGAGGCTGGTGGACGGCACTGTGTGGACCCCAGCTAAATCCCTGGTGGGCCACACCATTAGACAACTTCTGTGGGCCACGCCACCCGTCCGCTGTGCGTCCCACTTGAGAGTTAAATCTCAACCGACCGCGCCTTGTGGGAAGCCCAAACAGACCGCACTCTACTGCCAACCAGATGGGCCTCACCATACATGACGGAATGCTCCACTTAAATCTCGGGTGGGCTGCACGTAGAAGCAACGTGATGGACCCCACCATGGCTTAGGCCATATCCAACCGTCCACCCCTCTAGAGGGGGATGTGGGACCCACCTTGATTTGCATGCAAGGAAGGTCCAAATGGGACCCACCTGTGAAGAGGAAAAAAATGGTGTACGTACACACCAACACGTGGGAGCAATTCCTACAACACACGCACGCACATCAGTTCACATGAACTGATTGCCAAGGGAAAAAAAAAATGAGATCTCACCATGGCTGGTGAGTCTGGAAAATCTAAATGGTCCACATGGAGCAGAACCTCAGAAGACCCCCTGGTGCCAATTTTTACTCAAAACTAAAACTTAGGTGGGCCATGATTAATGCAAATAGTTTCTTCCCTTGAAATTTCATTTACCTTTTATATGGGCCACCAGAACCTTAGATCAGGGTGAAAATTCGTCCCATAGGGTTTCTTAGAATTGTGCATCTTATGGACCGATCGGATTCGGCACCCATGACACGTGTGGAGGTGCATAAGAGAGCATGCCTCATTCATATAAATATATATATACATGTATGCACGCATCTGTACATGCATGAGACTTTTACATATGCATGAGACTTTTATATAAGGTACCTCTTATTCATAAATATGGTTGCACCCAGGACCGTCCATCCACTCTGTCTACAAGTGGGCCACATATTAGACCCCCCACCTTGATATAGATCGTCCACATCCTCACCGTTCATATCTCTAGACAGTGGGTACCCACCAAATGTAGGTACGTGATGTGTCATATGTGAGCTACATCACATGGGAATCCACTGATTGACACCCGAGCCGCTGTCCATTTGACAAGCCCATCCTGAAGACAGTAGGCCTTGCCATGTGAAGACCAGCCACACGCACCAAGTTAGTCCCACCTACATGAAGAGTCAAACCAGTGACTCTCCATTGACTTAGGTGGTGGGCCCCGGGAATTGGCCGTAAAACCCAATAATTGGGCCTCACATTTGGGGTAAGAGATTGATGGGCCTGATCCCCTTGGTGGAAGCCCAAACCATCTTAACCATGGATTTTTCAAAGCTCCCACCAATCTTTACGGTCAAGACCTCAGAAATTCTTGTCTGATGCAAGCAGTTTTCTCTAGGGATCCGTTCAAGCGACGTGGAGGCACTAGCTTCTCAAAGGAACTCGCACCAAGGGACACTCTACGCTTTGTCTGGTGATGATTTCTTCCCCTTAAGCTTTCCACTCTTAACTAGACCAGAAATAGTAGCTTTATAAATGGCTAGCTAGACTAATGATAAACTATGTGTAGAAATAAACTGTATTCACTTGACTTATCTTTTTAAACATGATAATTCTCATGCTTACTATTGTTAGATTCTTGATTTTCTCTGAACAACTTAAGTGAATAATCTAGTCCTTTATGTCATGTAAATTCAGTTGTTGTACATTGATAAGAATACATGTGTCATTCCTTATTTCCCTTTTCATATTGCAATACATGTTGCTATGACACACATACTGCTAAAATCTCTCCATGGGAAGTCCTAGTAAAGGAGAGTCTGTGCTCGGGGTGTAAGTAGATTGGTTGTAACATAAGTAGGCCCCTGACATGGAGGTTTTGGGTTGTGGTACTTGACCATGGGATTTACCATCCATGTATGGTTTCACCTAACTGACTGGGGGTGAATCTCATAACCTTTCCAAATACCGTTGTTTACTCATTTTTGAAATCATTCATGCCGACAGGTTTAAATCGCCACTTTTGATAATTTCAACATTTCACCCCTAATCGGCATTGGTGGTAACTCCTTATGTTGAAATGATTGACCACATGCCAGTGGGTACTACACACACCCTAAGACGGTAGTCTCATGGGCCGGGGATGGTGGTCATCGGACACTATGCCCGAGCCGTCGGCCTACGCTGGGCCACAAGCTCCCCGTAGTGACCGTGAGCTCATTTAAAATGGCTGAGTGTAATTGGATTAATAATGGACTGGCTAATCATGCATACATCGCACAGACCAGCATCTATTGCTATCGTACGTGATGTACGTATTGTTCCGACTGGATGATGTTTCCCAGGTTCGATGATTGCATGGGCGGCGGCCCTGTCCGCACGGATGAGCATCCCCGGGGCGTGAACGCATTACATACATCCATGCATTTAATAAGACTGCATCTACTGTGTTTTGGATTATCTGTATGCTTTTATACTATCCCTTGTTTAGGGCGGCGGTGTGTAATCTTAGCGGGAGATCACACTGAGTTGACCACTCATTCATCAATATTCAACCGTATAGAGGAAACAGGAACAGAGGGAGTTGCGGAGGAGCCGGAGGCGACGGAGGTCGAGGAGGAGGCTTACAATGAGGAGCCGTACCAGGAGGCGGCTGCTTATTTTGGATTAAATCAGTAGCTTTCTTGCTTATTAACATTGCTCATTTTGAGAATTGAGGTTTTGTATATGGGCCCCAGCTGAGTGGCCCAGGATAATATTACTGTTTGGGTTTTATCTATACTACGCTTGGTTCCGTTAATCGCACTTTGATTTGAGTTGACTATCCTCTTGCTTATCAATTAACACCAGGGTTTTCAAGAGATGAGTGATATAGTCGGGTCTCGAAAACCGGGGTGTTACAAGTTGGTATCAAAGCGGAGTATGAGACAGCATGGCTGTGGGACCAGCTTACGAACCTTAAAGGGGTAACTTAGACAAAACTTATAAATCCTCCTTTAGAATGAATGAACGTAGAAACAGAACACTTAGGCCCCTCATTAGCAGAATGAACAACTCTCGAGAAATGATATGTTAGTCACCTGAACTTAGAAACAAAAATCATAGCTCTCTTGGGGAATCCAAACCAAAAAGTATTGACTGAATAAGGAACTTCTTCGCCATGCAACTATTAAATTTTCCCCCTTATAATGTTTCATACTAGTTAAGAACTATCCTTCGCCCTCCTGTTCCTGAACCATGAAATCTAATTTCACAGGAGGCCATGCCACCTACGACGCGGTCACGTCGGGCCCACACGGTCGACGTTCACCCCATCCCATCGGCCGAGCGCGAAAGGGAGTGCAGCCCTGTTTATACACCAGGCCTTCCACCTGGAGTGGTGGAAAGGGACACAAGGTTGGAGGCTGTAGGAGACTCTCCCCCTCCACAGATTTTTACATCAGGGCTGCCATCACTACACTTCGGGCGACGGACACCATCAGTCGAGCCCTCAGCCAACATGTACGAGGATACACCGATGGGAACTGACGCTTTCGCGGCCTTCGCACAGATGGCAGCAACAATGCAGCAGCAGCAGGCTGCCTTCATGCAGCAACAGCAAGACTCACATGCCTTAATGATGGAGACTCTAAGAAGTCATGGGGGAGCGCCTCGTGATACAGAGGCACGAGGCGCCGACATATTCGACCGTTTCTTAAGGTTCCGCCCACCGACTTTCGGAGGGGCACCCGACCCAGTTCAGGCCGAACGATGGCTGGCGCGAATCGCCAAGACGATGGTGCCTTTAGAGTGTGCTGACTCTCAGAAAGTCACCTTAGCCGTATACCTGCTCGAGGGAGAGGCCGAGAACTGGTGGAGCAGTGTACAGAGAGGGGTGCCAGCTGGGTATGCATGGACTTGGGCAGGCTTCAGGACAAAGTTCCTGGAGAAGTATTTTCCACGCTCATGCCGGAGCGCGAAGATCGCACAATTCCTGAAGTTGGAACAGGGAAATATGACTGTCGCCCAGTACGAGGCAAAATTTGATGAGCTATCACAATACGTACCGAAGGGCCTCGAGGATGAGGAGTACAAACTGGAGAAGTTCAAGGAAGGACTGAAGCCCGGGATACAATCCCGTCTTTGCACTTGGAATTTCGGGGACTACCCGGAATTGGTCGATAAAGCAATGCGGGTGGAAAAAGACTTTGAACGCACCATCCGCTCCCGCCCGCCGGCTCGGGACGTCCCGTTCCGACTAAGGCAACCTCCTCCTGCCCCACCTGTTCCAGCAGGGAGGTTCAGGCCACTACTCGCGCGAGCTCCGCCCCTGCCTTCAGGTGGAAGCTGTGACTACTGCTGTAGACCCAACCACACCTTCCGAACCTGCTTCCAGCGGATGAGGGATCAGGGTATCCCACCCTCGGTAAACCGACCACCGCAGAACCAGGTGGCAGCAAGGGCAGCACCCAGGCCTCAACAACCCAGACAGGGGCCCCCACATCAGCAGAGGGCTCCCTCTGCGCGAATATATGCTGTCGCCGCCACAGAGGCCGAGCAGGACCCCCTCTAGACCATTCATGGTACCGCCCACATTAACGGTACCCCTGTACTCATTTTATTTGATTCTGGTGCAACTCTATCTTTCATTGATTCTGCAATTGCATCTAAATTAGAACTGAACACAACTCGAATGCATGCTCCCTTAGTTGTAGCATCCCCTATGGGTAAATTTGTAGAAACAGATAAAGTGTGTAGAGCATGTCCAATCACGCTCGCAAATCGCGAGGTTACTGTAGACCTAATTATCATGCCGATCAAGCAATTTGACATCATCCTTGGGATGGACTGGCTCACGTTGGTGCGTGCAATCCTAGATTGTCACAACAAAACGGTGACAATATCTATCCCAAGGCGTGCCTCCTTCACCTTGAAAGGAGGGGGCAGATGCCGAGAGTTCGAAAGTTTGCAAGCTCTAGAGGAAACCGAGTCAGCAAAAGTCACCATCAGTCGGATACCAGTAGTCCGAGACTTCCCCGAAGTATTCTAAGAAATACCATAGCTACCCCCTAGAAGGGCGATAGACTTCTGCATCGACCTCAAGCCAAGAACTGCTCCTATATCACTCCCTCCGTTTCGCATGCCTCCTTGTGAGATGGAGGAGTTGAGAAGTCAGATAGATGAGCTGTTTGCTCAGGGCTTTATTCGTCCCAGTGTTTCTCCCTGGGGAGCACCGGTCCTCTTTGTCAAGAAAAAGGATGGGTCGATGCGTCTCTGTATAGACTACAGGAGACTAAACGATGTAACGATCAAGAACAGATATCCCCTACCGTGTATCGACGATCTATTCGATCAGTTGAAGGACGCTAAATATTTCTCTAAAATAGACTTGCGTTCAGGATATCACCAGCTGAGGATCAGGGATGAGGACATCCCAAAGACGGCCTTCAGGACTCGTTATGGGCACTACGAGTTCCTGGTTATGTCTTTTGGTCTCACGAACGCTCCAGCAGTTTTTATGGACCTCATGAACCGTGTCTTCATGCCTTACCTAGACCGGTTCGTGATCGTGTTCATCGATGACATCTTAGTCTATTCCAAGAGCCAAGAGGAGCATGAACAACATCTGCGTACGGTCCTAAGTACGCTAAAGGATAACCAACTGTATGCTAAGTTGTCCAAATGCGAGTTCTGGGAGCAGGAAGTGAAGTTCCTAGGACACGTAGTGAAGGTAGAAGGAATAACGGTCGACCCAGCTAAGGTGGAAGTAGTATTTATGTGGGAGCAGCCCACTACAGTGACAGAAGTTAGGAGTTTCCTTGGTATGGCTGGGTACTACCGATGCTTTATTAAGGAATTCTCCCGAATCGTACGACCGCTCACACAACTGACAAAGAAGAACGCCCGATTTACTTGGGATGAGAATACAGAGGCAGCATTCCAGGAGTTGAAGATAAGATTAACTTCTGCGCCGGTGCTCACTCTTCCACAAGAAGGAGAGGAGTTTGTGGTATATAGCGATGCCTCGAAGTTGGGCCTCGGTTGCGTTCTGATGCAGAACGACAAAGTGATCGCTTACGCCTCCCGCCAATTGAAGAAGCACGAGGAGAACTACCCAACTCATGACCTAGAATTAGCTGCTGTGGTATTTGCCTTAAAGATATGGAGGCATTACTTGTATGGAGAGTATTTCCATTTATTCTGCGACCACAAGAGTCTGAAATACATATTCACGCAGAAGGACTTGAACATGCGCCAGCGTCGGTGGATGGAGACACTTAAAGATTTCCACTTCGAAATCTCCTACCACCCTGGTAAGGCAAACTCCGTGGCTGACGCTCTAAGTCGGAAGAAGAAGCACGAGCTAGTAGCCACCCTGATGATTAAGGAGTGGGAAATGATGAAATTCGTACAGGACTTCGATATCCAACTCACCCTCAACGAACCTGATGCCTACGTGGTTCTGTTAACTGCAGAGCCAACCCTGGTCCGACACATGATCTCCATACAAGACCAGGATGAATGGCTCGTCAAGATGAAAGAAAGGTGCAAGAATGAAGTGATGCCTGACTGGAGGGTTGGCGACGATGGTAGCCTTCGGTATCAAGGACGAATGTGCGTTCTAAACGACAGCGAATTGAGGAAAGAAGTAATGACTCAAGCCCACCATTCCAAGTTGGCCATCCACCCGGGGAGCACTAAAATGTACAATGATGTAAAACGGCAGTACTGGTGGAGCAATATGAAGAGGGACATCGCAGACTTTGTGGCAAGATGCATGGTGTGTCAGAAGATCAAGGCCGAGCATCGCAAGCCTGCTGGCCTCCTTCAGCCACTACCCTTGGCAGAGTGGAAGTGGGATAGCATTTCTATGGACTTTATATCTGATCTTCCTAGAACGCAGAGGAAACACGATTCAATCTGAGTCATTGTCGATAGGTTGACAAAGGCTGCCAGATTCCTCCCAATCCGCACAACAGACTCCACTGACAGCTTGGCAAAGTTATATATTCGGGAAGTTGTGCGATCCTACGGAGTTCCACGAGAAATTATATCAGATCGGGACTCCAGATTTACTTCTGCGTTCTAGAAGAGACTGCAGGAAGAATTAGGCACGGAGCTCAAGTTCAGTACGGCATTCCACCCTCAGACAGACGGGCAGACTGAGAGGGTGAACCAGATCTTAGAAGATATGCTGAGAGCATGCGTCTTAGACTTTCAAGGCAACTGGGATGATCACCTGGCACTGGCAGAATTCACATACAATAATAGTTTCCAGTCCAGCATAGGCATGGCACCGTATGAAGCTCTCTATGGTCGCCCTTACCGAGCCCCTCAGTGTTGGGCAGAAATAGGAGAAAGAAGCTTGTTAGGTCCAGAGTTGGTTCAGGCTACTACTCAGGTCATCGACGTGGTCCGAAAACGTCTGCACACCGCCCAGAGCAGACAGAAGAGCTATGCAGATAACCGACGTCGCAACTTGGAATTTACAGTTGGCGACCACGTATTCTTGAAGGTGTCACCTATGAAGGGTCTGATGAGGTTCGGACAGAAAGGGAAGCTGGCACCACGTTTCATCGGGCCTTTCGAGATCTTAGATCGTGTGGGGGCTGTGGCATACCGCCTTGCACTACCTACTGCACTGGCCAGTATTCACAACGTTTTCCACATATCCATGCGTATCTTAGACAGATAACGCCTCCTACACCGAGGAACCCATCCGTATCTTGGACCACAAGGAGCGGGTCCTACGGACAAAGACTATACCTCTAGTCAAGGTTCTTTGGTCACATCATGGGGAGGAAGAAGCAACATGGGAACGAGAAGCAGAAGTTAAAGAAAAGTACCCTCACCTGTTTAGTAACACACCTCAGGTAATTTCGAGGGCGAAATTTTTTTTTAGGGGGGTAGATTGTAACACCCCGTACCTTCAACACGCGGGTGTTACCTTTTTAATCCACGTTAACCTAAAGCAGATTGGATTAATCAAAAACTCGAACTCAACATACACAGGATGAGGATTTCGAGCGACATTAAAGCCATCCATCAGGGTCTTCAAGGGTCAGAGCACACACCATGTCAATCAGGAAGGTGAGACCACTCAGACACTCTAAATTAAAGTCATTACGATAGTTAATACTTCTACAATACACTTGTCACCAACACATGAGAACTAGTTAGTGACAAACCACGCTTTCATCATAACTAGTACTTGACATTAACCGTTGAAAACAAATATCGGGTCCAACCGGCCAACAGATCATGCCAGATAGGCCAAAAATAGCTCAAAAAGGGTACGTAACGGGCCACCTAGGACTCTCCATCGATCCAAAATGGACCAGGATCCCTGAGTAAGGTCCTCAATGTAAATGGATGGAGTGGATCACGGTAGTAACATTTCTGTAGGCCTCTACACAATGCTTATGCACAAAGAGTACTTGTGCATGAGGTGCACCAGAACCATTGGCTCGGTCAAACATGCTTTGACCGACCATTTTGTAAATTACAAAAATATCCCGCCAAACGGATATTTTAAACCGACGTAATTCAAACCCATAAGTGGGCCACCACGGCCACTTTCCGGACGTTCTTATCCGTTCAATTTCTTCACGGGACCCACACGATCATAATGATATAACCGTTTGATCAGGTGTACTCAAACGAAACAGATTGAACACCATCGTCCAATCCATGCCAAGTATAGCCCGACCCGATCCTGTGAAGAGAGAGAGAGAGAGAGAGAGAGAGAGAGAGAGACCGACTTTCCGTTTTAGGAAAGGCAAATCTCAGCCGTCCACGGTGAGAACGATCACAACCGTCCGTCCCTCTCCCTCGATGGCTATAAAAGAGGGCACTGTAGCCCTAGGAAATGCACACCAAGAGAAAAGAAAAAGAGGGAAAGTGAGGAAGAAGGCCGAGCCTCTGTTACAGCTTGAGAGAAGGAGAAATCTGCTGTTTCAGGTAAACCGCTTGTTCCCTTTCATTCCTCTGTAGTTCAGCTAATAGAAGGAACAATCGCCTCGACCGAGACCAAGCAAGCCAATGGTTGGGTTCGGTCCAACCACATTAGCGTCTGAACGAGCTAAACAATAGCCGTTTCAGACCTCTGTTCCGGGCTGAAAAACCGACTCAACTAAAAGCTCTGTTCAGAGCTAAGGGCTGTTTAACTAAAGCCTTGCTAGGATGCAAAATCTAGGGCAGTGGTAATGGTATTTCTGGCCAAACTAGGCCAAACAATAGCTAGTTTCAGGCGGATAAAGAAAAACGAGGACCCTGTTTGGACCCAATCACGTTAAAATACAGGTGGGCCCTGTACGAATACCGTAGGCCACCTTGCTTCATATCCACACCGTCCACCGTCCTCCTATTGCAATTTCGACCATGAATGGCGAGCTCTGGGCATCTAATGATATGGTCCACCGAGTTAATCAAGCCTCAAATGCAGGCGAGCGGTCTCCTTCCAATCGCCGTAGAGACCATGTGTGCATGCATGACCAAGGAAGGTCGACATGGCCCTGGATGATTTTCTTCCCTCCACTTGATGAACGGTCCAGATCTACCTTTCACTCCGTGAGGGTGGCCTACAACGAGGGAACGAAACCTCTGTTTCGAACAGAGGTCGACACACGTTGACTCTGTGTAGTCGTTAGAAGGGCGAGCTGGTTATGGGCCTGCAAATGCAGGTGGGCCCTGCCAAATTAAAGTGGGCTTCTCTATTTCGGGCCTCAACATGAGGCTGGTGGACGGCACTGTGTGGACCCCAGCTAAATCCCTGGTGGGCCACACCATTAGACAACTTCTGTGGGCCACGCCACCCGTCCGCTGTGCGTCCCACTTGAGAGTTAAATCTCAACCGACCGCGCCTTGTGGGAAGCCCAAACAGACCGCACTCTGCTGCCAACCAGATGGGCCTCACCATACATGACGGAATGCTCCACTTAAATCTCGGGTGGGCTGCACGTGGAAGCAACGTGATGGACCCCACCATGGCTTAGGCCATATCCAACCGTCCACCCCTCTAGAGGGGGATGTGGCATGCAAGGAAGGTCCAAATGGGATCCACCCGTGAAGAGGAAAAAAAATGGTGTACGTACACACCAACACGTGGGAGCAATTCCTACAACACACGCATGCACATCAGTTCACGTGAACTGATTGCCAAGGAAAAAAAAATGAGATCTCACCATGGCTAGTGAGTCTGGAAAATCTAAATGGTCCACATGGAGCAGAACCTCAGAAGACCCCCTGGTGCCAATTTTTACTCAAAACTAAAACTTAGGTGGGCCATGATTAATGCAAATAGTTTCTTCCCTTGAAATTTCATTTACCTTTGATATGGGCCACCAGAACCTTAGATCAGGGTGAAAATTCGTCCCATAGGGTTTCTTAGAATTGTGCATCTTATGGACCGATCGGATTCGGCACGCATGGCACGTGTGTAGGTGCATAAGAGAGCATGCCTCATTCATATAAATATATATATACATGTATGCACGCATCTGTACATGCATGAGACTTTTACATATGCATGAGACTTTTATATAAGGTACCTCTTATTCATAAATATGGTTGCACCCAGGACCGTCCATCCACTCTGTCTACAAGTGGGCCACATATTGGACCCCCCCACCTTGATATAGATCGTCCACATCCTCACCGTTCATATCTCTAGACAGTGGGTACCCACCAAATGTAGGTACGTGATGTGTCATATGTGAGCAACATCACATGGGAATCCACTGATTGACACCTGAGCCGCTGTCCATTTGACAAGCCCATCCTGAAGACAGTAGGCCTTGCCATGTGAAGACCAGCCACACGCACCAGGTTAGTCCCACCTACATGAAGAGTCAAACCAGTGACTCTCCATTGACTTAGGTGGTGGGCCCCGGGAATTGGCCGTAAAACCCAATAATTGGGCCTCACATTTGGGGTAAGAGATTGATGGGCCTGATCCCCTTGGTGGAAGCCCAAACCATCTTAACCATGGATTTTTCAAAGCTCCCACCAATCTTTACGGTCAAGACCTCAGAAATTCTTGTCTGATGCAAGCAGTTTTCTCTAGGGATCCGTTCAAGCGACATGGAGGCACTAGCTTCTCAAAGGAACTCGCACCAAGGGACACTTTATGCTTCGTCTGGTGATGATTTCTTCCCCTTAAGCTTTCCACTCTTAACTAGACCAGAAATAGTAGCTTTATAAATGGCTAGCTAGACTAATGATAAACTATGTGTAGAAATAAACTGCATTCACTTGACTTATCTTTTTAAACATGATAATTCTCATGCTTACTACTGTTAGATTCTTGATTTTCTCTGAACAGCTTAAGTGAATAATCTAGTCCTTTATGTCGTGTAAATTCAGTTGTTGTACATTGATAAGAATACATGTGTCATTCCTTATTTCCCTTTTCATATTGCAATACATGTTGCTATGATACACATACTGCTAAAATCTCTCCATGGGAAGTCCTAGTAAAGGAGAGTCTGTGCTCGGAGTGTAACTAGATTGGTTGTAACATAAGTAGGCCCCTGACATGGAGGTTTTGGGTTGTGGTACTTGACCATGGGATTTACCATCCATGTATGGTTTCGCCTAACTGACTGGGGGTGAATCTCATAACCTTTCAAAATACTGTCGTTTACTCATTTTTGAAATCATTCATGCCGACAGGTTTAAATCGCCACTTTTGGTAATTTCAACATTTTACCCCTAATCGGCATTGGTGGTAACTCCTTATGTTGAAATGATTGACAACATGCTGGTGGGTACTACACACACCCTAAGACGGTAGTCTCATGGGCCGGGGATGGTGGTCATGGGACACTATGCCCGAGCCGTCGGCCTACGCTGGGCCACAAGCTCCCCGTAGTTACCGTGAGCTCATTTAAAATGGCTGAGTGTAATTGGATTAATAATGGACTGGCTAATCATGCATACATCGCACAGACCAGCATCTATTGCTATCGTACTTGATGTACGTATTGTTCCGACTGGATGATGTTTCCCAGGTTCGATGATTGCATGGGCGGCGGCCCTGTCCGCACGGATGAGCATCCCCGGGGCGTGAACGCATTACATACATCCATGCATTTAATAAGACTGCATCTACTGTGTTTTGGATTATCTGTATGCTTTTATACTATCTCTTGTTTAGGGTGGCGGTGTGTAATCTTAGCAGGAGATCACACTGAGTTGGCCACTCATTCATCAATATTCAACCGTATAGAGGAAACAAGAACAGAGGGAGTTGCGGAGGAGCCGGAGGCTATGGAGGTCGAGGAGGAGGCTTACAATGAGGAGTCGTACCAGGAGGCGGCTGCTTATTTTGGATTAAATCAGTAGCTTTCTTGCTTATTAACATTGCTCATTTTGAGAATTGAGGTTTTGTATATGGGCCCCAGCTGAGTGGCCCAGGATAATATTACTGTTTGGGTTTTATCTATATTACGCTTGGTTCCGTTAATCGCACTTTAATTTGAGTTGACTATCCTCTTGCTTATCAGTTAACACCGGGGTTTTTAAGAGACGAGTGATATACTTGGGTCTCGAAAACCGGGGTGTTACACAAACTCAGCCTAGCTTACAACCCCCTTACTTGGGCGGATAAGGCCACACCCCTTTCCAACTGACCTCGACGCAGTGGGAGACACAACCTACTGGTATTTGATACTCTTGCGCTCGTGTATCCACTCGGTCTAGACGTTGGGGCATCTCCTGATACAAAAAAGGTTATGAAATTTTCACCCAAGGACATCCTATGTGCCCACAGTGCTAGAGCCAATATTTCCGATATCCAATCCGGCCATCCACGATGTGCCCGTGAAGGTCACGGCCCTGATGTCGCTAGCGCGTACAATAATCATGTCACACATATATGAGATGCATGAGTCACACCGTCCAGTCATGCAGCAATCATGCGGGCTCATGTGGGTAACTCCTATCAGTGAGTCTCATAAATAATTTATCCAATGGCATATGTTATGATCAGTCACTCCTCATATCAAGCATACATATGATGCGTATGGGCATGAATCATGGAGTTATACTAAGCATGTTATGTGGTGATGAACTATCCTCACAATGAAGATGGGCCTAGACGGCCTACACACAACAAGTATGGGCCTATCAATGGGCCCTAGGGAGAGTTACAATGCGAACATTTAACTAACATTATTCTTATAATGTGGTACGTCAAACCATTATTGCTCCCAAGGCATGGCCCGCCATAAACATCATTACATAAACCATGGTGGAATCATACATTGTAATGGACTTTATATACATCCCATTGGGCCTTAAATATACCAAATGGGCCGCATCACATGGGCCTCATATATATCAAGGTGGGCCTTAACAATGGGCTCATACACATCAAGGTGGGCCTCAAAAACGGCCCTCATACACATCAAATGGGCCTCAACAATGGGCCTCATGCACATCAAATGAGCCGCATCATGTGGGCCGCACCCATTACACCATTCATTTAGAAATCTTTTTAGAGTATTATGCAAAAATATGAATCATATCAAGAGATCATCTGGACCATACCACACATAACAGTGGAGGTAATGATTTTCCACTGTTAAAATCACGATGGGCCCATCATAGTATTTATTTTCCATCCAGCTACTTCGTAAGGTCATAAGGACCTGAACTGAGAAGAAAAGCAAATATCATATTGGTCCAAAACTTCTGGAATCAAAAGGGTTTCAATGGTAGATGTTTAATCCCACTGTTTCTATAGTGTGGTCCACGTGATACTAGATCTGTTTTTTTCTTTTTTAATCTCAAGCCTTAAAATTATCTTTCAAAATGGTTGGATGTTGTAGATACAACACATGCGTCATGGTGGGTCCCATCGTCCAAGGTCTGGATGATGTGGTAAGACCCACACGGGGGGGGGATGGATGGACGGATGCACATACATCACGGTGGGGCCTATGGCTGGGACCCACGGTCCCTACCATTTCCACGACAGCGAAGCAGGACGCTGCTGCAGCGTCCTCTGGAAGGCGGCAGCAGCAGCGCCTGCCGCCTTTTTTTCTGCGGTTTTTCCTAGGTGGGGCCCACATCAGGAGGGTCCAACCCATCCGTTGGATTCTATGGCTCAAGACAGACCAAACAAGCTCAATATACAGCATGTTTTGCTGTGTAGAAATATTAAGGTGGGCCCTAACGGATTTTAAAGGTAAGAATAGTTGTTTTCTATGATATGGCCCTCCAGATAATCGGATTGGTTTCATTTTTCGGCTTAACGCCTAAAATGAGCTGAGAGATAGGATGGACAGCGTGAATTAGATCCATACATCAAGGTGAGGCCTGGATGAGCGGCCCACCCAAAATTTGAACCAAGCTGATACTCTTGTTTCACTTTCCAACCTCCAGTGTCCAGGGAGGTTGGACGTTAGACAGACTGGATTACCTCCAGCGAGGTAGGGCCCCACATGGCACTATGTACTTTACATTGGGGGGGGGGGGGGGGGGTCCACACATGTGGGACCCACAACCTTAGATAAAGTGGATATTTGTGTATTTCCTCCAATTAAGCCCGCCTAAACAGACTGCTAGGTGGGCCCACTAGGTGGACGACATGGATATGAAACATATCACAAGGTGGGCCATAACATATGAGAGAGAGAGACGTGCGATGGAGGGCTTCGCCACTATGAGCCCTCCCTTTCCATGCATTTCAATCATACATCAAGTGGTCCCAATACATGTGGGCCCACCAAATCAAAATCAATGGTGGAGATTCCTTCTTCACCAAAATGGAAGGTCTAGATGACCCCTTTCAAACTAGAAAGTAAACATTATGATGGGGTCTATGGAGAATGACTCCATCATGGAATGATCATGTGAATCATGGTGGGCCATCGGCCACATCTAGGGTCTAAAGTGAGATCCATACCATCAATCGGTAGGACCCACTTGGCCCATCATCAAAACATGAAATCTTGGCCTATAAAACACCCACCGTTCGATCTTCTTAGTCTGATGGAACGTCAAACTCCTTGTGTCTCACTTTGATGGAAGATGATGAAGATTGAAGGGATAGGATGATGGATCTTAGGATAAGAAGTGGGCCACACACAACACACTTTTCTCTCCTTGGAAGTGCTTGGACGTGCACCTCTTTGGTTGCTTGGAGAATGTGAAGAGAAAGAGAGAGAGAAATGGTGGTTATAAGAGAGAGGTGATGGGTGTGAGTGATGGATGAGTGATAGATGTACTTGACTTGAGAGTTGACTTAGGGTAGGTTGCTTGTCTTAGGGAGAAAGAGAGCATGAGTTATGTACTTTGATTGATTGATTGATTGATGGGATGAGTTGTAGAGATTCTTTTGGGTTCGTAAATGCGCGGCTTTTCTTCGAGATAAACACGGGCCCATATCTTCTGGCCAGAGTATCGAATCAGTGTGTAAGACACGGCGTTGGAACCGCGGGACGACACGGTTGCAATGGTACAAGTCTTGGATTAAGCTGACTCAAACCTACGATATATGACTTAGGGTCGCGCGTAAACATCGATTATAGGTCGCGAGTTGTCGGAATTCGATGGGAAGGATCACTGGAGTCTACGGAACGATACGGACTAGGATACAGACCTTACAGCACCCACCCATGATGTTTGTAAGAAATTTACCGATCCATCCATTTTTGTCAACTCATCTTGGGACATAAACCTTTAAATGAGGCAGATCCAAAACTCAAGTGGGCTAGTACAAGACAATGTGGGGAATGAAATGCCTACCACAGAAAACTTCCTAAAGTCCATCATGATGTTTATATGCTATTCCCACTATGACAACACAAAAATATCAGCCTAGTCAAATCTTTTGTGGCTCACAAATGTTTTATTTTGGACACAGTTTCCCCTTGTCTGTTATATTATATTTCTGATCGTTCTTAGGAAACTCAATTGGAAAGGACGCGTGTTATAACAAGAAAAATATATAATATGTTAAAAATATTTAAAGATACTTAGAGTGCTTTTTACAAAATCATAGTTAATAAGATGATAAGATAAAGAGCAACTGAGAAGTATTTAAAAGCAAACCAAATAGCCAAGAGGCATACACGAGGCGGTCGAGAGGGGTCCAAAAGCATATCGAGTGGCCGAGAGGCATATGAAAGCAAAAAGAGATGCCAAGAGGCGTCCAGAAATGGAACGAGCCACCGAGAGGCATATAAAAGTAGGAGCAGCTGAGAAACAGAACAAAACTTGACCAAGAAAAGAAGAACAATCAGTAAGAAGAAATGTAACATAAATAATGATCTAAAAAAAGGCTTTCCAACTACTGTAACCATTGGAGTAATGGAAGAAATATTTGGAAGAATAAGTTGTGCAGTGGAAATCTATAAATAGGAGAGGAAATTTACACACCAATCATCTATAAATCCAATCAAACTAAACAAATCTATTAATTTACTTTATCTCAACTTACCGTAGAAGTAATGATAATCAAGTAGCAGTAATTCTTAACTATAATTTTTAGTTGTAATTCAAATTTATGCTCATACGCTAGATTTGTCATTTATCCAATATTACATAGTTTTTTCAAGATATACATTCTTGTCATCACTCCTAGTGATTGATTTTGAGTTTTTCCTCTTATTTAATTGCATTGATATTATATTTTTATTTTTTTGTGAAAGATGCAAAGTAATGCATCTTTGGAGGAAGAATCCAACCCTCCGAGTATCATTCAATCATTAGGAAATTCTACAAGTTGTTAAGTAAGCGACCAATCGTGTCATAATCTAGTTATATACATTCATATTAGAAATAACTGCTTATTTCAGCACTTTAGGTTAAAATTATTCAATTTGGATCAAACTGTTGTATCAATTTTGGTACACGTGCACACACATTACATGAAATAGGAAATAAACCGACGAGTTTTGGATTTTATTTTATTTTATCTTTTATGTTTTAAACTCATCTTCTAAAGTGAGCTAGCAAAATGAATGGGCCTGGTCTATTCTGGCAAACATCATGGTGGGACCAATTTGGCTTCTAACCACAGCAACTCCATGTGGTTAAATTGCAGCCACACCAGCAGCATCTTCATGAGGATAGGAGGTTGACAATCGCTGCTGGAAGTTCCGCGGACGCAGATTAGCTACTGACACGTTGCGTTGCGCAGCTAGACTCACTACTGAAGTGACATCACCAAGTTCTATTGGCCCACCATGATGTATGTTTTGTATCCACACTATTCATATATTTGGAGAGATCATATTAGGGCATGATCCAAAGAATGAGTCAGATCCAAAGTTCAAGTGGACCCCACCACATAAAACAGTGGGGAGAGTGATGCCCATCATTAAAAACTTTTAGGGGCCACAGAAGTACTTTTAGATCAAGCTGATATTTGTGTTTTACTTTCTTTCATGTCTGCGTTAACACATGGACAAGTTGAATTTCAAATAAACATAATAGTGGACCTTAGGAGGATTTCAACGGTGGATGTCACTCTTACCACTATTTTCTATGGTGGGGTCCACTCCAGCTTTGAATCTACCTCATTCTTTGGATCATGACCTAAAATACTCACTACACCAAAAACGTCATTTAGGAACGGTTTTAAACCGTTCCTAAACCCCTTAGAAACGGTTTTAAACCGTTCTTAAAAGAGGCGTCGCATATAATCTGGAACGGTTCCATACCGTATCAAGTGCCGTTTCAAATTTTAAGAACAGAATCTTAGGAACGGTTTCAAACCGTTCTCAACGGTCAAATTTTAGGAACGGTTCTAAACCGTTCTCAACGGTCAAATTTTAAAATTTTGGACCTGTATTTTTTTCATTTCGAATGGCCAATAAAAGCAGTACACCTGTTTTTATATTTAAAAACCAAAGAATATTATATACAATTAAAAATTAATACTAAACAAATTACTTACAACTTTATAATAAAAATTATATATATTTACAACAATTAAGTTTACAATTGAATGAATACAAAAAAAAATAAAAAATAAAAAATAAAAAATAAAAATAAAAATAAAAATAAATCCTCCATGATGTGCTATACTCCTAGAGAAAACACATTGGTCCTCTGTGGTTGCACCATGACTTGCGATGACACTCTGAGGAACTTGTCCTTGCATTGCATATCAGGTAGAGCATTTTGGGCTTGCATTGTAAATATAAAAATCAAAACAAAGACCATAAGCAATTTGATTAGCCAAAAAACAACATAAAGATTCAAAAACTAAACACGCAAAAGAGTGACTATTCAACAACAAAAACTAGAGGATCACCTATAACGTTGCATGTCGTCCCAGGCAAAACAATGCCTGTGTTAGGATGCACAGTGTTTCTTTGGATTGGTTATTTTAACCTGAAAACAATAAGGCATAAAAAAAAAAAAAAAAAAAAAAAAAAAAAAAACCATGATGGGTAATATCAGATCAAGAGGCGGAACCACCAGTACCATTACAGGGTCAAACAAAAACAAGTCAAGCCTTTCGATCAAAGCATCACATGATACCTCAAAAATAAAACATATAGATTTCTTCTTTTGTTCTAGCAAGAAATCTATACGTGTCAATGTATAAATATGCGAGATATCACTGAAACCATACACCTTCACCCATAGCGAAAAATAGTTGCGGTAGAGATGGCCAGAATTTCTTACGTTTACTGCTTCCTTCTCGTCCTCTGTCTTTTCCTCGGGTTTTCTTCTGATCTGTCTTTAAAGAAGTAGATCCAAGCCGTTCATTTGGTTGTAGACCTACTATGAATATGAACTGCTGAGGAAAAGGACCACTCCACCAATCAAGTGGGGCACACATCTATCTAACTTGTCGAGTGGAGAAGACCATCGGATAGGATGAGCCTAACATACAAATTACATGGCCCAAAAATAATCCTAATTGGATAATCACAGCCACAATTAAGGGAAATCACAGGTGTACCATCCATTTTCTAGGTCTTCATTCAGATGGCTGTGATCATCTCATCAGATCATTTTTGGGTCCTTGTTGCATCCCATGTCCAATTTTCCAGCATGATTGTAGGGTGTATTCATGTATCTAAGGATACAACGCATCACCATATTAATACTCTCTCTCTATAAATACATGAGATTTCCACAAACCATACACATCCACCCACACTGCAAATCTGTTGTAGTAAATATGGCCAGGCTCTTTTTCTTTTTCTCACAGTACACATACACACCCCACACACTCACACTGGTGGAATTAAGCTTATCCCATGGTTACAGGGAACAATCCCTGCCATGAATCTCATCCCACCTAATCATTTCTAATGCAACCAGCCAAACAGGCCCTAAGTGTAATCTTCCAAACTTAATAACAAATTCCTTCTTTTTTTTTTTTAAGGGCGGTCTTATGATTTGTGTGAGGCTGTTTTGGCTGTTTCTATTTGGTAGAATTATTAACAAATTCCGTTATTCATCAAAATGGGTAGGTGGAGATCTTTACATCATCTTCATCTGGGAATTTAGTGGTGCAAGGAGACCCCCAAAATGCTATCAAATGGCAAGTTCTACAGGTTCTGAACTGTGGAAATTGCCTTCGATTTTTGGTGAAATTCATGATTTGGCTTCTAACCATGGCAGATGCACAAGAAACATAGCAACAATGTTCATGTAAGCCTGGTAGATGCACAGGAAACCAGTTATTGAAGCCAGTCTTTTTCTTTGTTTATGGCATGGATTCATCGATTGTCATATACTTTTGCTCATCTAAGAAGCCACGACGCTCCCATCAACAAGCACACATCACTATCTTCTGGCATGAAAACATAACTCTTAATATAAAACACACCTCGTAAGTTTTTCCTACAGGAACAATTGCCTCCTTATAGTCATCCTTTTTCCTGTAAGAAAGATCACAGGAAGCAATTTTCAGTTGAAGTGTGATGTCTAATGCCACAAACCACATGCTAATACAAAATAAGCCAAACCATAAACACTACAATGAGTAAAAATCTACCTTGATTCTACTGCACCAGCATCCTCTGCTGAAATAAAGAAGGGAGCCTAAGACTTGTAACACTAAAAGTTATGATAGGAACTCTTATACCACAAATATGATGACCAAGTGACTACCTGTAAAAAGAAAAGAAACAGAATAATTTTACATAGTGTGTTCGTGCCAAAAGGATGGAGAACATAAATAAATACTCACCAATCACATTCCATTCCAGCTCCAGATGGAATACCGAATATGCACAAAAATCATCTAAGCAGAAGCCAAGATCATCCACAAATGAAGGTTAGCAAGATATGGAAAATTAAATTAGAGAATGATTGAGTGGGTTAGCAAACTTCAGCCAAATATACCAACAGCTGCTGCTCTAGTCCCTTATAGCATTTTCTACCTATCAAGAAACACATCTCCAACAGTTATAGACCCTTCCACATTTAGATTGTGTGTTTGCCCAGAGAGCTGCACATGACCATTTATACTTCCAAAAAGATCATTTGGTCATTTGAAGGAGATATATTACACAAATATCCATCTAAGAGCCGGAGTATAAAGAATCATATTCAGCCAGAGTATTAAATAACTTCCCCCAAAACAAGCCAAAGTATCTGAACCACAAAACACACAACATGCACCATCCAACCATTCTGTTTGAGGTCTCATCCCAACCTCCAATTAATGCATTGATGCAATCTGGACACTTCCATCCTCTCTCTATCTCATGTAAGGACCACCATCATGTAGTGGGCCAACCAGCATTATTTCAGGACCTTTCTTCTTCATTCCTTCATTCCACTAGTAGCTGAGAAGTTCAAGAACTCTATAAGAAAATTAAGAAATGAAATATCACTACTGATGTCTGCACTATACCATGACTGGGATTGTGGAGGTGTGCCAAAGACGAAGAGCTTTGAGGAGTCAGTACTCGAATGAGACGGGTAGCTTGAATCAGACTCTAGGAGTAATTTCAGGATGAAGAGCTCCAAGCAGGGCCTTACAATTAGCAAACTAAAAATATTTCATTTCTTAGCAAGGGCAAACTAAAAATATTGGGCCTTACAATTAGCAAAGATGTGCTACCCACTAGAGGAAGCTACTACATTTCGTGAGTATTTTATTTTATACCAATTTGGCCAAGTTTCGAGAACTAGATTGCATCTTTAGAAAACTTTGGTTACTTGAAGGTTTGACCAAGTACTTGCAATTGAAACTAGTTCAAGTGACTGAAAAAATAAGGAAAATTCCCTAAAAATCATATTACAACGTAAGAATTTTAAACTGGAGGATTGAGATGTTTTTAAACGTTGAGTTTGGCACAAGGATCCTTCCTCAGAATCATGTAGGATTGAGATGCATTTCTTCTCTTTACAACTCCATTCTAATGCTTTGTCAATGGCCAAAAAGAAATTTACATGTTATGCTAACATAATAACAAGGCATATGAAATTTACATGGTCAATGACATATTTTCAATAGGGATCAAATACAATAAAGAAAAGACCAAGCTGCCTCTAATAACAAGGCATTCACGATACAGTTACATGTTATGCTAGCATGTTTCAAGCATAACAAAGGTAAAATGTAAACATACGCATGGAAAACACATGCCTCAGTGAATTACACGTAAGAATAAATAGATCAAATATATTTTGAATGCAAAAGGCAGAAAATCATTCAATTTCTATTAAGACTAATGAATCTATATGGCTGAGGACAATATTATGCAGTTACCAGACTGTAAATTTACTTTGGAAGTTCTAAGCTTCCACTGCAATTCATGTTGTAATTGCTGGAAAAAAAAAAAAAAAAGCAATAAAAAAGCTTCCACTGCAATACAACTTGCCAACTACTGGAATAGGAAAGAAAAATCAAATTTTGAGTTATAAAAGTACCTGATAAATCCACTTAAAAAACTGAAAGAATGACCACTGATCAGACATCTCTGACAAGGTGTAAAGTATTAGTCGAAACCAGTATGCATTGTGCACATATTGGCCGATGTACATCCTGGCACGTGTACATGTGCATGCACACAGCACAAAACCAAAAAAAGAAAGCAAAAAAACAAAAAAATGAATGAAGAAGAAGGAAGAAGGAAGATGTTTTGGGTTAGCCTGTTAGTACACACCCCACTGTCTATCTAATCTTTTGTCACAAAAGGAAATGAATGGATTGTCCAACAGATGTTTTGGTAATGCATAACATAATCTCACCCACCTCATTTAGAAGCTTGAATAGACAATAAGCCAGGATATTGTCCGTTGAAAGATGCAAAACCAGTCCATTGAAGCCATTGTCAATATCTTCTGGGTCAATAACAAAGGCACACTGATGATACCCCCAAAACAATCTAATTACCTGCTGCAACACTAAAATCACATAAATAGAATATCCAAAACTGTCCAAATCTAATTACCTGCTGCAACACTAAAATCACATAAATAGAATATCCAAGACTGCCCAAATCTAATTACCTGCTGCAACACTAAAATCACATAAATAGAATATTCAAAACTGCGTGAATCTAACCCAAAAACATCTGATGTGCAGCTATACAGATCATCGAAATTGTGGGTCTCACAACTCATTATGGGTGGAGCATCTCAAAAATCACACTGATCAAGCAATCCTTACTATCCGATTAATGGCTATCAAGTAGATGGTCAAAAGGAAATTTCATCAGTTTCTGTCATTTCCAGTAAATTAAACAGAATGATTGTAAATCAATCTACTTTGCATCCAAATGCAACAACAATGTAATAATTCATCAACCAAATTGACAAGTCTGGTTTACAAACAAAATCCAAGGGCAACTTGAAAGCAATTGCAATACATAATTCCAAAGATAAAGTGCTAGTTAAAAGACCAAATACTTGAACTTTCGGTTTACAACAAATACCAACAGAAGGGAAGCAAACATGTACCTGGACTTGCCAATCTTCATTCCTTGCACAACCATAAACTCCCATCATCTAGGTGCTTAGAGCACAGACGCCTGCTGTGGTATTTTAAAGTTTAGAGTGAAAAGCAACAATCTCCATAGAATATTTTAAAGTTTACCAAGATACACGGTAGGTATCAGTGATTCTGTTGCATAAATATTTCCGATCTAGCTTGTGCTCACAACCACCTCTCAATGAGAAGAATTTTTTCTTTAAAAAGAAAAAGAAAACCACATGTTGCTTATAGAACTCAAATCAAATAGAAATAATATATCACAACAATGTAAAAGAATCAAACTAGGAAATCTTGCTTTAGACATGATTCCAAGACCTCCCCTCTTTCAGAGGCTTAAGATCTTTTATCTGCTCCCTACATCAAAATAGCAATTTCTCACCTGTTGAATAGCTCTTTCCTGTCCCCTTCTTCAACTGATTAACAAGATATTGGAAAAGACCTCTTAGGTCCATTGAAGGGTACTTCTTACACCTACAACAGACAACAACTCCAGTGTTAAACGAATCTTCATAACTAATATGTAATGCTCCCAAATACAACTGCTTTCATGAATACATAAGGAATTTCAATTGCTATCTGCAAAACAATACAATTAAATGGGATGACTGGATGCATACCAAATTACTCTCCACGTCCTAAGCAGATTATAAATGAATTTGTAAACCTGAACTTTGTTATTGAATTTTGTTAATGTAGAAAATGACTGCACGATTCATTTTAACCAGATAAGAGTTCAAAAAGAAATACTTCTACAACATGTCCCTCATTTCTAACATTGGTTGACAGGTTTGCTGATCTTATTCATACTCCATTACTCTACCACCTTGCAACACACATGTGAACAGGAAATATGTGTGCAAGAGCCAAACTACTCATCAGGAGGGAATCGAGATAATCATATCCAAAGAAATGGGCTAGTCAGGTGATCATAGACACTGAATCCAAGAAAAAGATGGATGGTTTCAAATAATTTGTTATCTTTCTTCTTCTCAAATCCATCACTTGGGATTATTCGACCAGCCTATTTCTGGATATGGAGTCTAAGGTGGGCCCTCCTAATGAGCAACTTGGATCTCGCATGTGTGTCCCGTCTTTATAGACTTGACAAATAAGCCACTTTTAATTCTGATGTATTTAACTGCATATAAGAAAATGGTTTGAATTAAAAGCCTGTACAAACATACTTGAAAAGAATAAAGCTACCAATATTCTTAATACGGTGAATGGAAATCTTGTTCAGCTCTTGCAGAGCTGCTATAGCACCACAAATTTTCATGTAACATTTTCAAGTAATATTCTAAAAATGTAAATAAACTGAACTGTAATAAATTATATAATTTTAAGAAATGAACAAGCATTTTTTTAAAGTAAAATTCATTGAGGGTAGCTACATCTTGGAGTTTTAGTTCTAACTTATTAATATCTCATTGGTTTTCTTATCTCTACATGTATACAGTCACACTGTTTAGATCTTCTGGCCTAAAAATCATGCCGCTTCACACCATACAATTAAATGGACAGACAGAAATTTGTTTTGGCAGTCAGTTTAGGAGGGAGACTTTTGAGGCAGAAGATATAATCATTGTTTCCAACTAGATGGAAAGTTCAGATCATGTACACATGCTTCATAATTACACGTGTGGCTGCATATGGATGAGAAGGGCCTTCACGTGTGTGGAATTAACAAGCCTCAAATCTGCAAAGTGATTCACTTCTCTGAAATGATGGGGTTTCCTATTCCTAGGCTAGTGTGCAAGAGAATCCGGCACTTGATTTCAGCCTCTGCTAACCCAAAATGGAGCTGGAATTATAACCTGAATGCAACAGTAAAAGTTAGTGTGAGATTAGTTCACAGATGAAATAAATTTTGGAGAAGCCGCCATACCATGGTAAAGAATATCTATGCTGGGAGTACATATTTATTGAAAGGCAAGAATATCTAATTTTCTCAACTTCTTTTGAGAATTTCATTCTTGGCAATACATATCCACCATAGTTTCCTTGTCCAAATCTAACAGTTTAACCAGAGATGGAGTAACACATCTGTAGTGGGGTGATTGATGTAGGAACTTTTATAATGTCTAAACTGCTACTATTCATGCAGCAATCTTCCTTTTACTATATTAGGCTACATACTGAGAGGGGAATTTTCACTAGTCTTTTAAAAGACAGTAAGCTATCTTTCAAATTAACAAAGAGGCTGTGAAAACTGGCTCAATATAGATTTAAATCATGTACTGATGCTCCGATTACATACACTGGTTGAATGTTTGTTAACCTTCAGTACAACTAGAAATGATCACATAGAGCGATTGCATTGTTATTTTCAATAGAACCATTTATTCCCCACCAACCAAAAATAGGAAAACAATATCAAAATCATTGGACAGCCAATGGTATGATTTAGAGAGCTAGCGTGTGGACCAACCAATATTTTATTAGGGCCTCATTTCCTCAGTAACAATGCAGGGTGTTCCCTTAAAAGAATGAGTCGTGATTCAACAAGGGCCATATCAGGGTGTCCCAGGAACATATGTCAGATGAAACAAATGATAGAGATCCCCACCAATACCACATCCTTCACATGGACGAGCCCTACTGTCTAGCCCCTCGGCCAAAGTTCGCAGTTTAAGTCCAGCCCAAGGAAAGCCAAGCTATATTCTGGCCAGGTTGACTAGTTATTGTATATAAGTCTCCTAACCCTAGCCATTAAATGAACAGATTTCAGATCCTAACAGAACAGAATCACTCGATTTCTACAAGAATAAGCTCAAAACCTTCAAAGCCAAGAATCGAAATGGTAAATCAAACTAAACAGTAGATCGGATGAATAAGATCAATGCATTGCAGTCCAATTCAAGAATCTTCAATCGACTTACTTTAAAAACCTCAAACGGTGAGCAAAAACCTTCAAATCAAGTACCGAAATCTTCTAAATCCACTCACTTCAACTGCATTTCCAACGTTTCGCTGATGAAACTCGATTTTTGCAAGGGAAAGCACTGAAACACATCAAATCCAACAGATTACTTACATTCTTTCCATACCTAGACAAAAGGATAACTCGTTGTTTCCGAGAAATTACCAAAATTGCCCAAACGAGCAGCTACCAAAGAGAAACGAGATCCACACACGTCACCAGGTTCTTTAGATTGAGATCGAGAGAGAGGGTTGAGATCGGGAGAGGGAGATCGAAAGAGAGGGAGAGGGAGAGGGAGATGAGAGAGGGAGACGGAGGCGCGGTATGCGAAATGGAGGTTTTAGGGCTATTGGCGTAAGAAAATAGGAAAATCAATCAGTAGTCTGCGGTACATATAGAGCTATGTACCTCTTGGACCTTGTGGGGTCCACTGAGAGGTATCTAACTGAATCCATTCCGTCCACCTGTTTTAAAATAAAACAATAAAACAACATCATAAAAACTAAGAATATCTGACCCTCAGTTGAGACACACCAACAAAACAGTGAAAGCAATGATTTAAAATAGCAATACACTTCAGAATTGGAGTACGGCTCAGAACCGTTTGCGATCAGAAACGGCTTAAAGCCGTTTTTGAACTAAAATCGTACGTGTTCCAGTTCACCGATTTTGGTGTAGTGACTCTCCAAATGGATGAACAGAGGGATACAACAAATACATCATGGTGGAGTTCACATAACTTGGTGGCGTCACTTCAGTAGCAGGTCTCGCTACTCAACTTGTCAGTAAGGCGGATTGGCTACTGACGTATTTATTAGCCATCTGCTTGAAGTGATGTCACTGGCTTCTCTGAACCCCACCATGATGTATGCGATTGTATTCTAACGGTCCATTCATTGGAGATATTATTTCGCCAAGAAATGAGGCACATTCAAACCTCAAGTGGACCCACCATAGAGATAACGGGGACAGTGATGCCCACCGTTAAAACATTCCTAAGCCCACTATGATGTTTTTTTTTTAGATCCAAGGGGTTCATGAGCTCACACGGACATGTGTGAACGGAAAACAAAAATGTCAACTAAATCCAAAACTTTGAATCCACCTTGATCTTTGGCTCATGCCCTAAAATAATATCTCCAAATAAATGGACAGCATGGATACAACACATGCATCATTGGGCGGTCCACAAAAGAAGTCACTTCTGTAGGGGGATAGCTACTGAAGCCGTCAGTAGCTAATCCGCATCCCCTACGGAAGCCACTTTCCGTGGTCAGGGTTGCAACTTGCAAGGCAATCCGGGTACATGATGGACTATTGTCTATTGACACTTACAGTAGGTCCCACAATAGTATATTTATTTTATCCATGCCGTTCATCGATTTTAGATCATAAGCATATCAAAATCTTAGATGGGCCACACTACAAGAAAACAGTGGTGATTGAACCCCACCATTAAAATCTTCCTAAAGCCAACTGTACTATTTATTTGCCCTAAAACCTGTTGAAAAGGTTTTATATATATATATATATATATATATATATATATATATATATATATATATATATATATAGATGAAGAGAAAAGACAAATACAAGTTTAACCCAAAACTTTTGTGGCCCACGAGAAGGCTTGAAAGGTGGGTGTTCAACCACTACCTGTTATACAGATATCCAGACCACCTAAATCCTGCATTCCATCGTAGATGGAGCATGTCTCTAAAGTATATTCATCAAGTGATCCTAACCATCCATTTAGTGGCTGTAAAATGGATGGTTAAAAGTAATAGTTAGTTGTCCAAATACGAACGTAAAAATAAAAATAAAAAATCATATGGTTAATATTATACCCTGAGGTGCAGTGCTTTCATAATGCTTGCTCCATCCATGGTTGGGTCAGAGATTTGGAAGGTCTGGATTGCCCTCCAACCGTGCCATGTGTATTGTTCACATGTACGGTTGAGGTGTCACCTCCACTTTTGAGATGTTCCCGTGCCAACGATTACTCTCCCCGATTCCAAAATATATAAATAAATAAATTAATTAAATTAAATTAAATTTACCTACCTTATAGAGAAATTATAATCTGGTGCCTTCTTTCAAAAGTACCTTGCTAAGCTGCTCATTCCTCTCATGGATTGTTTGGCATTTCTACTTAATAAGAGCTTATTTCAAATAAACCATTTAATAAAACTCCAATTTTAGATCTTAATTTTTTAAATTTTAATTTAAAAGCTCTTTAAAAATAATAGATAGGGAGGTCGTTTTGTTTTTTTTTTATTCTCTTTTAGAGCTTATTTAGTTTAGGTGGGTAAACATTTTTTGTTAATTTTTTAATAAATTTATCTTAAACTTTTAAAGAAATTACCATATCTTGCGCATAGAGCTGGGCATCGGTCCTGTTCGGATCGGATCTGGGCCAACCCGATCCTATCCGAAAGAACATTTGTCTGACCCGAATCCGAACCGATCCGTTACCAAGTCTGGATTACCTGAGTTGGACAGATCCGAAAGGTGGATTGTCTGATCCGATCCGTGCCCGACTCGGTTTTCCGATTGGGCTAGGTTCTGATCGGTCCAGATGTGAGTTATTAAATATCAAGTGTGCACTATTGGAGTGGCTGTGTATCAAGTGTCATACGGAGCCGGAGTACCATACAAAAAAAACTATAAAGGCAAGAAAAGCTTCGTTTTCAATCTCCCTCTCTCTCTCTCTCTCTCTCTCTCTCTCTCTCTCTCTCTCTCTCTCTCCTCCTTTCAGGGTCTTTTTCTCTTCTACTTTCCTCCCAAAATGGAGAAAGGAAACCCTAGCTCACGAATTGTTAGTCGATTTGTACGATGCTCCATCGGTACGATGCTCTCTCTCTCTCTCTCTCTCTCTCTCTCTCTCTCTCTCTCTCTCTCTCTCTCTCTCTCTCTCTCTCTCAGCTATTTGGGTTCTTTTGATATTTGATTTGGATTTTTATTAAAAAAAAATTCCGCTCTGAATTAACGTGATTTAGGTGCGAGAGATTGATTGCTGAGATGATTTTTTTTTTTTTTTTTTGGATATTGTTTTGGATCGGATCTGGTCGGATTAGGGCTAATCCGAATCCGAGCCGAAAAGAATTCGGATCTGGATGGAGCTACCCGATCCGCACTGATCCACCCCGTCGGTTCAGTTCAAATTGGGTCGGATCGGGTCGGATCCACCGGATCGGATTTGAAATGCCAAGCTCTACTTGCGCACCTCTCCTCTTTACCATCTCTCTAAGTGGGATCATATGATGAGCAACTCCTACTAAGGTGGGGCTCCACATGATGAATGGTCCATATCAAAGTGAGCTCACATAACACATGGTCACATCAAAGGTGGGCCCCACATGATGGACGACCCACATCAAAGTGTGACCATACATGATGGACGACTCACATCTAAGATGGGACCCACATGATGGATGGTGGACATTGAAGGTGGGAGCACATTATAGAAGGTTGACATCAAAGGTGGGCCACATGATGAAGACCCAGTTGGGCCCCGCATGATGGACGATCCACATCAAAGGTGGGACCCACATGATGGGTGGTGAACATCAAAGATGGGTCCCACATGATGGATGGCCCGTATCAAAATGTGGCCTTGCATGATGGACTATCTACATTTAGTGGCCCTCACATAATGGATAGTCTATAGCAAAGGTGGGATCCACATGATGGATGGTGGACATCAAAAGTGGGCCCGCATTAGGAACAACCATATTAAAGGTGCCGCCCACATGATGAATGGTCCACATCAAGGTGGGCCCACATAATGCACAGTTTACATCAAAGGTGGGCCCAACATGATGGATGACCTACATCAAAGTGTGGCCCAGCATGATAGACCATCTGAATTAAGTGGGCCCCACTTGATGGATGATCCACATCAAAGGTGAGACCTACATAATGGATTGTGGACATCAAAGGTGGGCCCACATGATGGTCGGTTGACATCAAAGGTGGGCCCATATGATGAATGATTCATATTGAAGGGGGGACCCACATAATGAATGGTCCACATCAAGGTGGCTCATGTAATGGATGGAGTGGGGCACACATGATGGATGGCCCACATCAAAGTGTGGCTGACGCAGGGATGAACATGATGAGGATAAATACTCCGAATCCACGGAGCTTCTCTGGACTCCTCACAGAGACTTCTCGAATCCACGAGGAAAGAAAACAGAAAACATAAATAATTTCTAATAAATTCGAAACTGATTAATTAATTCATAAAAATGAGTTCACAGCCCTTTAAATAGGGGTACCAAGTAATGAGAAAGAAATCAGAATCAAACTACAACTACAACTCCTAGAATTCGCAACTTACTATAAATAGTAAACTTACTATTTATAGACGGTCGTGATGTCTACTAGTGCGCAAGGTTTTCGGCCAAAAATAGTAAGTGTCCTATTTGGCTTCACCAAACCGTTCTCCTAATTATTCTAAGCTCTTTTCACGTTGGGCGCAACTCCTAAAGCCCAATGGATGAAGAGTTATAATCAAACTAAAACTTACTATTTATAGTAAAATTGAAATTAAAACAGGGAAACGACCGTCAATCCAGGGGTTTTTCGCAATTCCGGGCCTCGCAACCTAGCTTAGCAGGGTTGGTTGGCTAAAGTAGCTCGTTCTACCCCAAAATCATATATTTTACGTCAGATAACTCATTCCGGATTGCGAGATACGCCTGATTTAAGGTCCGATGGTCTGGATCACTTCTGTCGTCGACCAGGCCTTTTCTGGTCCATCTTGGCCATGTAACTGTTCGCGACCTGCTCTATATTAGTCTCCTCCACTTTAAAAGAACTCGTCCTCGAGTTCTCGTCATGCTCTGGTTCATGATACTCGGTCAGGTCCGCGACATTGAAAGTCCGTGAGATCGCCATGTCATCTTGAAGATCAACAACATAGGCGTTGTCATTGGTCTTTCGAATGATTGGTACCGGTCCAATCTTTTTATTCTTCAACTTGTTGTACGTTCCGGTCGGAAATCTTTCTTTGCGCAGATGGACCATTATTTGGTCGCCCACCTCGAACACTTTTCGTCGCCGATGCTTGTCCGCTTGCTCCTTATACTTCCTGTTTGAGGTATGTAACTTGGTTTGTACCTCCGCATGAATGCTCATGATTTATCTTGTCTACCATATGTTCTGCTACAATGCTCATGTTTGGGAGCTTAAGCAGAGGGACCAAGTCTAGTGTGTGGCGAGGTACTCATCCGTAAATAACCTGGAATGGGGATTTTCTTATCGAGCGGTTCACCATGTTGTTGAATGCAAACTCCGCTTGAGACAAAGCCAAATCCCACTGCCTCGGTTTTTCTCCTGAAATACATTGAAGGAGGTTTCCCAACGTGCGATTCACAACCTCAGTTTGTGTAAGTGCTATAATTTATATCCCTGTCTGTTGTTAAATTTGTGGTGCCAAAATCACTATTATATAACTTGTATAAGTGAAGCTCTCTCAAAGATCAACATTCATGAACAAGCAAAGCTCACAACAAGCAAAGCTCACAAGTACAAAGATCAACCTTGACTACAAGAACTGCTCACAAGACATGACTCAAGAATACAAGACTTCAAGAAGAGTACAAGGCAGTTCGTAAAGAACTCAAGGCACTTTCAAGGTTGAGCTACATCAAGATTTCAAGATTGAACTACATCAAGACTTCAAGGCTTAAACTTCAAGGTCACTTGTTCCTAATGTTTCAATGTCCTTACTTCATGTTTGAGGTTTGACTGACCTTAGGTTGACCTTAGAAGTAGGTCACTTTGGATACATAAGTCGGATGTTTATTTTACATGAGTTTGGTCTGTTCTTCGACTAGTCCTAGGCCTTCTTCAACTAGTCCTAGCTTTGCTTCGACCAGTCTAAGAAATTCCTCGATCAGTTGTGAGTTTGTTACAAAATTTGGATATTTTCTGTTAGGCTTCGACTAGTCCAGGAATCTGTTCGACCAGTCGAAAGAACAGTGTCGACTGCATCTTCGACCAGTCGAAAGTCTTCGACTCAAAGTCCAGCGATGATATTCAAGTTCTTCGACCTGTCGAAGGAGACCTTCGACCAGTCGTAGAACGGTCAAAGCTTATCGCGCCCGATTTTTCAAATATCTATTAATGCTTCGACTAGTCGAAGAGCTACCTAGACCAGTCGAAGACGCGATCTGCTCACCTATAAATAGAGCACGAATCTCAGAAGAATTTATTGAATTAATTAATCCATTCAAGCCAATCTTCGTCAAACTTCTGAGAGATAATTTTGTGCTCCACCTAAGCTAAGTGTGCTTATTTAATATTCTCTTTCTTTAGCTTTATTTAATTGATTTTGTTTCTGCTATTCCAATCTAATTTGATAAGAGGAATTGTTATTCCCTTTCATTGGAATCAAAATCAATTAAGGCAAGCCCTATTTGGTTTAATTTAAAATCTATTAGAACTAGAACCATTATAATTGAGTACTGGACATTGAACTTGGACATTCAATCATCTACTCTGACTTGGTTCTACTGGGCTGCTACAACGAAGGAGATAATCAGGTATTTTACATTTAATTGTAAATTCATTTCTGTTTTGGTTTCTTTCAAGATTTGCCAGAAAAATCTTGTTGTATTGGTTATCTGAGGAGAGCCAGGAAAACTCAGAAGTGGAGTTTTTTTAATTGTGTAAGCCCACAGACAAAGACACAATTGTAAAGGTTTTGGGTGAACCTGTGAAAACCTATTTTGTTAGTGAATGCTAATATCCCCTGTGTGAGGATATTAGGAGTGGAGTAGCATTCTGTGTGGCTGTTGTTTAACAGTTGGTGGACACACAGGGGAACCACTATAATCCCTTGTGTTGTGGTTGAATGATTTATACTTCTAATCTTTAATTATTCATTTGTGGGATGTATGCATGGTGATGAATGTTATAATCATTTAATTCGAGCATTGTGGGAATTTTGTAATAGTTTATAATTTATTTTCTGTTATTCCTTTATCAGCTTGATATTCAATTTCCTTTAAAGTTGTTCCAGCAAGGTTGCCCTGCCATTTTTATGGTGTATGGCTGTCCCTAGAACAATACATTTGTGATTACAATTTATTTCAATTCAGGTTGTGTTTATTTCTGTATTCCTCTTTGGTTTGAGATTTGATACAAAGATCCTTCTAGAAATAAGGTTGTCCTACCATAAACTCTAGTTTTTGGTGTAAGGTTGTCATTAGAACAACATTTGTATCAACCTCTCAAGATCTGAATTTTGAGGTTGTTTTACTTTCCTGCATTGTGATTTATTTTGGCTATCATATTCTTTTTAATTCCACTGTTATAAGTTTTATTTGGCATTGTCCTATTCACCCCCCCTCTAGGACATATAGCTAGGCCTTTTCAGTTTGACCGTCAGTTTGTGGGTGGTAGGCGCTGCTGAACTGAAGTCGTGTATCGAATCGAGTCCATAAAGTCCGCCAAAAGTGGCTTATGAACTTCGTGTCACGGTCAGAAGTAATAGTCTTGGGAACCCTGTGTAGCTGCACAATTTCTCTGAAGAATAGATTTGCCACATGTGTTGCATCGAGAGTCTTCTTGCATGGAATAAAGTGCATCATCTTGGAGAAACGATCTACTATCACGAACACCGAATCCATGTCGCGTTGTATTCGTGGCAGACCAAGCACGAAGTCCATTGATAAATCCTCCCGAGGACCGTCAGGCACAGGTAACGGGGTGTAGAGGCCCGTATTCTGAGATTGCCCCTTGGAGGTCTGACAAACATGACAACGTTGTACGACTTCTCCCACATCACGTACTAATTGCGGCCAGTAATACCGCTCTTCCAAAAGAGCTTGCGTCTTGTCTTGCCCAAGGTGTCCACCGAGGCCACCTCCATGTAGCTCCTGAATAATCTGCTCCCTTAGGGAACTTTAGGGGATGTACAATCGATTCCCTTTGAAGAGAAAATCGTCCTATATATGAAGGTCACTGGGGTGACCTTCTTGGCACTTCATCCAAGAATCTTTGAAGTCTTCATCCTCGGCATACAGCTCCTTGAGACAGTAGAAGCCGACCACCTCGTTGCTCATTGTAACAAGTAATGATGCACGACGGCTAAGTGCATCAGCCACCTTATTCTGCTTCCTTGACTTGTGCTTCAGAACGAACGAGAATTTCTGTAAAAACGCAACCCATCTAGCATGCACATGATTCGCGTTAGTCTGACTATTAATAAACTTTAATGCTTGATGGTCAGTGTACAGAACAAACTCTCTTTGAATCAGATAATGTCGCCAATATCGCAGCGTCTGAACAACTGCGTACAACTCAAGCCCATAAGTCGACCACTTCTTTCGGGCTTCGCTGAGCTTCTCGCTGTAGAAGGCTACCGGCCTGCCTTCCTGTGATAATACTCCTCCAATTTCGATGTATGAAGCGTCACACTTAACCTCAAACAATTTGCCGAAATTATGAAGCACTAAGACCGGTGTTGTAGATAAACGATGCTTGATCTCATGAAAGCTCTTGTCAGCTTTATCGGTCTACTGAAACGGTTCCTTTTTCATGCAATCTGTTATGGGCGCGACTATGGTGCTAAAATCTAGCACAAATCGACGATAGAAAGTCGTCAACTCGTGAAAACTCCTCACCTCATGAATTTTTGTCGGAATCGGCCATTCCCTAATAGTTCGCACCTTTTCATCGTCCACACGAATGCCTGTGGACGTTACAACAAATCCTAGAAACAATAGGCTGTCAGTTAAAAAACTACACTTCTTCAAGTTGAGGTACAACTTGTTAATTTGTAGGACCTACAGCACCTGCCTGAGATGTTTCCTATGCTCCGCCTCATCCTGGCTATATATCAATATGTCATCAAAATATACTACCACAAATTGGCCGGTGAACGGTTTTAGAACTCGATTCATCAAACGCATAAAAGTACTTGGTGCGTTCGATAGGCCGAAGGGCATGACCAGCCACTCATACAACCCTTCCTTGGTCTTGAATGCCGTTTTCCACTCATCACCGGGTCGGATACGAATCTGATGGTACCCGCTCCTTAAATCAAGTTTAGAGAACACCTTGGCCCCTTCTAGCATATCGAGCATGTCGTCCAACCGTGGTATTGGGAACCGATATTTGATGGTGATTTTGTTGATTGCCCGGCTGTCGACACACATGCGCCAGCTTCCATCTTTTTTTGGCGTTAATAATGCTGGTACGGCACATGGGCTCATGCTCTCTCTTAAGAGACCCTTACGGATCAATTCCTCCACTTGCCCCTAAAGTATCTCATACTCCTTCGGACTCATCCGCTAATGAGGGCGGTTGGGCAGGCTAGCCCTAGGGACGAGGTCTATGTGATGTTGGATGTCCCTCATAGGGGCAATCCATCAGATAAATCCTCAGGCCAGACTTCTTTAAATTCGTTTAGCAACAGCCTTAAGCTTGGAGGGATGTTTGAGGGTTCCTCTTCCTCACCCTTCACCACTACGGCGTATACCTCACCGGTTTCCTTGGATTCCTCCATGAAATCCCGAATGGTCAAGAGGGAACTCCCCTCCGCTTTAGAAGCTTCAGGGTGGTTCTCTGGTGCCATAGGGGCAAGGATTATTTTTCGACTATCCTTGATGAATATGTAGACATTATCTCGTCCCCGATGGGTCGCATCATGGTCCGACTGCCAAGGTAGACCTAGTAGCATATGACAAGCTTCCATGTCGACCACGTCACAAAGTATTTGATTCTTATAATTTTTGCCAATTGAAAATGAGATAGTGTATTGTTCAGTTACCTTGGTCTCATTCACCATTTTTATCCAGCCAATTGAGTACGGGGAATGATGTTTCGTCGTTGGTAGTCGCAACTTGTTCACCATCACTCTTGAGACGATGTTCTCGCTACTACCGTTGTCTATGATCACATCACAGACCTTTCTGTTGATAGTGTACCGAGTACGAAATATATTGTGTCGCTGTGGATATAATTCCTTTCGTGGGGCATACAGTAATCGCCTCACAACTAGAAATTTGCCACGATCCTCGCCCGTCACTTCATCTCCACCTGCTATTTCTTCAGTGGTTTGTTCATGTTCATCAAAGTCATGGTCTTCTTCTGCGGCCTCATCTTCAGTGCCCCCTTCGTTTATAGTCAAGTGTGCTGCGGGACGTTGAGGGCAAGTGTTTGATAAGTGGCCTGGCTGGCCACATCGGTAACAATTGTTCAACCTTGGCCGAGCATAAGGATTTGGAACCCTACTCGGGCCCGCTGTTGTGGGTGTTGTACATTGAGGTCTGGATGAGCCACTCCCCGTATCACAGTTTGCGGTTATAGGAAGTTGATGACATTCTCCTACTGGATCTTTTCCTCGTGCCAGCACTGGATCCTCCGTGGGATCCGTCATGGGGGGTCGAGTTGAAAGATATGGACGAGCAGAAGTTCTTGCACGTTGTGTTTCTGCCCTACCCGCCAATTGAACTGCTTCATCCACGGTCCCGACTGGGTACATCTGAACTCGGTCCTGAATTGTCGGCCGCAACCCACCTATAAATCGTGTCACTTTTTGTAACTCAGATTCCGACAGATCGTTTCGTGTAGCCAACCGCTGGAATTCTTCTGTGTAATCTGTGACGGTTCGATTTCCTTGTCGGCAATTTTGATATTGCTGGAATAGTATCTGCTCATAATCACTGGGGAGAAATCGTGATCGAAGAAGACGTCTCATTCGTGGCCATGATGAGATAGACGCCTTGTTCTGACGGGCTCGTGAGAGTTGTAATTGTTCCCACCATGCAAAAGCACCAAATTTTAATTTAAACGCCACCAATTTTACCCTTTCATGATCTGGCACGTCCATATAATCAAAATATCTCTCTACTTCGGCTAGCCAATCGAGGAAATCTTCTATACGTAATAAACCATTAAAACTAGGAAGTTCAGCCTTACCTCGGTAGTCTCTTTCAACACGATCTAGATGATCGCCTCCATGAATTGGTCGTCGGGCAAAACCCTCATTAAGGTCTTCGTCGCTAGAACTTGAATCATCTGGTGTAGCCCTACGGTTTGCCACTGGTAGTGCTCTACGGAAATCGGGGTTGCGTCGTACAGCAACCATGGGTGGTGGAGCCACCATAGGTGGTGGAGCACCGCCTAGGGCTCGGGGTGGAAGTAGCGTATCCGTAAGACGGTCGAACGTTACCTGCAGCCCTTGCATGGTCAACTGACTCTCCCGGTGGAAAGCTTCCATTCTTTCCGAAAGATAACGAATCCCTGGATCACCGTCCACAGGATTTTGATTTATACCTTCGTTGTTTGCCATTGGCCCGAGGGAAATCCTCGCTTTGATACCAATTGATGCAGGGATGAACGTGATGAGGATAAATACTCCGAATCCACGGAGCTTCTCTAGACTCCTCACAGATACTTCTCGAATCCACGAGGAAAGAAAGCAGAAAACAGAAATAATTTCTAATAAATTCAAAACTGATTAATTAATTCATAAAAACGAGTTCACAGCCCTTTAAATAGGGGTACCAAGTAATGAGAAAGAAATCAGAATCAAACTACAACTACAACTCCTAGAATTCATGACTTACTATAAATAGTAAACTTACTATTTATAGACGGTCGTGATGTCTACTAGTGGGCAAGGTTTTCGGCCAAAAATAGTAAGTGTCCTATTTGGCTTCACCAAACCGTTCTCCTAATTATTCTAAGCTCTTTTCACGTTGGGCACAACTCCTAAAGTCCAACGGATGAAGAGTTATAATCAAACTAAAACTTACTATTTATAGTAAAATTAAAATTAAAATAGGGAAACGACCGTCAATCTAGGGGTTTTTCGCAATTCCGGGCGTCGCAACCCGGCATGGCAGGGTTGGTTGGCTAAAGTAACTTGTTCTACCCCAAAATCATATATTTTACGTCAGATAACTCATTCCGGATTGCGAGATACGCCTGATTTAAGGTCCGATGGTCTAGATCACTTCTGTCGTCGACCGGGCCTTTTCTAATCCATCTTGGCCATGTAACTGTTCGCGACCCGCTCTACATCAGTGGCTCCTCATGATGAACAATCAACATTAAGTGGGCCCCACCTACCCTAGTGTGTATGGTTGGACATAGAGTCTTGGAAGGCAAAACAAAGGACGCCCACCCCCAATGTCGGTAAGAAATCCATCTATCCATCAATTTTGCAAACTCATTTTAGGACAAGCTAAAAAAGAGGCAGATCCAAAACTCAAGTGGGCCACAAGACAGGGAAATGTAGAGAGGGAAATACCTACGGTGAAAATCTTATGGGGTCCAATGTGATATTACATGCCATTCTAGTTCTGAAAATGCAAAAATACTAGCCTGATTCAAATCTTATATGGCCTCACAAGGTTTCAAAGGTGGGCGTGCAATCTCCACTATTTTTTTCATCGCGTTGCCTCTTGAGTTTTGGATGTCTCGATTTTTTTTAGAAAAAAGTCTCATTTTTTTTCCCAAAAAAAATGAGACAAATCCAAAGTTCAATCGGGCAACACAATAAAAAAACAGTAGAGATTGCCTGTGACCCACCCGGGAAGTTCCTGCGGTCAAAGATAGCTGGATTCCCCCACAAACATCCCGGAGGGTTCCATTAGCTTCCCACTTAAGTAACTTTCTGTGGTCAGTGTTGCAGGCGATCTGTGTCCATCATAGACTGTTGCCTACTCGTCCCGTGGGCCCCACAATGGTGTATTTGTTTTATCCACGCCTTTCATCCATTTTATATCATTATTTAGGGCATGAGCCCATAAATGAGGCAAATCAAAATCTCATGTGAAACACAGAACAGTAGTGATTAAACGCCCATCATTAAAAACTTCCTAAGGCCTACTGTATTATTTATTTGCCCTCGAATATGTTGAATAGCTAACGGAGACCTGAATGAAGGGAAAATACAAATAAAAGCCCGATCCAACCGTCAAAAAGTTTTTAACGGTGGGCGTTCAATCACCACTGTTGGTCACATGTCGCACTGTTATACAGCTATCCCGACCATCAAAATCATGCATTCCATTGTAGATGGAACATGTCTCTAAAGAATATTAATCAAGTGATCCTTGCCATTCATTTACTGGCTGTAAAATGTACGGTTAAAAGTAATAGTTAGTTAACCAAATACGACAGGAAAATATCATATGCTTAACATTTTATCATGGGGTGCAGTCTTTTGTTAATGCTTGCTCAATCCACGTTTGGGTCACAGATTTGGAAGGTCTTGATTGCACCAACCGTGCCACGTGCATTTTTCACGTGGGACGCCGATTTCCTGCGAAAGCCTCGAGCAGGAAGTTCCTGCGCAAGGATGCTGGGTGGGGTCGATGTTTGTGAGAAATCCACCACGTCCATCCGTTTTGAGTTCTCATTTTAATGGGTGGGGCCCACGGAGATGTTTGTCAGAAATCCACCCCGTCCATCCGTTTTGAGTGCTCATTTTAGTCATTGTGACCAAAAATTAGGTGGATCCAAAACTCAAGTGTGTCACACGAGAGGGAAAATTGGAGAAAAAAATCCATACCGTTGAAACCTTCGTGGGCTCCATCTTGATGTTTATATGCCATCCAAACCGTTTGTAAGGTCATTACCACTGGGATGAAGTGAAAATACCCAAAAAAAAAAAAAAAAAAAACAATCCTAACACAAAAAATTTATATCCCTGAAAATATTTCAATGATTCACACTGAATCCTACCGTTTCCTCTCTTGTGACCAAGTTAAGTTTTGAATACCCATCATTTTTGGTCGCATGTCCTAAAATGAGATCTCAAAGCGGATGAATGGGGTGGATTTCTCACAAACATCTACGTGGGCCCCACCCAACATACTTGCTCAGGAAATTCATGCCAAAGACTTTTGCATTAAATCCGGTCCATTCACGCGGAGAAATTTACAACTGTACGACCCATATATGGCCCATTTACATTTTAAAGCGCACTTCTTTTTACCTCTCGAGAATAAGCCCCAGCTGTACGGACGGCCTGCCAAAGGTCGAAAACGCCCCTGCTTTTTCCTTCAAGCGGAGCGGTGGTGCTCGAAGACGAGCGCTTACGCTCCTCAAACTCCGAGTTGTACGAACGGTTCAAAAGAGATCAAAGTAGCGTGGCCCCACAGTTATGTATTTATTATATCGACAACGTTTATCTATATTTTGAGATCTTTTCGGAGCATTATCAAAATAAAAAATAAAAAATCATATCCAAAGATCAACTGGACCACACCACAAAGACCAGCGGCAAAAAAAATTTTGTAGGCCCACATAACATTTATTTTCCATCCAATCTATTCATAAGGTCACAAAGACGAGGATAAAGAGGAAAAACAAATTTCATACTGATCCAAAACTTTTGTGACCCTAAAAGGGTTTCAATGGTATACGTTCAATCCTCCACTACCTTTTACTGTTGTCTCATTTTTCATCTCAAGCCTTAATATGAGTTCGCCAAATAGATGGACGGTTTGGATATAACACATACCGCATAATAGGACCCACAAAAAGCGGTGGAATTACAACAGCAAAATAATAATAATAATAATAAATAAATAAATAAATAAAACCAGGAACTTATGGCAACGGGATTTTCTATGGCTACGGATGACAGTGAAGTGAAGGGAATTGACTATGAAATGCATGGAAATGACAGTGAAGTGAAGGTAATTGACCGTGAAATGCAAGGAAATGACCATGAAGTAAAGGGAATTGACCGTGAAATGTATGAAAATGACCGTGAATCCAAACGGAATCGTCGAGATTGACCGTGAAATGCATGGAAATGACCGTGAAATGAACGGAATCGCCGGGATTGACTGTGAAATGCATGGAAATGACCGTGAAATGAAACGGAATCGCCGGAATTGACAGTGAAATGCATGGAAATGACCGTGAAATGAAACGGAATCGCTGAGATTGACCGTGAAATGCATGGAAATGACCGTGAAGGGAATGGAATTGACCGTAAATTACATGAAAATGACCGTGAAATGAAGGGAATTGACCGTGAAATGCATGGAAATGACCGTGAATCAAAACGGAATCACCAGGATTGATCGTGAAATGCATGGAAATGACTGTGAAGTGAAGCGAATTGACCGTGAAATACATAGAAATGACCGTGAATCAAAACGGAATCACCGGGATTGACCATGAAATGTATGGAAATGACCGTGAAGTGAAGCGAAATGACCGTGAAATGCATGAAAATGACCGTAAAGTGAAGGGAATTGACCGTGAAATGCATGGAAATGACCGTGAATCAAAACAGAATCGCTAAGATTGACCGTGAAATGCATGGAAATGACCGTGAAGTGAAACGAATTGACCGTGAAATGCATGAAAATGACCATGAAGTGAAGGGAATTGACCGTGAAATGCATGGAAATGACCGTGAAGTGAAGCGAATTGATCATGAAATGCATGGAAATGACCGTGAAGTGAAGGGAATTGACCGTGAAATGCATAAAAATGATCGTGAATCACCAGGATTGACCGTGAAGTGAAGCGAATTGATCGTGAAATGCATGGAAATGACCGTGAAATGAAGGGAATTGACCGTGAAATGCATGAAAATGACCGTGAATCAAAACGGAATCACCAGGATTGACCGTGAAATGCATGGAATTGACCGTGAAATGAAGGAATTGACCGTGAAATGCACGACCGTGAAGTGAAGTGAATTGACCGTGAAATGCATGGAAATGACCGTGAATCAAAACGAAATCGTCAGGATTGACCGTGAAATGCATGAAATTGACCGTGAAATGAAGGGAATTGACCGTGACGTGAAGGGAATTGACCGTAAAATGCATGGAATTGATTGTAAAGTGAAGGGGAATCACCGGGATTGACCGTGAAATGCATGGAATTGATCGCGAAGTAAATGAAATTGACCGCGAACTGATTGAAATTGACCGCGAAGTGAATGAAATGGATTTTCGACCATCGACCTGATGGAATCTTGAAAAAATAACCAGGTTGGTTGGCTAAAGTAGCTTCTCGTACCCCAAAATCATATAGGGTACGTCAAGTAACTAATTTTGGTTTAGAATATATTCTTGTTAAATGAATAAAGAAATTAAAAAAAAAAAGGGAGAATTTTTTTTTTATATGTTTATATATACATATTTATATAAACATGTATTAAAGAAAATTGTACGTAGAATAAAGTTCTCCATGTAAAAAAAATAAAATAAAAAATAAAATTTTTTTTGCACAGACTACAGTTATAGCTATGGTTATAATCCGTAGCTATAGGTAAAAGACCTTCGATATTGAAAATTGCAAGATTTTTTGGGCAAACTCGTTGGACAGTTCTGAACCTTTTTCGATCATATTGAAAGACCTTCGATATATAGAAGTACATATGGAAAGACCTTTGATACATATCAAAGGATATATCGGAAAGTAAGGGCTACGGATATCGCTACGGTTTTTATCCGTAGCCATAGAGAATCCCGTAGCCAAACCTTCATAGGTTTTTTTTTTTTTTTTTTTTTTTTTTTTTTTTTTTTTTTTTTTGCTGTTGTAATCCCCACTGCTTTTTATGGGTCTTATCATGAGGTATGTGTTATATCCAAACCGTCCATATATTTGGCGAACTCGTATTAAGGTTTGAGATGAAAAAGAACCAGATCTAGCTATCAAGTGGACCACACTGTAAACAACAATGGAGGATTGAATGTCTACCATTGAAACCCTTTTAGGGGTCACAGAAGTTTTGGATCATTATGAAATTTGTTTTTCCTCTTCATCGAGGTCTTTGTGACCTTATGAATAGATTAGATGGAAAATAAATGTTATGGTGGGCCCTACAAAATTTTTATCGGTGAAAATCAATTTTTGCAGCTCTCCATGGTGTGGTCCATTTGATCTTTGGATATGATTCCTTTTTTTTTTATATAATGCTCTGAAATGATCTCGAAGTATGGATGAACGTTGCGGATATAAGAAATACATAACTGCGGGCCCATGTGACTTTGATTTCTTTTGAACCGTTCGTACAACTCGAGTTTGAGGAGAGTCAGCGCTCGTCTTCGAGCACCTATCCGCTTGACGGAAAAGGTAGGGGCATTTTCGACCTTTGGTAAGCCGTCCGTACATCTGGGGCTTATTCTTGAGAGGTAAAGAGAAGTGGGCTTAAAAATGTAAATGGGCCATATATGGGTCGTACAGTTGTAAATTTCTCATTCACGTGTATCGTTGAGTCAACCCGCTTACACACCTACGCTGTGAAACCAGCGAAGCATACCCTCCCGTAGTATTAATGAGACCGGATCTCCTCGAGGAACAGTTATATGATAGGTATTTAGTAAAATAAAAAGAAAAGGAAAAAGAACTACCTACATATATAGAAATTACATTCCAGTGCCTTTTTTAAAATAAAAATAAAAATCATTAGGTGATTCACCCCATGTCAGGCTCAATGGCCAGAAATCAACTCTATCTATGATTCATGTGGACCACATGATTGGAGATAGTATGCGGTACAACACTAACCCTTCAAAATATTTCCCTTGGTGTGGCCCATTTCAATCACGAATGGACCTGACTTTTGAGCCACAGGCATAAATTGTGGTGTCACATCTAATAGTTGGAGTGGATTTATAATTATCATGGTAAACCCTGTAAATATCAAGCGCCAACATCCCTCCCAACTATTTCCTTTGATTGGCCCACTTAATTCAAAGGTCAGCTTGATTTTAAGGCCCTGGCCTAATATAAGATTGTGCGTCTAATGGTAAAAGTGGATCTCACATCCACATCACAGTGGGCCCCATTCCTACAACATTTCCTTTTTTGATATATCACTAGAGATATGTCTATATTCCTTTAATTGTTGGGAGAGGGATGGCCTGCGCCCTTGATCTTTCCGGCAGATCACCATAATGTAAATGTGAAATCTACTCCAACCATTAGATGTGTAATGCCACCTTAGGTCCAAGCCCAAAACTTTCGCGCTGGCCCATGATTCAAGTGGACTACACCAAAGTAAATAGTTGGGGGAGAGTCCACCCTTGATTTTTATAGGGTAGTCCTAAAATTAGACTGGTTGGACAACCAAACCTCCATTCCTTGATACTTGTTTGTTGAGATGGGACCATCAGATTTCTTTATTTTTAACCATCCTAAATGTCTGCCCATTTGATGGTCAGGTGATCAAATGTGTTATTTTTATTCATAGTACAAGAAATTACATAATTTGAATGTCTTAGTTCCACTTATATGTCATGTATGCGATTTTCTAAGTAATTTCTGTTTGCCAGCATATCATCTATCACACTCTGCAAGAGTATCAAGATGTCTCTAATTCTCAGTCACCCCAATGCGAGCAAGCTAAATTATTATAATAAGTATGCACCGTCCATTTCCAATCCTTGATTAGATGGTTAAGTTCATTATGTTAGAGTAGTAAATTTTCAAAGGGATGGCAACCAAAAGTGGGCCCCATATCATGGACGGTCTAGGTTATGAAAAGACATTAATCTTTGTTATCATCAATATTCACCATATATAGTTTCCTAGCCATTAATTTCATGGTCAGGATTATCTGACTAAAGTGAATTTCATGGTCAGGATTATCTTGTTTAGTATAATAAATATGGACCATCAATTTCCGATCCACTAATCTGATGACTAGAATCATTGGATCAAAGTGATTTTTGAGACAAGTGGACAATCAAAGGTATACTCAAGATGATAAAAGGTCCAAACTAATGACACATTCTACTATAATATATGCAGATCATAAGTATTCAAGCCATTGTTTAGGTGGTTAGCATCATCAGATGAAACAAGATCCGAAATAGGATTCTCAACACAATCATATCCTAAAATAACATTGACTTGGGCTGCTTGGGTTTTAAAAAACAAGTTATAAAAACCAACCAACGGTCCACCACGTCTACATGCAATGTAGCTACAATGATTACTTGATTATTAAGGCCTCGCATGTTCACAATATTCCTATCACACATGACCTGTACCATGTTGGCAGGTCGGAGGCAGATCTCCTCGATGAATAATTAATTTTAAAATAAATAAATAAAAGTTGCGACTACATTTTGTAGATTGCAATTCCATGTTTGCCAAACATGGTTGACAAGTAATGGAATTCTAAAAAACGTGAGCGTCTTAAATTTATATGGAATCAAAGAACTGAATAATCAACCATCACGGATTAAAGAACTCTAGTTTATAGCATCTGGCTAGACTATGGTGATAATTCATTTTAAATTCTAAAATGGGGGCAACTCATCTACAACATAAGTGATAAATGCGTGAGAATCTGGACCATCGAAATCATGGGTCCCATTGTGAATGGTTGCCCAATAATCACACTATGCAGAATCATTCAACTAAATGGTTTTTGGTCCATGGAAATGGAATGTTAATCATTTAATTGTTCATTTTGTAACTGCTAAATTAAATGATTATGATAGTTAAATTTGTTGGGGGCCTTGGACAAAAACCTTAGGATCTAGCCTCCCGAAACAAACCAGAATTATGGATAATAAAGCAATGAAATAAATCAAAGCATAAATCACACACCACACACGTGGAAAACCCTCAAAGAGGTAAAAACCACGGGACCACGTCCAGATCAACAATCCACTATGAAGTAGAACGTTACAACTGTCTTCACTCACGCAGAAGTGGATAAATAATGAGAAGATAAAAGAAAAATGGAGAGATCTAACCAATTACGAAGATGTAGGAGCGCTGAGATATAAATTGCACAATAGATAACCTCCCTTCTACAAGCTTCCTCTCTCTCTCTCTCTCTCTCTCTCTCTCTCTCTCTCTCTCTCTCTCTCTCTCACACACACACACATACACACACACACATTTGATAGTCCTCTTGTGTTTTTTATATCTTAGAAAACCTTAGGGACTCCTATTTATAGTTTTAGGAAACTCCCTTCCGCATCCTTGTTGCGAAAGGACTCAAAATCCGCAATTCGCAAAAAATCGCGGAACGAATCTGCGTAACCATGACCAGTCGAGACGAGGCCACGACTGGTCGAGCGCCACCCACGACCGGTCGAGCACCCCTGGAAAAAATAGTCCAACGTCACTGGACTTTGAGTTGAGTCAGGGCTCGACTCCACGATTGGTCGTGAACCAGCCCTCGACCGGTCGAGCACGGGTTAAAAAAATCCATCAAATCTCTCCCTTTTTGACCTAGGAGGGATTCACCTTCTTTAAGCCATACCGGTTTCTAAAAACCTCAAACTTGCCCTTGAGCAAAGCCTTGGTCATCATGTCTGACCCATTATCGTTCGTGTGGACATCCTCAAGCTCTAACACCTTTTGTTCCAAAGTATCCCTGATCCAGTGATACCGAATCTCTATGTGCTTCGACTGGGAATGCTGACTTAGATTCTTGCTCAAGTGTATAACACTCTGACTATTGCAATAGACTACGTGCTTCTCCTGCTTCAGACTAAGTTCTTATAAGAACCTCTTCATCCAAAGCATCTCTTTGCATGTCTCTGTGACTGCAATGTACTCGGCCCCTGTCGTCGAAATTGCTACGACATTCCTTGATCTGCCAAGAAACCGCTCCCCGTGCAAACGTGAACATGAACCCCGATGTAGACTTCCTGGAGTCTATGTCACCTGCCATATTTGCATCTGTGTAGCCCTCTAACACAGGTTTACCTTCACCATAGCATAGACTCAACCTAGATGAGCCTCTTAGATACCGCAGTATCTATTTCACCGCTGCCCAATGTTCTTTGTCAGGATTGGCAAGATACTGGTTGACAACACCAACCGCATATGTTATGTCTGGGCGTGTACACACCATAGCATACATCAAACTTTCTACAGCTAATGCGTAGGGTATCTTCTGCATGTCTTCCACCTCTGCCTTCGTCTTGGGACACTGTCTGTCACTCAATCTGAAGTGACCATCCAGTGGAGTACTGACCGGCTTCGCTGCATTCATATCGAATCACTTTAGGACTTTCTCAATATACCCCTCTTATGACAGCCAAAGCTTCCAGCTGCTTCTTTCACGGATTATCTCCATTCCTAGGATTGTTTAGTTGGGCTCAAGTCTTTCATCGCAAATGACTTGCCCAACTCCTGTTTCAGCCTGTCGATCTTCTTGATGTCTTTTCTCATGATGAGCATGGCATCAACGTATAATAGCAGAACTAAGAAATCACCATCTAAGAACTTACGCGTGAACACATAGTGGTCCGACTCCGTTCTGTTATATCCATGCTTCAACATAAACGAGTCAAACTTCTTGTATTATTATCGTGGAGCTTGTTTCAGCTCATACAAGCTCTTCCTCAGCCTACACACCATATGCTCTTTGCCCTTGACTTCGAACCCCTCTGGTTGGTGCATGTATATCTCTTTTTTCAGGTCACTATGGAGGAAGGTAATTTTAACATCTAACTGCTCTATCTTCAAATCCATACTAGCCGCCAACCCAAGCAACACCCGTATGGATGTCATCTTCACCACTGGTGAGAATATCTCTTCGAAGTCTATGCCTTTCCTCTGACTAAACCCTTTCACCACAAGTCTGGCCTTGAACCTTGTCTATGAATTCTTCTGCTCAACCTTCTTTCTGAACACCCACTTGTTGCTCAGAGCATTCTTGCCCTTAGGCAGTTTCACAATATCATAGGTGTGGTTCTTATACAATGATTCCATTTCCTCTTGCATAACTTTCAACCACTCCTCCTTATGCTCGTCGGCTAGGGCCTCAGAATAGTCTTCTGGCTCTCCCCCATCAGTCAGTATAATGTACTCATATGGCGAGTACCTCTTGGACGACAGTCTGTCCCTAGATGACTTCCTCACCTGTAGCTCAACAGGTGGATCAAGTGGGGTCTACTCCCCTGGTTCATCTTCTAAAGTAATTTCATCGTCCTCTACACCTTGCTACACTCCCCCGTCATTAGGCACCACAGGAGGAATAATAGGATCCATGTCTTCTAGCTCACCTGAACTAGGCTGATTCTTCTCTGGCTTACCAATATTTTCTATGCAATGATCTTCAAAGAAAACCACATCTCTGCTCCTGACGAGCTTCTTCTCGGTCGGATCCCACAATCTGTAACCGAACTTTTCATCACCATACCCTAAGAACACACACTGCCTGATCTTCATATCGAGCTTGGACCTCTCGTCCTTTGGTACGTGAACGGATGCCCTGCATTCAAACACCCGGAGATGACTGTACGATGGATTCTGTCCAGTCCACACCTTCTCAGGTACTTCTCCATTCAACGGGGCTGATGGAGACCTTTTTATCAAATACACCGCCATGTGCATTACTTGTCACGCCCCGAACTTGGAAACCGGGCTCACAAAATTTCCGATCGCCGAATCCGACGCCAACAGCCTCTCTAGTACCCCATTCTCGGCTCCCGACACCCATGCACCAGGTTCCGATCCAGGGATGCTACGAGGAGGATTTCCAATATCAATTTGATTCGTAATGAGCATAACCAAGCATAACCCACGAACAATAACTACAAGAACACCATTACAAAATCCACTATGATCAAAACTTTAAGTACAATGCATAGGAAAGGGAAATACAAGATAATACTAATAACAAAACTCTAAAAGCTCGTCTGTATGCTCCAACTTTAGCGAGACTACAGCTGTGTCCTGGCGTCACCTGCATGCATCAATCGTGCATAAGCTTATGGAAAGCTTAAAGGGTGTTGTAAGTGTGTGCGCAATATGAGCGTGCTCAGAATGTAGGGTCAGAGTAATGCGGAAACATGCTGATAAGTATATGAATGCAGTTAGTCGTACCAAAGTTATGTGGTGCAAGATATGATTACTATCGGCCATGTCAAGGCCATGCGATGCATAATGCAAGTCTAGCATGACAAACCATATCCACATATCAATGCAACTCCTCACTAGAGCATCAAGTCAGTACGGTTCTTAGTCTGGATAATCATCGGGGTCTAGTACACTCTACGCCAGCTTGCCGTCCCTATCCGAACGCACAACTGGGAGAGCGAAAGAGACCTCACTATCCGCCTATCAATATCTGGCTCGGCTCGTCGATAGCGGACCTATTTCTCAAGCTGGTCAAACTCAACCTAGAAATTGCCCCCTCACTCAGGCGTGTAAGGTCACACCCCTTTCCAACCGACCACGACACAGTGGGAGATGCGGCCTCCTGGTATTCGGCCCTCATGCGCTCGTATATTCACTCGGTCTCGACGTTGGAGTCATCCTCTGGTACCATCAGGTTTAGGAATTTTCACCCAGGGACATCTCTGGCACCCGTATGCTAGAACCAAACATTTTCGGTATCCAATCCGGCCACCCACGATGTGTCTGTGGAGGCTATGGCCCTGGTGTCGCTAGGGCATACAGTAACTACAATCACACAATGCAAGTGCATGAGTCACACTATCAGTCATGCAACAGTCCTGCGTGAACCATGTGCTCATGTAGAGCAACTCCTCCTATCAGGGAGCCCATAAACAGTTCGCCCGAAGGCATATGCTATGATCAGTCACTTCTCATATCAGTCATATATATGATGCGTATGATAATGAATCATGGAACTGTGCTAAACATGTTGTAAAGTAATGAGCTATCCTCTCAATGAAGATGGACCTAGATGGCCTACATGAAACAAGTACGGGCCTATCAGTGGCCTTAGGGAGACTTATAATGTGGACATCTAACCAACATTACGCGTACAATATGAACGTCAAACTAGCATTGTTCCCAAGGCTCGGCTCGCCTTAAATACCATTAAATAAATCATGGTGGAATCACACATTGCAATGTGCCTTAGGTACATCCCATTGGGCCTTAAATACATCAAATGGGCCGTATCTCATGGGCCTTATATTCATCAAGTGGGCCACCTCAATGAGCTTCACCAATGGGCCTTAGGTACATTGCAATGGGCCATCACTCATGGGCCTTAGAATGCATTAAAATAAGCCCAATCACATAAGCTTTATGTGTATCAAATGGGCCTAATCATATAGGCCTTATATATATCAAGTGGGCCTCAACAATAGGCCACAAATACCTCAGATGGGCCTCATAACGTGGGCCTATATATATATCAAGGTAGGCCCCAACAATGGGTCAAAAAAATACATCAAGATGGGCCTAAATACATGGGCCCATATTTACCAAAGTGAGCCTTATGTGAGGCCCGCCATAATGTTTATTTTCCTATCCAATTTGTTGATAAGGTCACATGAATAGGGGGCCCACCAAAATGTCTATTTTCCAGTCAACCTATTGATATGGTCACATGGACCAAGGGGCCCACTAGAATGTTTATTTGGCACCCAACCTGTTTACGAGATCAAGTGGGCCAGGGGCCCACTACAATGTTTATTTGACATCCAATTTGTCCAGGGGCACACGGTCAGGGGAGGGGGCCCACAGTAATGTTTATTTGCAATCTAACCTATTCACGAGGTCACGTGGACCTTGGGCAGGATCTAACCTATTCACGAGGTCACGTGGACCTTGGGCAAGGCCCACTGTAATGTTTATATACCGTCCAAACCGTTTATAAGGTCACTTGGACCTAGGTGGGTGGGGCCCACCGAAATGTGGTTCACAAATCCAGCCCACCCAATATGTGTGTCCCACCTATCTGAGGGTTCAGACCAAGTTTCAGTCGCATCCAAACTTCAGGTAGGCCCCACCAAGTGATTTTATATGTTTTAGGTATGATTTCACATGGTTTTAGATGGTATGGCCCACCTGAGATCCGTATACGGCTGATTTTTGGGATACCCCATAATTTAAAGGGGAGCCATCAAATGCACGGTGTTGATGGTTAAAACGCATCATGGTGGGGCCAACAACTGGGACCCGTGGGTCAGCCCAGATCGGCCACCCGCCTGGCGCAGGCGTTGCCTGCAGCGTCTGCAGCAGCAGCGTCTGACGTTGCTGCCTTTTCTTTTTTTTTTTTTTTGTTCGCGGGGTTTTTCCCATGTGGGGCCCACCTCCAGAAGATCCACTCTAACCATTGTACTCCATGGGTCAAGACCGACCCAACAAGACCAATATCCAGTATATTTTTGGCTCAAGGTGGGCCCTAGCCAATTTGACGGTAAAAATCGATATTCACTATGCCAAGGCCCACCAGGAAATCAGATTGGGTTTATTCTTCGGCTCAACGTCTAAAATGATCTGACAAATGGAATGGACGGCATGGATTGCATACTTACATCAAGGTGGGGCCTGCATGAGCAGCCCACCCCAAAAGAAATTAAATTTTTTTTTTTATAGCTTGGAAGTACACCCACGTCAGCGCACGCACTCCATGTTAGCCGCCTACGTCCAGCATCCAGAGATGCTGGACGGTTTGGATAAACACTGCATCATGGTGGGTCCCACATGTACGTGGCCCACCACCATGTAATATAT
>JAJHSJ010000009.1:14607987-14690770 GCA_021015155.1 Magnolia officinalis | reverse complement strand
ACTAGCCGCGGGCAAAGGTTAGCCCCATCAGTCGGCTATGGTTGTTTTTCTTGTAGTGAACCAGCTAAAGGAGGGTCGATGTTAGGCAGGCAACAGGTCAGTTAGCTTTTTGCCAAGATACTAATAAAAGAATCCATACCAAAGATGAGATGATGAGTTTATCAAATAACTATATTCTAAAAAATATAAATAAATATTGCATCATCATCAAAATCAACAAAAAAAAAAAAAAAATCTCACCTCACTTCCAGCAACTGCTTTCTCCAACGCTTTGTGTAAACCATCTGTGTCCTGACCACATCATTGCAAAGTCAGCAACATTTGGGCTCGGCATAGATCCCTGTCATATGAAATTTTTGTTGTATTGCAGACATACATGCATCAATTAGAAACACGCTAGCTCGTTCTTGGACTGCTTTTCTGTTGAAACAGAATTTATTCTTTAACCACCCACAACCAGAACCAAAACAAGTTCTTCTCAAATTATAAATCAACACAAATCACAGAAAGAAGATCAGCAAAAAGAGAGGTTAAAGAGTAATACTCAAGGATCAAAGGGCCTTACCTATGAGCAATCAATGGTGAATCGGAATGCATTGCAAATACCGCATTGCATATATCCTTGAAAATTATAGGACCTGCTTTTCCTCAAAATGCCCTGCTCCTCTGTTCTCTAGCAAATTAATACTGCTTCGATGAAGGACCCACATCACGTGCAAGATAAACATGAGAAATTAATTTTGAACAAAGAGCAAAGATGGCAAAAACTATCTAATTAATTTTGAAAAAGTTAAACTTCCAGCATACCTCATTTGCCACAGGAGATGTCTGATCCTTTGTCAAAATAAATGCAGAAGCTCTTCATATGATTCCTTAATAAAAAAAAATAAAGAAGTCTGATTTTTTAAACCATGGAGCTACAAATTGGGATCACCTAATGAGTGACTTAGATCGTGCACAATCCTGTCTTTCTCTTCTCCGCAAATTGTCACATGTTTCAGAGCTGTGCAGAAGGTGGGCGACACCATGAAGATATACAAGGATTAGAATGGATGTTGGTTCACTCAACAGGTGGGTTGCCCATTCAATATAAATGGACAGCCCGTGATCTGACTCAATGTAATGGTGAACCCACTAACAGATGGTAGGCCAATTTTCATGCCAGGCAATTGTCATGGTTTGGTCCTCCCTTTTCCACAGCTAGACATCTGATGCATGTGCTAGAATGACAGGGCTCCAAGTGAAAAGTTACAAATGATAATAATTACCTCATGTTTACTCTCTTTATAAACTACATGAGTTCTATGTACTTGGTTCCAAACTTGAAAACAAGCTAAGTAACTAAATTTCTGTATAAATTGTATGAAGTTGTGATATGGACATAAATGTAAACCAACCTAACCTTATCATGGATTAAACATAATTAAAGGAAAATTATCTTTTAAACCAATAAAGTTATGTCTTATGTGTAGTTTATCTGAATTTGTAATTGGAAAACATATGTAAGTTAAAACAACCTTTTCAAAGACTAACTATTATTAGGGAAAAACTTAGCTTTCAAATATCTTATCAAACCCAAGTTGAAGACAAACAGGATTTCAACAAGTCCACACATGATAAGTGAGAGATATGTACATGCCTAAATATAAACCAGGAGAACCCACCGATGCACGATAGATAGCCCCTTGAAGGCAGTTCTACCAAGTTCACCGCGAATTATCATTATCACATCGTAAAATCAGTGCATTAACAAGTTCGATGACCTACACATGAAGTATAAACCAAATTGAAAGAAGAACCACCATGCCTAGGCACAGTTTTTCAATTTTCTAAATAAAGATTAATTACTATATTAAAATAACAACCACGTGAACCAGACCTTGATGTTTGATTGCCCAACATCACAAACTGCTAACACTTTTTCACATTGCTGGCATGCTCCGGAGGAACCTGATATATTTGTTTTCCTCATAGGCTGGAGAAGAGAGAGGTGACAGATTTAACAGTTTTTATAACTATTTTGGTGGCACTCATTTACAGCTTAAAATCTGGAATTTTGAAAGGACAGTCAGATACAAAATGCCAGATATGAGCAAAATAAAAGTGTACTATCTAAGAACCTGAGACACTGTTTGTAAGTTTAGGAAGCAGGGCTTTCCAGTATATAAAGAAATGGCGCAACCAGACAAAAGTATCTACACTGCCATACAGCTTCCCTATTTCCCACACCCTATAGAATAGTGGAAGATGGTTAGAGAACTCAAACCAACAAATATTTCTTTGAAAGGAAATGTGAAAAACAGACCTCCATGCGAGAGCAACAACCATCCCTCAAAATCAGCTTGATTCCAAGGTTTAGGAAAATCCGAGTTCTCACTGTCATCATTCTGAAAGATCTTTACAACTTGAAATAGTCGATGGTAATGCATGGGAGAAAAATGAAATCCCAAAGAGGCAGACGAACAGCAAGTCTTGTTGATGGATAGAGAGGATATTCTGATCGAATCTATATGATAATGTTAAACATACAAGATTAGAGCCAGAGATTAAGATGCTGTCACCAGACAACAGTTTAAGCAGAAAAGACAAGTGAAGCTGGCAATAAAATCAAACCAGAAGATGATAATCCAAACACCAAATTCAAAATTCAAAAAAATAAAAATAATATGGTCGTTACTGGTACACAATAAAGACAGTAGCTAATCCATGGTTTGAAGACCACCAACAATTAAAAATCAACCAAACTGATGCAGAACCAAATGAAATAACCACAAGGAATACTTCCTATTTTCTAACATAGATTATCAAATCAATAAAAAGTGTCAAAGGAAATTCATTCATTCAAATAAAGCGTTTTCTGGAATATTATCTATCAACAGTTTTCCCAATTTCACACCACCCAGTGAATATACCTCATGTACCAGTTGAGATTTTGCAGGTCCTCCCACTGCAGGATTGCAAGGCTGGAATTTGGTAGTTGTTGAGAATTCTTATCTGAATCGAAGATAATATGAAGATGCCGCTCAATCTGCAACCAAAAATGTCAAAAATCATTCAGAAGATATCATTCAATTTAAACCCAATCACTTTCATTGGAGAAAACCTCATCCTAAACCCTAATTCCAGCAAAAGCATGGGAAAAGAGTGTGAATCAGACCAAAAGCCCTAAACCTAGGAGGGAGAGAGAGAGGGAAGGGAAGGAATAGAATCCAAAGCCCTAAACCGTGGAGGGGTTTAGATCTGTACCTGTTTGCAGTGAGTAAAAGGACCAGATATGGCCAGACCTGGTGCTCTGATTGTGCAGGATGGACAAGCAGTACAACAACTGCGGTCTTCGGTTTGTGCTGGAGGATGGAAGACAGAGAGAGAGAGAGAGAGAGAGAGAGAGAGAGAGAGTTGGCAATGGGTTTGAGAGTGGAGAGGGAGAGACAGAGAGAGAGATCGAACAGAGATGGAGAGGTGCAGAGAGAGAGAGAGAGAGGGAAGGAGATGGAGAGGGAGAGCGCGCAAGAGGGAGAGCGAGAGGGAGTGGAGAGGGAGAGGGAGATCGAGTGGCGGAAATGAAATTAGGGCTGCAGAATTTTTTTTAATAGGCCCCTTTTCTAGCGGTCGTTAGAACTGGCTGCGGGCAAAGGTTAGCCCCATCGGTCGGCTATACCTATTTTTCTCCTAGTGTCTTAGGAGTTCCAACGCCTTGTCAGGGTTCGAGTACCCATGGGTGGTGAAATCCCACTACGGTGTGAGTGTGTGGGGGTGTGTAAAATAATAAATAAATAAAACTAGTTTGTGCTAGCTGTGACAAGGAGTCAAGCGAACCACCTGCAGGACAAACAATCCTACCTTTTTATAATAAGTGCCCATGTTGAGCTTTATGAGGTTTTGGGTCTGGGTCTAGCTCAGTAACAATGTAAGGCCCCATCCAGCTTGGGTTGCCCTTAACCCAGCCCAACCCCCTTTCCCATATATTATGTATTAATAAATAAACAGAACCAACGATTTCTACGTAACCTTATTCAACTTTCTCTGAAAGTGGGCCATATCAGGTCGTGCTTGTGCTTAGGAATTTGCTCATGTTTTGGGCCTAGGTTTATCAGTGGGCCCAGCATTGCCTGACAATATGGGACCAAGTCTCCCCAGAATGGGCCTAGTATACAAGGCTAAAGCCCAAGAACGAAAAGAATTGGTTGGGCCCAGCCACAGCTGACCGTACCCAGCCTAATCCATCCGTTGATAGGTGGGCCGCACATTCATCTCATCTAACATAGCAACAAAAACCACCCAGATGAAAAAAAGAAACAAAGAAAAAAAAAACCCTTGAGGTTTCAAGGTTGTCATTCAATATACGAAAAGATCAAATATTCAACGGTTAGCATCTTCATGGATGATTTTTGGTGCATGGGCCATCAAAAGTGAGTCCCATCATCTCGACGGTTTGGATCACTGAAACACGGGCTCCATTTATAAAAACTGAAAGCCTAGACTTCCTGCACAATCTCTCTGCCGAGTATCATATTAATCCCTTGCAGTTTAGAGCTTAGCCCTAGCATTTAACACTTTTGAAAACAACAGAAACCGGGTGACGAGAATCCGTGGGACCATTAGTACCTGGCCTTCCACCCAAACAGGGGCCCATAAACCATGATCAAAGCCGTTCGTCCCATACTCAACAACACTGATGGTCCATTGTCCAAAATAACACTGATGGTGATATCTCAAAATGAATGATTAAAACAGCAAAGAGCAACTGTTCAAATCCTACATGCAGAAATTCTTCAGAAGCATGTGGGCAGGAGCATCCGATGGACATAACATTTTCATACATTGTAACAATCCACAATAATAAACAACAGATGAATGGTCCGGATCAAGAAGTTTAGGACCATGCATGGTGGTAGGGCCCTAGGAATACAATTTATGGTGGTCCCACGGACACCAAATCAACACTACTTTATAAATGAGAAATTTCCAACTGTACGACCCATATATGGCCCATCAACCTTTCGAAGCCCACTCGCTTTTCACCTCCCAAGAATACTCCCCAGCTGTACGGCCCCATTTCTCAGGTCGAAAATGCCCCTGCTTTTCCGCTCTATAATATTTGAGTGCTGGGCCTACCTTTGGCTACGGATTATAACCGTAGCTATAGCCGTAGCTATATCCCAACAGCAATGTACTTCGATATATCGAAGTTCATTCGATATATCGAAAAAGGTCCAAAACTGTCCAGCGAGTCTGCCTCAAATTTCCTTTAATTTTCGATATATCGAAGTTCATTCGATATATCGAGAAAGGTATTTTTACCTTTAGCTACGGATTATAACCGTAGCCAAAACTGTATTCTGTGCCAATTTATGAAATTTTTTATTTTTTTTATTTTTATTTTTATTTTTTACATGGAGAACTTTATTCTACCTACAATTTTCTCAAATACATATTTATATAAATATGTATATATAAGCATAAAAAAAAAAATTCTCTCTTTTTTTCATTTCTTTCTTTATTCATTTAACAAGAATATCTTTTAAACCAAAATTAGTTACTTGATGTACCCAATATGATTTTAGGGTAGGAGAAGCTACTTTAGCCAACTAACATAGTTATTTTTCAAGATTCCATCGGGTCGATGGTCGAAAATCCATTTCATTCACTTTGCGGTCAATTTGAATAAGTTCGTGGTCAATTTCATTCATTTCCATGCATTTCATGGTCATTTTCATGCATTTCATGGTCATTTCTCTTCACTTAAATGTCATTTCCATGCATTTCACGGTCATTCTCGCCTATTCCGTGTTGATTCACGGTCATTTTGACGCATTTCGCGGTCATTTCCCTTCACTTCACAGTCATTTTCATGCATTTCACGGTCATTTCGATTCACTTCACAGTCATTTCCATGCATTTCACGGTCATTTCGCTTCACTTCACAATCATTTCCGTGCATTTCACGGTCATTTCAAACAATTCCGTGTTGATTCACGGTCATTTCGACGCATTTCGTGGTCATTTCCATGCATTTAACGGTCATTTCGCTTCACATTACAGTCATTTCCATGCATTTCACGGTCATTCCAAACAATTCCGTGTTGATTCACGGTCATTTTGACGCATTTCGCGTCATTTCCCTTCACTCTTGCAGTCATTTCCATGCATTTAACGATCATTTCGCTTCACTTCACAGTCATTTCCGAGCATTTCACGGTCTTTCCAAACAATTCCGTGTTGATTAACGGTCATTTCCACGCATTTCGCGGTCATTTCCCTTCACTTCGCGTCATTCCATGCATTTAACGGTCATTTGATTCATTTCACACGGTCATTTCCATGCATTTACTTCGGTCATTCCAAACAATTCCGTATTGATTAAACGGTCATTTTCACACTTTTTCACGCATTTCGCGGTCATTTCCCTTCACTTCGCAGTCATTTCCATGCATTTAACAGTCATTTCGCTTCACTTCACAGTCATTTTCCGAGCATTTCACACGGTCTTTCCAAACAATTCCGTGTTGATTAACGGTCATTTCCACGCATTTCGCGGTCATTTCCCACTCTCTCGTGAAATGACCATTAAATGCATGGAAATGACCGTTAAATGCATGGAAATGACTGCAAAGTGAAGGGAAATGACCGCGAAATGCGTGGAAATGACTGTTAATCAACACGGAATTGTTTGGAAAGACCGTGAAATGCACGAAAATGACTGTAAAGTGAATCGATATGACCGTTAAATGCATGGAAATGACCGCGAAGTGAAGGAAAATGACCGCGAAATGCGTCGAAATGACCGTGAATCAACACGGAATTGTTTGGAATGACCGTGAAATGCACGGAAATGATTGTAAAGTAAAGCGAAATGACCGTTAAATGTATGGAAATGACCGCGAAGTGAAGGGAAATGATCGCGAAATGCGTCGAAATGACCGTGAATCAATACGGAATTGTTTGGAATGACCGTGAAATGCACGGAAATGACTGTAAAGTGAAGCGAAATGACCGTTAAATGCATGGAAATGACCGCGAAGTGAAGGGAAATGACCGCGAAATGCGTCGAAATGACCGTGAATCAACACGGAATTGTTTGGAATGACCATGAAATGCATGGAAATGACCGTGAAATGAATCGAAATGACCGTGAAATGCATGGAAATAACCACGAAGTGAAGGAAAATGACCGCGAAATGCGTCGAAATGACCGTGAATCAACACTGAATTGTTTGGAATGACCGTGAAATGCACGGAAATGACTATAAAGTGAAGCGAAATGACCGTTAAATGCATGAAAATGACTGCGAAGTGAAGGGAAATGACCGTCCGTGTTGATTAACGGTCATTTCAACGCATTTCGCGGTCATTCCCTTCACTTCGCGGTCATTTCCATGCATTTCACGGTCATTCCAAACAATTCCGTATTGATTAACGGTCATTTCCACGCATTTCGCGGTCATTTCCCTTCACTTCGCGGTCATTTCCATTATTTCATTTAACGTCATTTCGATTCATTTCACGGTCATTTCCATGCATTTCACATTCATTCACAGGTCCCATTCACTCAAACATTCCGTATTGATTACGGTCATTTCCACGCATTTCGCGGTCATTTCCCTTCACTTCGCAGTCATTTCCATGCATTTAACGGTCATTTCGCTTCACTTCACAGTCATTTCCGAGCATTTCACGGTCTTTCCAAAACATTCCGTGTTGATTAACGGTCATTTCCACGCATTTCACGGTCATTTCATTCACTTCGCGAAATGCCGTTAAATGCATGGAAATGACCGTTAAATGCATGGAATGACTGCGAAGTGAAAGGAAATGACCGCGAAATGCGTCAAATGACCGTTAATCAACACGGAATTGTTTAGAAAGACCGTGAAATGCACGGAAATGACTGTGAAGTGAAGCGAAATTACTGTTAAATGCATGGAAATGACTGCGAAGTGAAGGGAAATGACCGCGAAATGAGTGGAAATGACCGTTAATCAACACGGAATTGTTTGGAAAGACCGTGAATGCATGGAATGACCGTGAAATGAATCGAAATGACCGTGAAATGCATGGAAATGACGCGAAGTGAGGGGGAATGACCGCGAAATGCGTCGAAATGACCGTGAATCAACACGGAATTGTTTGGAAAGACCATGAAATGCACGGAAATGACTATAAAGTGAAGCGAAATGACCGTTAAATGCATGAAAATGACCGCGAAGTGAAGGGAAATGACCGCGAAATACGTCGAAATGACCGTGAATCAACACGGAATATGCAGGAATGACCGTGATATGCATGAAAATGGGGGTGAAGTGAAGCGAAATGAACCGCAAAATGCACGAAAATGACCGTGAAGTGAAATGCACGGAAATGACTATGAATTTTTGTGAATGAAATTAACCGCAAAGTGAATGAAATGGATTTTCGACCCATCGAACTGATGGAATCTTGAAAATAACTACTAGGTTAGTTGGCTAAAGTAGCTTCTTCCTACCCCCCAAATCATATATGGTATGTCAAGTAACTAGTTTTGGTTTAGAAGATTTCTTGTTAAATGAATAAGAAATAAATGAAAAAAAAAGGGAAAAAATTTTTATATGCTTATATATATGTATTTTTATAAATATGTATTAGAGAAAATTGTAGGTAGAATACATATCTCCATGTAAAAAATAAAATAAAAATAAAATAAAATAAAAAATTTCATAAACTAGCACAGACTACAGTTTTGGCTACGGTTATAATCCGTAGCGAAAAGTATAGTACCTTTTTCACTACTTCGAAAAAGGTGTTCCGATATTTCGAAGGTCTTTAATTGTTGGATTTTTGAGAAAAACTCGCTGGACAGTTCTGGACCGTTTACGTTTTTTTTTTTTTTTTTTTCTTTAAATTCTTTTGCTGTTGTAATTCCACTGCTTTTTGTGGGTCCTATTATGAGGTATGTGTTATATCCAAACCGTCCATATTTTTTGTGAACTCGTATTAGGGCTTGAGACGAAAAATAAGACGGATCTAGCTATCAAGTGGACCACACTGTTAAAGGCCGTGGATGATTGAACGTCTACCATTGAAACCTTTTTAGGGGTTACAGAAGTTTTGGATCATTACGAAATTTGTTTTTCCTCTTCATCCAGGTCTTTGTGACCTTATGAATAGATTGGATGGAATATAAATGTTATGGTGGGCCCTACAAAAGTTTCAACGGTGAAAATCAATTTTCTGCTGCTCTTTGTGGTGTGGTCCAGTTGATCTCTGGATATGATTTTTTTTTTTTTGTATAATGCTCCGAAATGATCTCAAAATATGGATGAACGTTGTGGATGTAATAAATACATAACTGTGGGGCCCATGTAACGTTGATCTCTTTTGAACCGTTCGTTCAACTCGGAGTTCGAGGAGCGTAAGCGCTCGTCCAGGCGATCTGCCTCAGGAAGGAAAGCAGGGGCATTTTCGACAAGAGAAATGGGGCCGTACGCCTGGGGAGTATTCTTGGCAACTAAAAAGAAATGGGCTCAAAAAGGTTTTTGGCCTATATACTGGTCGTACAGTTGGAAATTTCTCCTTTATAAATTCCTCTTATGCAGGGGATTGTAATTTGTACGTTACAAAACAGGGAGAGGATTCGGTTGGTCGGGGTAACACCGAGTTCGGTCTGGCCGTGACCGCAGGGCCCACCTTGATGTCTTTGTTATATATCCATTCAGTCCATTCGTTTTTCCACATTATTTTATGCAATTAGACGAAAAATTAAACACACCCAAATCTTAGATGGACCACACCATCGAAAATAGTGGTGATTAACCATTAAAAACTTTTTGTGGGCCACAAAAGTTTATGATCAAGCTGATATTTGTGTTTTCCCTTCATCCAGGTTTATGTGACCTTATCAACAAGTTGAATTTCAAATATACATTACGGTGGGCCCTAGGAAGATTTTAATGGAGGGCATTCAATCACCATTGTTTCCTGTGGTGTGGTCCACCTTAGATTTCGATCTACTTCACTTTTGCGCCCATTCCCTAAAAATGATTTGAAAAAATGGATGGTTGGCGTGGATATACAAAAAATACATCAATGTGGGCCCACTTTCAAGGCTTGACTGAATCGGCACCCTACAAACACAAGCATCTATGGCCGGCTCGATACATGGAGAAGCACGCCCTTGTTCCCATTGTAAGTAGAATCTTTAGCAGTTTTCCATGCATGTGGCTTGGATTCATACCTTTGTACATATACAAACCTACAACCGTTTTTGCGATCTATATATAAAGATTATGCCAGCCTCTCCATGCAAAGTCACATTGCTCTCTTTTATCACGGAGGTGGGACAGCTTTTCTCGACCGTTGATTGGTCCGGTCATCTATAGCGTTCGATTTAATCTAGGCCCTTCATCCCAAATCACGCGGTGTTGGTACGGTTCAACCCCACTGCTTGGCCGATGCCGATTCGTCCATGTAGTTCGATTGAGCCGTGCCAATATCACGTGCATGGCATTTGTACGTGCTGTTTTTCTTCTTTTGGGGTGATGGGCAGTGATTTGAGGTGCAATCTCGCACAAGCCAATGTGGGCACACGTGCAAAGATTCAACCATTCATCAGGTATGGTATATACCTTGAGCATATTTTTATTTGATTAACTGGCTGGTCTAGTCATCATCGGACGGACCACATCATGTGAGAGAATGGATGGTGGTTGGATAAAAAGGAGAGTAGTACACGTAGAGTTGGGCACCAGACTACTCAACTCATCCGAATCATTCATACTTGACTCGAACCAAACGAAATGGGTGAGTCGGTTCGAACTGAGTAGGCTTCGCCCAATCCAAACTCAAATTGAGTTGATTTTGAGTTACCCAATATCTGGACCCAACTCGACTCAAAACCCAATCTGGTTAGACTCGACTCAACTCATGTTTGAATATATATATATATATATATATATATATATATATATATATATATTATATATATATATATATATATGGGAAAAGGTACAATGCGCTCGAGCTAATTTAACGTCCCATGAGGTCGAGCTGTGTGGGCCCCACTGTGATGCGTTTCGAACATCAACACCTTTCATTTGATGCGTCCCCTTTAAATTATGGGATATCCCAAAAATCAGCCGTATACGGAACTCAGGTGGGCCATACAATCTAAAATCATGTGAAGACATGCCAAAAATATATAAAAGCACTTGGTGGGGCCCACCTGAAAATTTTATGCGCCTGAAACTTGGTCTGAACCCTCATCCAAGTGGGACACACATAATGGATGGACCGGATTTGCAAACCACATCTCAGTGGGCCCAAAAAAATGATTATGACTGTTTTAATGGTGCATGGCCCCTCTCAAGTTCCGTACGTGGTGTGGCCCACACAAGTCACGGATTGACTTGATTTTTGAGACATAGGCCCACGATGGAATGGTTCATCTGACTAATGGTGTTGATGTTCGAAACGCATCACGGTGGGGCCCACACAACTCGACCTCATGGGACGTTAAAAATCAGCTCGAGCGCATATATAATACCTTTTCCATATATATATATATATATATATATATATATATATATATATATATATATATATATATATATATATATATATATATATATATATATATCTGACTTGGTGCCAACTCAACCTGACTCAATACTTCTAACCGAGTTTGATTCAATATGAATCAGTCCAGGTTAGACCGAACTCAGATTGGGTCAGGCATTGTAACATCCTGGATTTTTCACTGTTTTGGAAATTCTTGAATTTTTTTTTTTGTAATTAACTTACATTATTACTTACTGCCCATTAGCACTCAATGTTAATTTATACACGGGTGGAACCAGTAAAGAACCACACAAGTCCGATTAATCAACCGTTGGAAGCTAACAAATCCGCCTAATCACTTGAACATCAAGTTTAGCCCAATGATTTGCTCACATAGGGCCCAAATCTAACCGGCTCATCGATAACTAATAAAGACAATCATAACTAAATTAAAGATCTAACCGAAGCCGAGTCAGATAAGGCCCAGATCTGGGCTAATAGACCAAATCAACCCCGTTACTCTTTTAGCCTAAAACCGACAGTTTAGAGTAATCATGACCAAATCTCCACTTTCACTGGTTATAAATAGGCCACACTATGAACATAGTTAATCCAAATCCAAATCATTGCCCACGAGAAATCTCAATACCTAATTCATTACAAAAATGTCTCAATTTTCTGAACAAGCTCTAGACCACTCGTTGGAGGGCCACTAGTTGCAAAACTATAAAATAATGTCTTTCTTACTGGGCTTGACATCCATCGTGAGACATCTAGTCGAGATCGTGACTCGAATCGCTCAACTAAACTTACAAGGTCAGTGCATGAGTTGTGCGAATATTTTTTAAACTAACCAAGAACTTAAGTCACTTATCTGCGTTCGGTCTTTGCCCAAGTTGTGGCTTTCGGACCGTTAGATCATAACCAAATTTGGGGCAACAACCTAGAGTAATGTCCGACACAAATCCGTATAGTCGCGGGCCCGATCGATAGTCGGTGACTGTTGAGCTGAATTCTAATCTTACTCGTCAATCGACGCATCAAATGATAGACCGTTTGTGTCTATGGGTAGATCATCGCTAGGGCCAACTATCCAACGGTGGGTGTCAACTCCTATGCCCCATAATAGCCCCAAAATGGTAGAAGAACACCCCCTAGGGCTAGTATAGTAAAAACTCATCCCTTAGGGCCATTTACACCAAATCTGACACTATATGAAGGCCTTATTTGGGACCACCTCCTCTCATACGAATTTCATGCCCTAGAGCGAGAGGAAAAAAAATGGAGAGAGGGAGAAGAGAAAGAGGAGAAAGGAGAAGAGAAAGAGCTTGGGGTGTGAGTGTCGGTGCACATCCACCCTACCATCCTCTCTCTAATCCATCGCCATAACCGGAGCCATCGTCGGAGCTCTCTTAGCAATGATTGGGGGTAAGTGTTGAATCTCACTTGTAATCTAGAGTTTAATAGTTATTTGTCCCTAATCTGACAAGCTTGTATGTTTGTTTAGATCTTTCAATGATTTTCTCAAAACTCTAACCCTAGGAGCGCCACGAGTTGGGCGGAACATCACAAGGTGCGGACTATTATCCTTAGGTGGCTTAGCACCAATTTTACTATGAGTTTAATGATTATGAATGTTATGAGGATGTGCTTGAGTAATCTAGAGAGAATCTAGCCAAGACCCTACATGATAAGCCCCCTTAGATTCCATGAAACGAATGAGTGTTGTTTATTTGTTCTTCAACATGATTGGGTTTAATTTTGGTGTGACATGTTCACCCCATGTATGATTTTACTAAATTTCATGACATGATTGAATGTTGTTAATTGCTCTTCAACATGATTAGGCTCGATTTGGTATGGTATGTTCATCTCATATTTGATCCTAATATACCTTTCTTGTGGCATGCATGATTGCATAAATCGTTATTTTATCTGTGTCCTATGAATGATGTATAGTTTTTAGACTCTTCGGTAAACCCACTTGACACACACACACACATTAATGTTGTATTTTGTTAGTAGTTGCATTGTAGAAACATCTGAATCTTTTTGTTGGATGCATGAGTGCATGACTTGAATTGCGTTAGAAGACGAATCCGGAATTGTTGAAATATTGTTGAATGTCATCAAACCCCTTGGTTGGTCAGGGAACTAAGGTAGGAGAAGGTGGTCTCGTTGGTAGGACCATCCTGCGGCTAAACCAGCAGATTTGGGGAGATGCGAATGAGCGACAGTAGTTGGACTACATGGGTCGCTTGCACTCGATGTCATCCGTCTCGTACTCGCCTGAACTCGCACGGTCTAGTTCGCTTACTGACCAACCATGTTTGTTACCTATGTCTACTCACGCCTGTATGGAACCTGGAACACCCTTCAACCACTGAAACCTATTGATAACCATTTGAAACCGATCGACTATCTTGAGAGCTGGGTATAGTGGAATGAGACACTGTGTCCGAGCTGTCGGCCTACGCTGGGGTAACGAGCCTCCCTATAGTGACTGCGAGCGATCCCTCTTCTTAGCACTCCCCATATGCTTGAAATCGGGGATGAGAAATCTGATGAAATTAAGGATCGTGGGGTCCTGGCCTCGCACGTTGAGGGGCTTTAGCCTCGCAACTAGTTGAGGACAATGATACGTGGAGTGTACCTATTTTTCCAATCTGTTGGATGAATAAAATTAACTAAATACTCGGCTAACATTATTCACACATCGCATTAGCTAGAATTTGGCGACTCGGCAGTTGAGGTCGCAATGAGGGTGGTTGGTCATACGCGAACATTAGACGAAGTTGCTCAAGGGAGTGTTGTTGTGAGGGCATACATCATATCATAATACATGCATATGCATTAACAAGATTAGTTAGGGATCTGTGAATGTATGCCTTTCATTAAATTTATCATATAATTGATGCTTGTTGTAACTTAAGGCTAATAGTAACCACTGAGTTAGTTACTCACTCCCACTCTGGGACGGTGTTTTAAAAAACCAACCTGACCCTTTATTAGATGTAGGTGAGGTGGAGCTCGACGACCCGAGTGAGGTAAGCATGGGTGAGGTTGAGGAGCTTCCCTGCTTCCAGACTTTTAGCGGATCCTTTTAGTTTAAGTTCGAGCTACCACAGGGTATGGGCTAGGGCTCTAGTCACTTTGGGTCATGTATGAGTGGGACTAGTTCCCTATTTAGATGACTTGAGATTTGTGATTTAGATACTTTTATATTTAGTTGCACTCAATACTGCTTTATGATTTACTTACGCTGCATGCCTTGCTAAACTCTCCATTGTTTATGAGATCATCCAATTGTAATTAAAATTTGAAGCCCATTAGGGCACCCATGGCACCTGGGAATTTGGGAGCTGAGTTCTTACACGGCCCCTGAAAACTCGGGGTGTTACAGATTTAGTCATTCTTGCGTACTCTTCAGTAGTTACAAGTGACGCTGAGTACGAGAAGCCTTGCAGCGCGAGTCTCGATGAGGAGGACGAGCTGTCATATTTCTAGTTGATGGGCAGTTTGCCGTAGATTTCGCGGGCGGACTTAGATTGCTAAGTAGGGGACTCAGTGCCTCATTCTTTTTGGACATATCATTTTTTTATAATTTTGTTGGGTAATGCCTGGTGCGACCCATTATTATATTTTTGGACTTATATACCTTTAGTTAATTCTATTTCAGTAGACTAGTGGTGATTGTGATTCATGTTTCAAGTAATTTCATATTGCGCATTAAGCTTAATTAAACACAAAACAGTAAAAGTGGTTATAAGTAATACTCGGGAACTTGAGAGTCGAGTGTATGCACGATCCCTAATTTTCAGGGCATTACAAGTTGGTATTAGAGCAATTGTTTGGAATTAATTGGGCTGTGGACTATGAACTCACTAGTGCATCCGCGGACTTTAGGAGGAACACAATAGAAATACCGAACTGTTAGGAACCACCCCATGCATCGAATCAACGAATCTTAAATGGAAGGTAAGACTTTCAAAGAATTAGGATTGGGGAGCGAGAGAGTGTAGTGATGTTAAGAGTGTAAGGTATTGTCCCTGGATTGAGTGTATCTTATATTTTACAATACCATGTTCGGAATGTATTTAATTAAAGGTAAATCCCGGGATTTCCTTTCGAATTTCACCTGAAAATTCATCATCATGGGATTTGGAATTCCCATCTTACACTTTCCAGTGCAAGGCTCATTCTTCAAAGCCTATAAAATTGATTTTAAATCCCATCTCACACTCATTCCAAACATGTCATTCCCAATCTTGAGTTGGGATTAGCATTACAATCCCATCTAATATAACTTAATGTCACTAGCCAAACAAGCCCTAAGTCTAAATTCCCCTTTCCAACCTATCTCATTAAAATCTTTACCTTCCATCACCTTTTTCTTTTAGTTTCCCAGTACTCTCCATGATAAAGACAAGTCTTGAAGCTCAGAGGATGAAAATCAATATTCACACAAAAAATATTTTACCGAAAATAGTGACAATGTGAAAAGATTGGATTTTGACCACTAGAGGAGAGGAATCTGGCGAAACAACTAGGCTTATTGCGTAGATTGGCTTCTCCTACCCCAAAATCATATATGGCACCTCCTGAGGGGCTTTACCCACGCCCGGGAATGCCGAAGGGCATGCGTCCCTCCTGATCGCGTGGCCCCCGCCGTTACCGCGTGGCCCCCGCCCGGATTGGGAGGGACCGGCGTGGCCCCTCGTCGTGTCCCCTGTAATCACCACGTGGCCCCCGTTGTCCACTCGCGTGCCCCCCACCGTCTACCCGTGTGGCCCCCGCCCCTTTGTCCAGCAGACCGCATGGCCCCCATCGGACCGCCGGTTGCTAGCCTCCTTTTGCAACAAAAATATGATGTGGGCCCCACTTGTCTTGTGCATTAAAGGCCTGCACCCCTCTCCTCTCTCTCATTATATCCTCACCACACTACTAGCAATCCTAGAGAGAAAACCTCCTCCCCTCCAACCCTCAAACCCACCCAACAACCTCCACCTTCTACACCCTCTCCCTAAACCTCCTCACCTTCAACACTCCCTCATTCCCCTCACCTTCCCTCTCCCAAAATCCATTCTCCTAACTTCCTAAAGAACCCCTTTTCCTCTCCAAATCCTAAAACCCACCTTCCAAATCCTCACATTCCACTCCCCATTTTCAACTCTCTTTCCTAAACCCATTCCTAAACTCAACATCAAACCCTATTCTCAAAACTCCTTCTTAAACTCCATTCCCAAATCCCACTTCTTCAAAACCCATTCCTGACATCCATTTCCAACCCCATTCTAAGGACCCATTCCCCTTTAGCCAAGAGAGATGACATTCCTTGCAACCTTGGTCTCCTTCTTCACCATTCCGGTAGTCCTTTCCCTCATGGGGAAGAAAATATCGGCTTCCGAGGAGGCGGGGCCGAGCTAAGAAAGACGAAGCAAGAAGGCGGCTGATCCAAATGGGAAACCAAGCTTGGAAGCCCGATCCAAGAGACGAAACGATTCCTAAATAGACGAAATGATCGTTGAAGATTTGAGAAATTTCCGCGTGCGCCAAGTCACCTTCGAGGCCTCCGTGGAGGAACATTTACTAGGTAATTACTCTCTACTCAACCGGCTTATGGAGAAGGATTGGGGCCCTATGTTTTATGGAGGCGAGCAGACCGATGAGGGGCAGGCCAGGGCGTTCTACACTCAAATTAGAAACTCCCAATTCATGCCCCTGGGGTTTAATATTATAGTACACAGCAAGAACATCCACTTGGGGGTTGAAGACTTTTCTGAAATGCTGGGAGTGCCATTGGGGGAGGTGCAAATCGACGAAAAGAATTTAAAATTGGGTCGAGCTAGTGATGAACGGAATCGCTTCTTGTGCGACCAAGCTGCCCAATAGACGTGGGATGTCGGCCTGTACGCGACAGCCCTGGCACCCGAATATCGGGTAATTCACTGCATTGCTACCTATAATATATACCCGAGGTTGAAGAACCGCACCAAGTGCACCCACTACATGGTGGAGTTCTTGTATCAAGTGGGTCATGGAACGGATGTGTGGGCCCCCAGCATAGTACTTCACCAAATCGTGAAGGCCACAAAGGCAATACGGGAGGACGTAGTCCTTCCATATGGCCGCCTAGTCTGCTATATGGCCCGACAGTATGGGATAGGTGGATCGAACGGGGACCCCGTACCAACGAAAATCCTGAGTGATAAGATGCTAAACTTTATGGGATTGGAACCCAAACAAAAATAGGCTCGCATTGAAGAATTTGGGGATCCTGATGAAGAAGAAGAGGAATGTGATGGAAGTGACGAGGATGAGAATGAGAATGAGGATGAGGGTGAGGCTGAAGAGGCGGAGGGAGCTGAGGAAGCCGAAGAAGTCGATGATGGATCGCTTGCCGCTCCAGACATACGTGAGCACTTAAGATTTAAACTTTTCAATGATGGTCATTCCCTAAACATTTAGATTGATCAAACTACAGAATTACGAAAGTATACACCTGCGAAGCATTCGCTGCTTGACCCAATTCTCAATCCTGGATGACTACCAATGGACTCATTACTTTGACCGAGAAGAAGATCAGGATCCACCAGGATGAAGAAGGGATACGATGAGCCTTCTACCTTGGTCAGGTAGATGATCGATGTATCGGATTCAAGCCCACTACAACCGTCTCTCCGTGTTGGTCGAATATTAAAAACAAATTTTTTTTTTTTTTTACTCTAGATAGAGGGAAATCATCGTCATGAATCCAAATCTTTAAAAATAAATAGATAAATAAATAAATTGTAGTAAACCATCAGGGTGAAAATGTTTTAAGGGGGGTAGACTAAAATAAGCCAGACTATTATAGATAATATACACCCTACCACGCATATAAACTTAAAATCAATAAAACTTAGGCAAATGAAATAATAAAATCTTTACTTATTACCCTTAGGCAATTTTGGGGACGAAATTATTTTTAAGGGGGGTAAATTGTAACATCATGAATTTTTCACTGTTTTGAATTTCCAAAAATCCTTGAATTTTGTTTTTGTAAGTAACTTATATTATCACTTACTGACCTTTAGCACTCAATGTTAATTTATACATAGGTGGAACCAGTAAAGAACCGCACAAGTCCAATTAATCAACTATTGGAAGCCAACAAATCCTCCCGATCACTTGAACATCAAGTTTAGCCCCATAATTTGTTCACATAAGGCCCAAATCTAACCGGCCCATCGCTAACTAATCAAGACAATCATAACTAAATTAAAGATCTAACTGAAGCCGAGTCGGATAAGGCCCAGATCTGGGCTAATAGACCAAATTAACCCCGTTACTCTTTTAGCCTAAAACCAACGGTTTAGAGTAATCATGACCAAATCTCCACTTTCACTAGTTATAAATAGGCCATACTATGCATATAATTAATCCAAACTCAAATCATTGCCCACGAGAAATCTTAATACCTAATTCATTCCAGAAATGCCCCAATTTTTCGAACAAACTCTAGACCGCTCGTTAGTGGGCCACTGGTTCCAAAACTATAGAATAATGTCTTTCTTACTGGGCTTGACGTCCATCGCGAGACGTCCAGTCGATATCGTGACTCGGATCGCTCAACTTGGACTTACAAGGTCGATGCATGAGTTACGCGAATATTCTTAAAACTAACCAAGAATTTAAGTCACTTATCTGCGTTCGATCTTTGCCCAAGTTGTGGCTTTCAGACTGTTAGATCATGATCAAATTTAGGGCAACAACCTAGAGTAATGTCCTACACAAATCCGCATAGTCGAGGGCCAGATCGATAGTCGGTGACTGTTGAGCTAAATTCTAATCCTACTCGTCGATCGACGCATCCAAATGACAGGCTGTTTGTGTCTATGAGTAGATCATCGCTAGGGCCAACTATCCAACGGTGGGTGTCGACTCCTATGCCCCGTAGTAGCCCCAAAATGATAGAAAAACATCCCCCTAGGGCTAGTATAGTAAAAACTCATCCCTTAGGGTCATTTACACCAAATCTGGCACTATATAAAGGCCTTGTTTGGGCACCCCCTCCTCTCATACGAATTTTATGCCCTAGAGCAAGAGAAAAAAAGGGAGAGAGGGTGAAGAGAAAGAGGAGAAAGGAGAAGAGAAAAAGCTTGGGGTGTGAGTGTCGGTGCACATCCACCCTACCATCCTCTCTCTAGTCGTCTCGCCATAACCGGAGCTGTCGTCGGAGCTCTCTCGGTAATGATTGGAAGTAAGTGTTGAATACCACTTGTAATCTAGGGTTCAATAGTTATTTGTCCCTAATCTCACAAGCTTGTATGCTTATTTAGGTCTATCAACGATTTTCTCAAAACTTTAAACATAGGAGCGCCATGAGTTGGGCGTAACATCATAAGGTGCAGACTATTATCCTTAGTTGGCTTAGCACCAATTTTACTATGAATTTAATGATTATGAATGTTAGGATGATGTGCTTGAGTAATCTAGGGAGAACCTATCCAAGATCTTACATGATAGGCCCCCCTAGATTCCATGAAATGAATGAGTGTTGTTTATTTATTCTTCAACATGATTGAGTTTGATTTTGGTGTGGCATGTTCACCCCATGTATGATTTTACTAAATTCCATGACATGATTGAGTGTTGTTAATTGCTCTTCAACATGATTAGGCACGATTTGGTATGGTACGTTCATCTCATATGCGATCCTAGTATAACCTTTCTTGTGGCATGCATGATTGCATAAATCTTTGTTTTATCTTGTCCTATGAATGATGTATAGTTCTTAGACTCTTCGGTAAACCCACTCGACACACACAAATTAATGTTGTATTTTGTTAGTAGTTGCATTGTAGAAACATCTGAATCTTTATGTTGGATGCATGAATGCATGACTTTACTTGCGTTAGAAAACGAATCCGAAATTGTTGGAATATTGTTGAATGTCATCAAACCCCTAAGTTGGTCAGGGAACTGAGGTGGGAGAAGGTGGTCCCGTTAGTAGGACCATCCTGCGACTAAACCAGCAGATTTGGGCAGATGCGAATTGGTGACAGTAGTTGGACTACATGGGTCGGTTGTACTCGATTTCATCCATCTCGTACTCGCCTGAACTTGCACGGTCTAGTTTGCTTACTGACCAACCATATTTGTTAGTCATGTTTGCTCATACTTGTATGGAACCTGGAATACCCTTCAACCACCGAAGCCTATTAATAACCATTTGAAATCGATCCACTGTCTCGAGAGCTGAGCATGGTGGAATGGGACACTGTGTCCAAGCTGTCGGCCTACGTTAGGGTGACGAGTCTTCCCGTAGTGACCGCGAGCGATCCCTCTTCTCAGCACTCCCCATATGCTTGAAATCGGGGATGGGGAACCCGCTAGGATCAGGGATTGTGGGGTCCTGACCTCGCACGTTGAGGGGCCTTGGCCTCGTAACCAGTTGAAGGCAATGATACGTGGGGTGTACTTGTTTCCCCAATCTGCTGGATGAATGGAATTAACTAAATACTTGGCTAACATTATTCACGCATTACATTAGGTAGAATTTGGCGACTCGGCAGTTGTGGTTGCAATGAGGGTGGTTGGTCACGCGCGATCGTTAGACAAAGTCGCTCGAGGGAGTATTATTGTGAGGGCATACATCATATCGTAATACATGCATATGCATTAACAAAATTAGTTCAGGATCTGTGAATGTATACCTTTCATTAAATTCATCATATAATTGATGCGTGTTGTAACTTAAGGCTAATAGTAACCACTGAGTTAGCTACTCACTATCACTCTGTGACGGTGTTTTAAAACACCAACCAGACTTTTTATTAGATGTAGGTGAGGCGGAGCTCGACGAACCGAGCGAGGTGAGCATGGGTGAGGTTGAGGAGCATTCCTGCTTCCAGACTTTCGGTGGATCCTTTTAGTTTGAGTTCGGGCTACTGCAGGGTATGGGCCAAGGTTCTAGTCATCTTGGGTCATGTTTGGGTGAGACTAGTTCTCTATTTAGATGACTTGAGATTTGTGGTTTAGATACATTTATATTTAGTGGCACTCGATACTGCTTTATGATTTACTTATATTGTATGCCTTGCTAAACTCTCCATTATTTATGAGATCATCCAATTGTAATTAAAATTTGAAGCTCATCGGGGCACTCATGACACCTGAAAATTTAGAAGCCGTGTTCCTACACGGCCCCTGAAAACCCGGGGTGTTACAGGCATGCTGGACTAATCAAGTTTGGGTCAAGGCTATTTCAAAACCGAATCAAGTATGGTTAGCCCTAACGTGGTCCGACTTGACTGGATGCCCCAGCTCTGAACACACCTACAAGATGCCATTGTAACCCAACTGATAAGTAAACCAAGCCTTGTTATTGGGCACATCCAAGCCGTAGAAATGGTGGAGCACATAAAAAAGAGTACATAGGGTGAATAGAAGGATTGGTCATTCATCAGGCAGGGACATTGCAAGAATCAATCGAAAACTAATGGTCCAATTATTATATGATTGTGGCCCACCTAATGAGCAGATTCTTCCTTTTTTATTTTTCTCCAAGTGGTCTATATCGTACGGCTCATCATTTTCATGGCTCGGATGATTCATATAACTAAGTGATAGTTTAGCAGGAACTCAAAACGTTGTAAGTTCTCGTACACCGATTGTATGTGAACATTTCTTTTGTTTCATTGGATAGCATGTAGATTTGCCCTCCCTTTGCTTGAGCGGATACTCATGCTCGCTCGCCATTCATCAACGGAAGTGGCTAGCATGAATGAATGGTTGCAAAATCAGAACCGTTGATAGATTAAATACTGTCATGGATGGCCCACTATCCATAAATCATGGTGAATTAATGATGCTCGTCGTCAATTGAAGGAATTGAATGTGGATGTTCGAAAACAGAAGTCGTCAACAGACTGCATACAACCCACCAATCGATGGTCAGAATCATCCATTCAATGGAATTTATGGACCATCCTCCTTCCACGGTAGTTCCAGGAAGACGAACGGTTCCAATCATCTGACCATTTCCGCAGACGGTCGACGTATGCAGGATCCTCAGTGTCGCCGCAACAACAATACCGTATCCGCAGCGTTCATCAACAAATATCATAAGGACCATGCGAGTAGGTCACTTTCGCTAACCAAGATCCACATGGGTGGAACTTTCATGTGATCCACTCCGTCCATCAGGTAAATCCACCTCAATTTTATCTTTTAAAAAAAAAAACCTAATTTAGGACACACAGCAGGAAACAGCTGGGATTGGTACATCCACCATTAGTTTTGTGTAGGACACACCGTTGTGTTTATACCCCATCCAATCCATTCATCTGATGTGCCTCATGAGGATGAAATACTTAGCCAAAAATCATAATGTTCTACAAATCAAGTAATCTATACCATGTGAATTCACAGATTTTATGTATTATTTTATACCAGGTTGTCCATATGGGTGTTGAATCATCTTAATTTCAGGATCAAGGCCACAAAAGGGATGGTGTATATGATGGACCAGTTGGATTAAATCATTTCTCCAGTAATAGATTATGTGACCGCGATTGGCATGTTGGCGGGGCACCCAAGCGTTTCACCGGCCATTACTTTGGGACGTGGATTGCATAATCGCACTGCCAATAGCTACTCGCTAGTGGACGGTGCTATGTGGGCGCCATCATGTATTATTTGTTTCATCCACACCATCCATCCATTTTTCGAGCTCATTTTAGGTACCATGCCAGAAAATGAGGCAGATCAAAATCTCAGGTGGACCACACCACTGGAAACCGTTGGTGATTGAATGTCCACCATTAAAATCTTCCTATCCCATCCAACCTGTTAATTTGACCACACAGACCTGGATGAAGAGAAAACAGAAATATCAGCTTGATCCAAATCTTTTGCAGTCCCCGATAAGTTTTTAACGGTGGACATTCAATCACCACTGTTTTCCCATGATGTAGTCCATCTGAAGTTTGATCTGTCTCATTTTTGGGGCTCTGCTCTAAAATAGTGATCCAAAATGGATGAATGACATGGATAAAATACCTACATCATTGTGGGGTCCACATAGCACAGTCCACTAGCTGTATGCAATCCGCATCATAACTTCAACGAACCGTATCACAAATTTAACGGTTGGATTGTTTTTTTTTGTTTTTGTTTTTTTGTGAGAAGATGAACAACAAAGTAGATTTGATTGACTGAATTTAAAACCGTTCTTTTTTTCTTTTCGACAAAAATCCCAATACGATGGTTATGATACTTCGATTGGGAGAATTTTTAGGTTTGGCTCATCTAAGGTAGAACCTTCGTGATGATCCGTCGATCCCATCCATCCAATATTCCTAGTTTTGGTTGATTTTGGACCGTTCGATATTGGCTTTGGGAAGATTGAAGAGAACGTTCGAACCAAGTTGGAGATTGTAGCCATTCATCATTAGACCCTGAAAATTTTAGCCCTCATAATCAAAACGGACCGTTCATTGGGTAGGCCACTCTCATCTGAACAAGTGGATGAGTCAGAAAAGAAATGGAAATTGGTCCATTATCAACCTTAAAATGCCGGCCACGTGGTGAGTGTACCCGCCTGATTTCAAGCAAAAGGCATGGTAGCAATGGGCCTGACCGGATGAATGGTCTGGATCTCATAGACACGTGCTAATTTGGCACGTGTAAGTTGAATCTTCTCTTCAATCTGATTTGTCGTGAATCTCCTCGGCATCTCCTGGTGAATAAAGTGTCTGTGATGAAAATCATGCATGCATGCATGCATACGGCATGGTGGCACACGTGCTAAACCCAAGCCATCTGTGCATGTCCCACCGTGTTGAGGCCGTGGCCCAAAAATCAGGCCATTCTACGCATGGAGTGGGCCACAATCTCAGAGAAAAGTGCATTTTAAGAAAACCACCAGGCGTTTTTAGCCATCCATTTGTTTCTAATATTGTGGCCCACGTGATGACTAGACTGACTTGATTTTTTGTTCAGGGCATTCAATCAGGAAGTCCTGCATGATTGATGGTTTGGATGTTTCACACACGTGCCTGTCTGGCGCATGAAACAGCATGTAGAAATCTGCCTTGTACAATCGCACAGATTAGATGAGAAATATTGATGCATGACATGGGTGCACGTGGACGGCTGGGAAGTCATCTAGCATGGGAATCCTGATGATTTCATCACTGGATATAGAAATACTAACAGAAAGGGAAATGATGTCCGCCTATCAAGAAAAAGATTCGGCAGATGGATGCTTTTAGATTGGCAACGTGACGTGGGGCCCACCCCCTTGAGATCATCTGCCTTACTAGCATGTGGGTGGACCCCACCCGCATCTCCTTACATCATCATTTAAGTAGCATCATCCATTCTTTTAGGTAAGTCATTTGAAGTTAACGTCACGGACCAAAATCCTGCACGTGCTCGCACGTACTTGCAAGTTGCAATGCATGTGGTAATCACAAATGCTAGTACAAGATCGGAACCGTTCATTAGTCGGTAACCACTGGGTTAGATTCTATGCCTTGGAATGAGAAGAGCTCGGGTCCATCGAGTTGGGTCATTACTTACCGTCCACCCAGGCAGATAACTTACAATCTTGTTTTTTTTCCAAACCTGCAATGTGGCAGAGACATCCAACCCGTCCAATAGGCTGCCCCATCATGATGATTGCATTAATTGTGCAAAATTAGTCATATCCACTCATCAAGTGGACCACACGTCTAATGTTATTTATCAATGGCTGGATAAATAACATTACGAAAAATTGCTAACATTTTCAAATGTTCATCCTTTTATCTAGTTCACATGCCAAACACGTTCTTAAGAAAAATATATTTTAGTTCTAATATGTTTTATACATGCATGATTTAAAACATCAAATCAGAACTTCGGCTTTGCAATGGCCCATAAATCCTTACCAAATGAAATCATTAAAACACCAAAAATTCCATATGACATAGTAGTGTGATGGATCCTAATTACACAGGCTACTCTTCTCATCCCTTATCCGTATATATAAATCTGTGTATGTGTAGAATGTATAGAATATTGGAGAAAACATAATTATATATCAATAATATATTATAGTATCTACAATGAAATCAAAGCTATTTCATGAGGCTCGTTTTCTCTGCATATTTTATATAAGATTTCATTGATAATCATTTTGTCAAGGGATCTACAGTCACGATCTTCATGCTTATATATTCAATGTACACTTAACAATTTTCGTGCCGACGTGGAGCTGTGCTGATCTGGAATTAATTATGGCTTCCTGTCTTCTCTAGCAAGCAGTTGAGCTTCTTTCAGTGCTGGGTAGACCGGTGGATCTCTCGACTTGCTCACAAGATACCGAGCTCAACCTCATTTCTTGCTCGGTACCGGGATCAGAGGTTGGATTTTTAGTCATATCGGTGCCGTTCAATCTGACGAAATATTCCTTACCTGACTTAGGCATCGGAGGGTCCCATGCACTAGCCATGGTCTCCTTTGTTAGTCCCTTGTGCAGGTACATGAAGGGCTAGCGAGATTTTTGCATCAACAATTTTTAATATTCTTTTTTACAATGTAGTATTTACATTCTATATACTTATCATTCTTAGAAAAGGAGATTATTGCAATGTTATCACAACAAATTCTCAATGACTTACAAATAGTGTTGAAAACTCTACGTCTCAAGATAAAGTTCTACAACCATAACCACAACGCATAATCATGGCCACAAAGTATGTCACAAACTCGACAGATATAGTGGGGACAACAATAACCAGCAGCTATATACTCTTGCATAAAGTTACTCCATTAGTACCGGGAACACATCCAGAGGTTGACTTCTTATCTTAACATAAAAAAATGTTTGATCAAAATATTTGATTACTTCCAATTAATCGATCTTTTATACGTAAGTTTGTAATGATTCCTTTAAAAAAATAAAAAACATTAAAAAAAAAAAGAAAAAAGTTTGTAATGATTCCTTGTAGGTATTGAATCACTTTCTTTCCAACTTTCCAATGATCTATGTTGGAGACATAACAAGTCCTAACACGACTTGTCAAGCACAGAAGCAATCTCAGACTGAATCACACAATGCAATAAGGAAATAAAATTCAAGCAACCATAGATAACACACGAATTTTATATGGAAAAACTCTTGCAAAAAAAAAAACCACGGTACTAGGCGACAAACAATTCACTATAACAAAAAAAATGTTACAAGTGATGGAACAACTTACATATAAAAACCCTAGCTTTCTCCCTCTCAAAACCCTTGGGCCACAAGCTCTCATATTTTCCTCTCTCTGAGATTAACCCTAATCCCATATTAACACAGTTTATATAACCCCTGTATAGAATTAGAAACAAAATCATGTACTTACGCAAAAGTTACACAAACCGTCAATTGAACTATCGATTGAATCCACTGCAATTGATGACCCGTTGATTGAATTAACACCCATGGTTAATCAAATCGAAAGTGTTTAAAAGTGTCCAGAGAGTAAACTTAAATTTTCATAAATTTCTCGATCGGATAAAAAATTCTATTTTTGTAACAGATTGAAGGTATCTGATCAACAATCTCCACCCTGGCTTCAATCTAGCATCTCCGTTGTTCCAAGCTACTATCACCATCTCCAAATTTCTTCATAGCAGCACCATTATTGTCTCTTCTTGTACACACTCCATCTTCACCTCTTCTTTGTTAAGCCTAGAGAAGTCAAGCAAAACCTAAACTTTTATGTAGGAACAACCTTTGTAAGTATGTCCACCGAATTCTCACTGGTGTGAACTTCTCAAGAGTAAGACCGCCTGCCTCTATCATCTGCTGGATAAATTGATAATGAACATCAATGTGTTTAGTCTGGGAATGGTACACCGAGTTTTTTTCCAAATTGATCGTACTTTCACTGTCATAATGCACAAGCATGGCTTCTCGCTGAAACCCTAACTCATTCATTATCCTTTTCAATAAAATAGTTTCCTTGAATGTTCTGTCATTGTCATATATTCAACTCCAATTATGAAAATAACAACCACAGAATGAAGCTTCAACATCTAACTGATTGCTCCATCCACTAACATAAACGAGTAATCAGAAGTCGGCTTTCTATTGTCCACATTACCAACATAATCCACATCCACATAGGGTAGAAGTCTCTCATCAAAATTTTCAAATGTCAAGATGTAATTTGTTATACCTCGCATGTAACGAAGTAGCCATTTTAGTGCCTCCTATTATTGTTTGCTAGAGTTTTACATATATCTGCTCACAATACTCATTACATATGAAATATCCAATCTAGTACAGACTATGGTATACATAAGATTGTTAACCATGCTCGAATATGGCACATCAAACATATACTGCTTTTCTTCATCTGACATATGACATTGTTATGAAGAAAGCAGAAAGTAAGTAGCATGGGGTGTAATAACCGATTAGCCTTTTCAAGTTTGAACTTGACTAAGACCTTCTTAAGATGCTATTTTTAAGACAACTATAGCCTACTCCTTTCCATGTTTCTATGTAAGTGAATGTCGAGAACCCTTTTTGTAGCCTCCAGATCTTTCATATTGAATGTCCTGGATAACTGAGCATTTCATACATTAACTTCAGACATGATATGTCTAACAATAAGCATATCATCAATATACAATACCAAAATAATAAATTCTACATCACTTAGTGATCTGAAACAGACATAATGATCAGACTCATTCTTGATAAACCACTGTCTTAACTTGAAAAAATCAAACTTTTTATACCACTACTTAGGCGAACGTTTCATGTCGTACAATGACCTCTTTAACATGCAAACCTTATTCTCTACTTCTTGTACCTCGAGCCTAGTAGGTTGCTTCATGTAGATATGTTCTTCTAGTTCGCCATGAAAAAAAGTAGTCTTCATATCTAACTATTTTAATTTCAAATTGTATTGGGTAAGCAACGCCAATATACGAATCTGGTAGAAACTTGATTGACCATGGGCATAAATATCGCATTGAAGTCATCACCTTCCTTCTAAGCATATCCATTCGCTACCATTCTAGCCTTGTGCCTATCTAGTTTCTTTCAAAAAATTCACTTGCACTTGATCGTTTTCTGCCCAACAAATAGCTCTACTAGCTTCCTCGTTTTGTTCTTATATAGAGAGTTTATTTCATCATTCATCGTTGTCATTTACTTCTCAGCATTTGTGTCATCTAATGCTTCCTGAAAGGTAGATGGATCCCCTTCATCTGTAATAAGAGAAAACACAACATTTGAGTCATCGCTATATCTCAGCGGTAACCTACAAATACACCATATAATTGTCTAAAATAGTAGATCTCCTTAATCTTTGAGATATTCTAGAAATTTTCACTAGTGGTGTATTTTCGATCAGTACAACTATACCATTTGGGCTTGCAGGGTAGATTCATAATGTTCTTGTCATGTCTCAAAAATTCGGAACACTAATACGGTGACCCTAATCCCGAGCTCTAGTATGTGAACTAATATTTATGGCATTCATTTATCACATTTACATTCAAGTTATTATACATTCAAATCAAACCATGATAATTGATATTTAAACATTTAAAATGACTTCCTAGATTTCACAATCTAACTAATATACCACTGATCTTTCTCATGATTATAATTTTCTAAATATGAAAAAACAAAAAACTTAATTTTTAATAGAAATAGATATTTATGTATTCTTCATTTTCTGCTTATCTTTCTTCCTATAAATTTTTAAGAGTTAAATATGGGTGAGCTAGAAGCCTAGTGAGATCATATCCACCACAAGTGAATTCCAAATATATACGAATAATTTGTTAAAGGCAGAAGCTAACATAATGTCAGTAGAACTAAGACAGATTGATGTTTACTCCAAGATGCAATGTGTAAGCTGGATGATTAAAATGTTATGAATGTAGGGTGCATACAATTAATTATTTAATCTTAATCAATTCAATATAATAGTTTTTCATAAACTCACATGGCACTAACATTAGGAACTTTTCGCAATCTTGACATACTCACCTAACCAGTACTCTAGCAATGCAACAATCCTGACATGCACGCAAATGAGCAATCCCGACATGCTCACCAATTAATGAAGTGACAAATCTCATACAACACTAACATTAAGAACCTTTTGCAATCTCGACATATTCACATAGCTTGTCTAGTGAAGCAGCAATCCTGACATGCACACAAATGAGCAATCCTTACATGCACACTGATTTGTTGTTCAAAAATAAAAATAATTCCAATTTTCAAGTTTTCCAGTTATGTCATGATCATGCAACCAATTCATTCCTTAAGCAATTGTAATGCAAGCCAATAACATAATTTCAAGTACACAATGCTCATGATGCATGTAATGTTCATAGATAAATAACTTTAACAATAAATAGGCACTCAATAATGTTTCAAGAGATTAACAATCCAATGAGTTAAAACAAGTTTTAAGTCATCCATTTGTATTTAACATCGTGGCCCACTTATCTGATAGACTGGCCTGACTTCCAAGCCACGCCATCTATGGAGAGGGTCCTAGCTAGTGGATGGTTTGGATGTTTCACATGTGGGCCATCTTATCCTATGCAGCAGCTTGTAGAGTATATCTGCCTTGTACAGTTGTGCAGATTAAATGAGAAATATTGACACATGACATGGGTGCACGTGGATGGTTGAGTTAGACCGCCCATCCTTTTTAGCAGCTCATTGTAGGCATGAGCCAAAAAAATGAGGCAAAACTAAAGTACATGTGGACCACACCACACACTATAGTGGGAATTGACACCTATTATTGAAAACTTCTTTGGGGCCATGAAATTTTTTGATCAAGCTGATATTTGTGTTTATAGTTCAACCATGTCTTTCCAACCTAATGATTATGTTGAATGACAAACGCACATCACTGTGGGCCCTACAAAATTTTTTATTTTAATTGTGGAAGATCAATATCCCCTTGTATCATGTGATGTATATTAGTGCACTAGTATGTGCACCTTGTTTGTCAATCACGTGCATCTGTGTGTCAGAAAGTCAGTTGAACCCTTAGAAGGTGAAGACCGAAGACACATGAAGATTGAAGCATGAAGAAAGTGAAGAACTGATGTAGAGCGGGTCGTGGACAGTTTCATGGCCAAGATGGATCAGAAAAGGCCCGGTCGACGACAGAAGTGATCCGGACCGTCGGACCTTAGATCGGACGTATCTTGCAATCCGGAATGAGTTAGCTGACGTAAAATATATGGTTTTGGGGTATAACGAGCTACTTTAGCCAACCAACCTAGCTACGTCAGGTTGCGATGCTCGGAATTGCAAGAAACCCCTGGATCGACAGTTGTTTCCCTGTTTTAATTTCGTTTTTACTATAAATAATAAGTTTTAGTTTAATTATAACTCTTCATCCATCAGGCTTTAGGAGTTGCGCCCAACGTGAAAAGAGCTTAGAATAATTAGGAGAATGGTTTGGTGAAGCCAAATAGGACACTTACTATTTTTGGCCGAAAACCTTGCGCACTAGTAGACATCACGACCGTCTATAAATAGTAAGTTTACTATTTATAGTAAGTCGTGATTTCTAGGAGTTTTAGTTGTAGTTTGATTCTGATTTCTTTCCCATTGCTTGGTACCCCTATTTAAAGGGTTGCGAACTCATTTTTATACATTCATTAATCAAGTTCGAATTTATTAGAATTTATTTCTATTTTATGCTTTCTTTCCTCGTGGATTCGAGAAGCTCTGTGAGGAGTCCAGAGAAGTTCCGTGGATTCAAAATAGTTATCCTCTTGAGGAAGACGGTGCTCGACTTCACGTCGTCCCCTACGTCAAGAACACATAAATAAGGTGCCTTAGTGACCCTAACATTGAAGCAAAACAACCCTTGAACCTCTAAATGATCATTGCCTTAATATGAAAATCTTGTGTGTTCATCATTTAACCTTAAGAGACTTATTGAAATATGATAAGATAGGTTATAAAGGTCCTGAGCCATTGGAAACAAAACTGTCCAAACCAGTAGTCTTAGTGGTGCCCTCAAGCGAAGCTCGATCGATCGAGTCGATCAACTGAACATGGAAAAAAACGTCCAATAAGCAACTGGCCTAAAATTGATTTAGTTCGAGCACTCAAGGCACAATCTCAATTGATCAAGGGATCTTCGATTCCTCTCGAGCAATCGAGCATGACCAGAATACTTCAGCGAGTTCACATGACCATTTTCAACCTAACTCGATTGATCAAGGGCCTAGCTCGATCGCTCGAGCCTAGCCATTTGAGATCCGTTAGAGCCTTTTATTATAAATATTACATTCAGATCTTTGAGCATTAGAGGGGTTTTCATTATAAATAGAGGATAGGTGTTCTCCTACTCATTCCACACATCTTAAACCTCCATCAAAAGAGTTTCATGCTACTCTTCTTGTGATCCTTCTCTTTAATGAGCATTTAATACTCCTAATCGAATATATGAATGAGATCTCACCTTTCTATATATTAGACATTGTGCCTATAGTCAAATCCATGTCTCATTACGCCAAAACAGCGAAAAAAGGATGGTCCAAAACCGTCTCAAATGACAAAAAAGGACGGTCATGGACCGTCGCATAGGCAGTCAAATTTTGACGTGTCCTATTTCTTAAAGGACGGTTGAAAACCGTCATTCTTATTGACGAAAAAAAGACGGTCATGGATCGTCCTTAAAATGGACTGTCATAGACCGTCTCTTATGAGCCCAAAAAGGACGGCCATGGACCGTCCTTAAAAAAGACTGTCATAAACCGTCTCTTATGGGCCTTCAAAGGACGGCGATAGACCGTCCTTTAAACGGCCGGTCATGGACCGTCCTTTAAAACGACTGTCATGGACCGTCTCGTATGAGCCTTCGAAGGACGGTTATTGTCACGCCCCGAAATTCGGTACCCGAGTTGGCCAGGCCCGAACCCGAATTCCAGGATTGTGAGTTGTACTTAAACAAAATATACAACGTAGCCCACATTATAATGATGTATTTTCAAGGCAATCAGAGCAACTAAAAGAATAAAAATCATTATCATTAAATAATGTCCACTAATCAATCCTTAAAATTTTACTTACATTAATAATAATAAAAAAAAAAACAAAATGAAATGAAGTTTAATTAATATTCAAATAAACAAAAGGAAAGCTCTTCGATCTTGCTCAATTAGCTCTTCATGCATAAACTCGGCAAAAATCTATACAGGTGTGAACACGACGGCTCGTAGGGTCACATCATTCCCAAAATTAAAACTTCTACATCAGCATGTAACAATGAATATATAATGAAAGGTCAATTCATAGTGTGTAGTATCGCAAGCCAGTAGGGGCCTCGCACCAAGGGCCATAACTCGCGTTAGTCCCATACCTAACGTGAGAAGTGATTCCAAGATGATAGACTCCTGATCCCGAATAGTCCTATACCTATTGGGGATCGTGGCTCACAAATGTGTGCACCAAAACTGTATTTACGCATCCACAATTTGAATAGAAGATGACATTAATATTCTACTAATATAAATGAAATTCTAAAAATGAATTCAAATAAAACAAAATAACTGTTGATCCATTTTTGGACTTTACCAGGACAGAGCACCTATGCACCCATTTTAGGGATTAACCCAAGGCAAAGCACCGTGACCATTTAGGACCTCCCAAGGCAGGGCACCGTGCATCCAACATTTTAAGGAGTCCGGGCAGAGCACCCACGTGTACATTCACTTAATCTTAAATAAAAAAAAATACGACTTTCATCCTGGAACACGGGCGAGGGATCGAATATTTAAATATGACACATCCTAGAATACGGGCCAGGGGTCAAATGTCCACAATTGCTAAAAAAATGCGGCATGAAATAAACATCCTTTTCGGGAGTGACCCGGGCAGAGCACCCATAACAACATGATCCTTTCTAGGGCAGAGCACCCATAACTTAATCATATTTAAAAGAATGTAGCAATAATCAATTGAATTAATTTCACATATTAATAATCAAATAAATGCATTTTATTTTACGTGCACAAAAAATCAAATGACTTGAATCAAAAATATGAAATAATAATCAATGTAAATCAAAATACATACTAATGTAGGCTTTTCAACCAGGAAGATCACCTACCTATTATGACTGTAGATAATTGATGAAGATCTAAGCTCTCAGTGGTTGATTTGAACGGTCCAGATTATATGGCTTCGACTCAACCAGTCACGAAATTTTTAACTATCGTTAAACTGGTGATTCTATAAGAGTTGTCAAGGCTCTGGAAATCAACTCAAACGTCAAGGCAGAAGTCGACTCAATGGTTAGATCGTGTTCAACTCGTCACACCCAAGTGCATCTTCTTCTCTCGGTCCTATCTTTCTTCTTTCTTTCTCTTATGTTTTCTACTCTCTGTTTTTCTTTTGAATTTCTTGTCTAGATCATCCAACAACAGAAGCTAGAGGATTGAGAGTCGCTGGTTAGAGAAGTTTGCTAGGTACTTAGACGGTTGAGATAACATGGAGATGCTCCCACAAATTGTGGCAGTTGTTTGGAGTAAAATTTCACCGAAGGAGGGAGAGAGATAAGAGAGAGATGATTTGGTCATGGTAGTGACGTGCTGATGCACGTCACTTGAGTTTGTTTTTTTTTTTTTTTCTTTCTTCAAAAAAAAACACAGTCGGCCCCACTCATGAAGTTTATGAAAAATCCACTATGTCCATTTATTTCTTCAGATCAAGTTAGGGCATTAGCCCAAAAATGAGGTTGATCCAAAGCTCAAGTGGGCCACACCATAGGGAACAATGGAACTCACCGTTGAAAAAAAATAGGGTATTACATTCTACCTCCCTTAACAAAAATTTCGTCCCCGAAATTTACTACACTATCAACCATCCTAAAATTATGTATTGCCGCGAATGATATGGATTGCGCTCGCATTTCCTCTAGTTGTGGTGTTTCTTCAAGTAGCAACAAGAATTCGGGTACCAACTGTCCTACGTCTCTTTATTTGTAACAGCCCACGCCTACATTGTATGATATTGTCCGCTCTGGGCACAGTCCGCACGGTTTTGTTCTTGGGGGACTCCCCCAAAAGGCCTCTTATAGTATAGGGTGACAACTCTACATACAACCACCACAACTTCAGACGGCACTTCCGATGTGGGACAAAGCTTCACCTTCACTGTGTGCACAGTAGCCTGCCAGCACAGTAGCCTGCCAGCCACACAGTAGCATGCCAGCCATCTTGGGGCCCGCCCACATATGTGCTCGCCCACGTGTGCCCGCCCACATGTGGCCACAGTGACGGGGCGTCACAATATCCCCCACCGAGGGCAGAGCCGTCCTCGGCTCTGATACCATTTGTAACAGCCCACGCCCACACTGTATGATATTGTCCGCTCTGGGCACAGCCCGCACGGTTTTGTTCTTGGGGGACTCCCCCATAAGGCCTCATACAGTATAGGGTGACAACTCTACATATAATCACTACAACTTCAGACGGCACTTCCGATGTGGGACAAAGCTTCACCTTCACTGTGTGCACAGTAGCCTGCCAGCAAAGTAGCCTGCCAGCCATCTTGGGGCCCGCCCACATGTGACCACAGTGACGGGGGGTCACAGTTATAGACCGTCCTTTAAAAGGACCGTTATGGGCCGTCTCTTATGACCCTTAAAAGACTTTTCAAATTTGACCTATTACAGTCTTCTTCCTGATATACACCTGTTATACAATACATTTCATCACATTCACATTCACATCCATCTAAACCCAAACTACATAAATCCATCCAAACACACAATCTTCTTGATATACACCTGTTATACAATATATTTCATCACATTCACATTCACATCCATCTAAACCCAAACTACGTAAATCCATCCAAACACACAATCTTCCTGATATACACCTGTTATACAATATATTTCATCACATTCACATTCACATCCATCTAAACCCAAACTACGTAAATCCATCCAAACACAATCTTATCCACATTACATTCATCCATGCATAATACATATAAGTTTAACTTCATAAGTAAAAAAATAATCTTATCCACATTTCATCACATTCACATCCATCTAAACCCAAACTACGTAAATCCATCCAAACATAAACTACATCCATCCAAACATAAACAATCTTATTTACATTACATTCATCCACGCATAATACATATAAATAAGTTTAGGTTTAGGTTAGGTTATAAGCTATAGGTTTAGGGAATTGAGAATAGGTTAAGGTTTAGGTTTAGGAAATCGGGTTCGGGTTCGGGATCGGGTTCAGGTTTGAGTTTTCAAGTTTAGGTTTAGGTTTAGGTTAGGAAGTTGAGATTAGGATTAGGTGTAGGTGTAGGTTTAGGGATTTGAGAATAGGTTAAGGTTTAGGTTTAAGAATTCGGGTTCGGGTTCGGGATTGGGTTTAGGTTTGGGTTTTCAAGTTAAGGTTTAGGTTAGGGAGTTTAGATTAGGATTAGGTTTAGGTTTAGAGATTTGAGAATAGGTCAAGGTTTAGGTTTAGGAAATCTGGTTTAGGTTTGGGTTTTCAAGTTTAGGTTTAGGTTTAGGTTAGGGAGTTGAGATTAGGATTAGGTGTAGGTGTAAGTTTAGGGATTTGATAATATATTTAGGTTATAGGTTATAGGTTCAGGTTTAGGTTAAGGTTTAGGTTTAGGTTATAAGCTATAGGTTTAGGGAATTGAGAATAGGTTAAGGTTTAGGTTTAGGAAATCGGGTTCGGGTTCGGGATCGGGTTTAGGTTTGGGTTTTCAAGTTTAGGTTAGGGAGTTGAGATTAGGATTAGGTGTAGGTCTAGGTTTAGGTTTAGGGATTTGAAAATAGGTTAAGGTTTAGGTTTAAGAATTCGGGTTCGGGTTCGGGATTGGGTTTAGGTTTGGGTTTTCAAGTTTAGGTTTAGGTTTAGGTTAGGGAGTTTAGATTAGGATTAGTTGTAGGTTTAGGTTTAGGGATTTGGGAATAGGTTAAGGTTTAGGTTTAAGAAATCGGGTTCGGGTTCGGGATAGGGTTTTAGGTTTGGGTTTTCAAGTTTAGGTTTAGGTTTAGGTTAGGGAGTTGAGATTAGGATTAGGTGTAGGTTTAGATTTAGAGATTTGAGAATATATTTAGGTTTTAGGTCATAGGTTTTGGTTTAGGTTAAGGTTATAGGTTTAGGTTAAGGTTTAGGTTATAAGCTATAGGTTTAGGGAATTGAGAATAGGTTAAGGTTTAGGTTTAGGGAATCAGGTTCGGGTTCGGGATCGGGTTTAGGTTTGGGTTTTCAAGTTTAGGTTTAGGTTTAGGTTTAGGGAATCAGGTTCGGGTTCGGGATCGGGTTTAGGTTTGGGTTTTCAAGTTTGGGTTTAGGTTTAGGTTTAGGAAATCGGGTTCGGGTTCGGGATCGGGTTTAGGTTAGGGTTTTCAAGTTTAGGTTTAGGTTTAGGTTAGGGAGTTTAGATTAGGAATATGTGTAGGTTTAGGTTTAGGGATTTGAGAATAGGTTAAGGTTTAGTTTTAGGAAATCGGGTTCGGGTTCAGGATCGGGTTTAGGTTTGGGTTTTCAAGTTTAGGTTTAGGTTTAGGTTAGGGAGTTGAGATTAAGATTAGGTGTAGGTGTAGGTTTAGGAATTTGAGAATAGGTTAAGGTATAGGTTTAGGTTTAGGTTAAGGTTTAGGTTATAAGCTATAGGTTTAGGTTTAGGAAATCAGGTTCAGGTTCGGGATCGGGTTTAGGTTTGGGTTTTCAAGTTTAGGTTTAGGTTTAGGTTAGGGAGTTGAGATTAGGATTAGGTGTAGGTTTAGGGATTTGAGAATACATTTAGGTTTTAGGTTTTAGGTTTTGGTTTAGGTTAAGGTTATAGGTTTAGGTTTAGGTTTAGGTTAAGGTTTAGGTTTAGGTTATAAGCTATAGGTTTAGGGAATTGAGAATAGGTTAAGGTATAGGTTTAGGAAATCGGGTTCGGGTTCGGGATCGCGTTTAGGTTTGGGTTTTCAAATTTAGGTTTAGGTTTAGGTTAGGGAGTTGAGATTAGGATTAGATGTAAGTTTAGGTTTAGGGATTTGAGAGTACATTTAGGTATTAGGTCATAGGATTTGGTTTAGGTTAAGGTTATAGGTTTAGGTTAAGGTTTAGGTTTAGGTTATAAGCTATAGGTTTAGGGTATAGGTTTAGGAAATCGGGTTCGGGTTCGGGATCGGGTTTAGGTTTGGGTTTTCAAGTTTAGGTTTAGGTTTAGATTAGGGAGTTAAGATTAGGATTAAGTGTAGGTTTAGGTTTAAAGATTTGAGAATACATTTAGGTTTTAGGTCATAGGATTTGGTTTAGGTTAAGGTTATAGGTTTAGGTTTAGATTTAGGTTAAGGTTTAGGTTTAGGTTATAAGCTATAGGTTTAGGGAATTGAGAATAGGTTAAGGTTTAGGTTTAAGAAATCGGGTTCGGGTTCGGGATCAGGTTTAGGTTTGGGTTTTCAAGTTTAGGTTTAGGTTTAGGTTAGGGAGTTGAGATTAGGATTAGGTGTAGGTTTAGGTTTAGGGATTTGAGAATCCATTTAGGTTTTAGGTCATAGGTTTAGGTTATAGGCTTAGGTTTAGGTTATAGGTTTAGGTTTAGGTTATAAGTGTAGGTTATAGGTTTAGGTTTAGGCTTAGGTTAGGTTATAGGTTAAGGTTTAGGAAATTGAGAATAGGTTAAGGTTTAGGTTTAGGAAATCGGGTTCGGGTTCGGGATCGAGTTTAGGTATGGGTTTTCAAGTTTAATTTTAGGTTTACGTTAGGGAGTTGAGATTAGGATTAGGTGTAGGTTTAGGTTTAGAGATTTGAGAATACATTTAGGTTTTAGGTCATAGGTTTTGGTTTAGGTTAAGGTTATAGGTTTAGGTTTAGGTTTAGGTTATAAGCTATAGGTTTAGGGAATTGAGAATAGGTTAAGGTATAGGTTTTGGAAATTGGGTTTGGGTTCGGGATCGCGTTTAGGTTTGGGTTTTCAAGTTTAGGTTTAGGTTTAGGTTAGGGAGTTGAGATTAGGATTAGGTGTAGGTTTAGGTTTAGGGATTTGAGAATACATTTAGGTATTAGGTCATAGGATTTGGTTTAGGTTAAGGTTATAGGTTTAGGTTAAGGTTTAGGTTTAGGTTTAGGTTTAGGTTTAGGTTATAAGTTATAGGTTTAGGGAATTGAGAATAAGTTAAGGTATAGGTTTAGGAAATCGGGTTCGGGTTCGGGTTCGGGATCGGGTTTAGGTTTAGGTTTAGGTTAGGGAGTTGAGATTAGGATTAGGTGTAGGTTTAGGTTTAGAGATTTGAGAATACATTTAGGTTTTAGGTCATAGGATTTGGTTTAGGTTAAGGTTATAGGTTTAGGTCAAATTTTTGAGACAATATTAATGACGGTCAAGGGCCGTCTAAAAGTTTAGAGACGGTTTACGGCCGTCTCTAAAACGTCTTTAAACCAAGCAATTTTAAAGACGGTCCAGAACCGTCTCTAAATCCGTTATTTTTTTTCATTTTTCACGTAGTGTCTAAACTCTCTACAAGACTTTTATATGTGAATCCCCTACAATTTCAACTCTCCATTAATTGTAAGAGATTCACCCAACCTCCCATCACCTTGGTCACCTCAATGGAGCATTACATGTAATGTATTTTATCGTAGGAGCTGAAGCATTGGCAACGCATCATCATTAATGATCAAGGGAGCAATTGAAGAGCTAATTCAAGCATGGGAGAGCTTTCAAAAAGTGACTTAACCATAACACATCAAAGGGACTCAATTCGACAAGTAAGTGGCAATTAGCGAGTCATACTCTCTTTCTTTGTGGAGGAATATTAAGGGTAAGAGTTTATAATCGAAACTCGATAGGTTCTTGTGTAGGACCTAGACTCTTATGTAGGGTTAATTCGCCAAAAACGAGTGTGTACGTGTTAGTCTCTATGGGAGTCTCAGTAGGAATATACGTAGGTCCTTGGACTAGGACTAAGGTTATTGGTTAACCAATTGAACACTAATTAAAATCTCTTGTGGGAGCCTTTGGCAGGAGTGTACGCTAAGTAGGTCCTTGTGTAGGACTACGGTCCTTGTGTAGGGCTGTAAAGGTTGGAAGTGAACTTAATTTAAAACCTCTGATAGTGAAATCCAGTATACTCATGGGTTGAGTGCATCCGTCGAGAGTGAAGTAGGGAAATAGAACAATTATACATGCTTGTGTTTAATTGTTTTTTGAGCACTTGTTTAATATTGCTTATGTGATCGTTTAGATGAATTATAGGTATACATGATTAGACGAATGCTAGGAGTTGATAGTTAGCACATCCCACACACACATGTACACTATCTTGTTTAGACTAGTTGCTTAATTAGTATGTTGCATTTTTTATATTATATGTGATCAGACCCTCTATTGGCTTAGAAGCCTCAAAGTTAATTACCTACTTATTTTAAATTGACCCATTAGCTTAAGTAACAATTGTATTTTTAATAGGTATAAATTTTATTTAGTCGTAATCACCCTCCCTTTAGACATGACTTTCATTCTATAGCTCCACTATGCTTCCATGCATAGCTCATGGCCCAACACCATGCGCAATTTCAATGTAATCTACTTAAGCTTATAATCTCCCTCATTTTCAAGCCCATGCCTTGAAATGAGCTAGTAAAATGGAATGACAGGCGGATCAAACATAGACATCATGGTGGGACCCACGAATTTTATGTGAGATGTAATCCTAGTTCACAAAACACATTTACCTTGTTAGTTCCATCTCCCCAAACAACAATTAAAAGTAATCATTATTCATTTACCATCATTTACTACGGTAAATGGTTAAACAAATTGGGCATAAAAGGAGAAATGATGGTTGTCCATCGAGAAATAGAATTAGCAAGGATGTTTTTAGATTCGTGACCTGATATGAGTCCACCCCCTTGAGATTGTCGGGTGTGGCTTCGGTGAATCCCACACATGCAACACAGTGGGTTACTTGGGCTTTCCAAACTGATGATCAACGTGTATATAAAACATATACATCATAGTGGGCATGTGGGCCCACATGCTGCCACTGGTGGAGACAACATGCATATACACCATATACATCAAGGTGAGCTCCACGGTGTGGAAGGGCCAAGGCTGAAAGAGGGTTTTAATTGTGTGCATCATCATCCCACTATTTTCTACTGCATAACCCACCTAAGATCTGGATTTGCTACATTTTTTGGGCTCATTCCTTAAAACGAGTTTGCAAAATAGATAAAAGAGTGAATTTCTCACAAACATCATAGTGGGCCCACGATTTTTCAACAGTAGGTATTCAATCCTATTGTGTCATACGGTGTGGCCCAACCAAGTACTGGATATGTTTTAATTTTTTGCCCAAGCCTTAAAATGATCAGGGGAACCTAATGGACGGTGTGGATATTGAATATATACATCAAAGTGGGGTCCACAAAGGGGCCGACATGCGGTAGCACCTACACAACAACGTGCTTTACTACTCCCTGTTAGGTGACAACTAGAGCTGGGCAGCACCCGACTCGATGCTAGAGTTTGGGTTACATAGTAACCCGATCCGACTCGAACCGAAACTCGATCCAGTTAGATCCGAACCGATCCAAAACCCAACTAAATCCGGAATCGGGTACTATAAATACCATACTGTTACTTTCACTTTCACCCTACCTTAACCCTACCCGCACCGCCCCGAACCTGAACGAAACCCCTTCCCAGGCCGGCCAGCAACCCGACACCCTCGATCGGAACCCCTTCACCCGTCTGGCAGCACCAGGTAATTTTATTTTTAAATTTTATTATTTTTTTCTATGGTCCACCTTAGCTCGTTTGCGTCCGGGGAGGCTTGGGTGCGATGCGGTGGTGCAACCAAGCTCGTTGGTACGTGGCCTTCCCTGGCTCAGGAACTCGGGTGCAACGTCCCGCCAGGCTGGTGGCCCGACAGAGCTCGCTGGTGCTTCGCCCTAGCTCGGGTGCAGCGTCCCGCCATCTGCTTTTGTAACCGTCTGTTATCCTCTATCAATGTCTTGCAACACCGCTTTATACACGCAGTCCACTTCCATCTTCTTTAGCTTCGCCCAATTTAAAAGGAACGTCAGAAATTTGGTACTCCTACTGTGCACCGAAATTTGGTGAGCACAAATATTCAACCGTCCAAAATCTTTCCGCTTTAACCAGAAGGGTTTCAACGGTTGTGATCCCCTAGGGCATGTAACCAACAAAATCCAGAGAGAGAAATGTTCACCTACAAAGCTATCTTTCCTGCCAAATATGTCGGTTGGTAGAACATCCCAGCCATTAAAAAGGTTTGCCGCACTAAAGATCAATTGGAACAAAAATCAGACAAGACCATTCCACTCTTTAGGTGGGCTAATCCAATAACTTAGGTCTGACCATCGGCTGTCCATTGATTCCAACTATGTAGGACGCTTGATGATTAGACGACCATGTTTTTCTCCCTAGGTAATCATGGTGCGGCCCACATTTTGTTTGGTTCAGATTTTCTACCAAATTGGCATGTTAGTTAGAAGACAACATTGTACGTGAAAGTTCACATACAACAGTGTATGAGAATAATTCTCAAATAGAGAACTGTAGAATGCAGTGTATACAAAAAAAGGTCAAAATATTGATGGTTTGTAGGACCATCGGGCTTTGGCCCAGCCATATATTCCAAGACCCATGATCAGAACCGTTCATCTTATAGGCATCATCATGAATGACCCAACTTAGGAAATATCACTGATTGGATTTTTTGATGGACCCCACAAACGCTTGCAAAGAAACGGTTAATGCTGGAAGAAAAAAAGAAGATAAATGGTTCACACCCTTCACTCTTCAAGCAACCTTTAACCAGATGGACATAGCTTTCAATGATATCTTTTGTGTAAGAGCAAGCTTCTGTTTCTGCAACCAGATAAATGTCGAGGCTGAATACTTCGTTGTTTGGCAAGCGCAAGCTTCTGTTTCTGCAATCAAAATATGATATTTTTCAATCTCAAATCATAAAAAAAGAAAAAAAATCAGAAAATTTCTATCTTTTAATGATCTGGTTACCTGATCCGAAACGTAACCAACTCAATATCTCTGACCGAGTTAGACTCGGTTTGGATTAGCCCAGCCAAGATCCAGTTCGGATCGAGTTAGGCCCGCTGGACTGGGTCCTAAGTCGGATCGAGTTCAGGTCAGGATTTTCACAATACCGAGTTGGACTTAACTCAGTCCGACTCGACTCAATGCCCACCTATAGTGACAATGACAACATTAGTTGTTGCTCTTGTAACCTTTTTTATTTTATTTTTTATTTTGGTGTTGTATATAATAAATATATGTGTGTGTGGGTGTGTGTGTGTGTGTGTGTGTGTGTGTGTTGTGAAAAATTAAGCTCGGCTTTGATACAACTTTGTTGAAATCATGAAACCTAACAAACCCATATCAAACCTAGGTATTAGAAATTCAAATCTAATACCATTGCCAATCCTTGTGCTTTGAGGAAGCACGTTCAATGAAAATAGAACAATCAAAATAACTAGAATAACTAAAACAATTAAGAAATCAAACACGAAATACACCAATTTTACATGGAAAACCCTTGCGAGAAAAAAACACGGTATAAAGCAACAGAGATCTCCACAATAATTAAAAAAAAAAAAAAAAACCTTAGAGTTTCACCATTCACATTTCAATTACAGAACGACCCGATCTCCCCTTCCGATGTGCACTTAGAAAATCCATTCCCAAGCCCTTACAAGTGTAGAGAACCTTGTCACCTTACAAAACCCTTGCCCTTAGATAGAAAACACTCGTATTACCAAGCCATATTCGTAATTAGGCTTAAATACCCTAACTTTCGGAAAACTGTATAACTAAGTTAGAACCCATTGGTCAGACTAACTCAGACCGACAAAACATGCTTTGCTCCTGAGAAAACCCGCACTTTGTCAATTGGCCAATGGAGCCCTGTTGTATTACCCAAGCTGAGCAGAATATAAAGCATTGGTACAACAATCTCCACCTTTACTTATATTTTGCTAAGTCACCCTAAAGATCTGCCATACTCGCCTTCACCTTGAGTGTAGACCACTCCCTGTATTCTCCACTTTGAACGGAGCTCCATCTGCACCTTATGCAAGGGTGCCCAATCTCATCAATGGCTAGTGTGATTGATTAAGCCTAAACAAAACTTAAACTTGTATATGGTCACTGGCTTCGTCAACATGTCTGCGGCATTCTCATCCATATGAACCTTCTAAAAATGAATCTCTCCTAAAGTAATGAGTTCCCGTATCTTATGGAACCTCACGTCGATGTACTTGGTTCTTGTATGATACACTTGATTCAAAGCTAAATGGATAACACTTTGACTATCATAATGCAACTGAATCGTTTCCTGCTTCAACTCGAGTTCTCCAATCAGATCTTTCAACCATAATGCCTCATTTAATGGCTTCTTCTTAGCCATATATTTCACTCCGGTTGTAGACAAGCTATAGTAGACCGTATCGTGTATCCTCAACATATCAATATGGTTGCTAATGTGAAAACATATCCCATAGTGGACCTCCTATTGTCCAAATCTCCTACATAATCCAAATCCACGTAAGCTACAACTCCAACTGAAGCTCCATGTCCCCCGAACATGATCCCAATGTTGACTGTGCCCCTAAGATATCTGAGAATCCACTTAACAACATTCGAATGCTCCTTTCCTGGATATGTCATATATCTCTTGGCCATGCTAATTGATTGGGAGATATCTTGCCTTGTACAAACCATCACATACATGAGACTCCCCATTACACTTGAGTATGGCAGTCGTGACATGTTTGAAAACTCATCTTCTATACTTGGACACGACCTCGATGATAACTTAAAGTGAGTTATTAAAGGTATGTTAACTGTCTTAACACCTTCCATGTGAAACCTCTCTAGCACCTTCTACATATAACCCTTCTGAGATATCCACGACTTCACAAACTCTCTATCTTTGTGAATCTCCATGCCTAGGATCTTCTTCGTAGTGCCCAAATCCTTCATATCAAACTCCTTACTTAACAGAGACTTAAGCAAGAGTATCTCCTTACTATCATTTGTAGTAATAAGCATATCATCAACATATAACATCAGTAGAATGTAGAATCCATCCCTTAGTACCACAATCGTACTCACATTTGATATAGCCAATCTCTACCATGTAGTAATCGAACTGCTTGTACCACTACCTGAGAGACTGCTTAAGTCCATATAGTGACTTCTTCAGCCTACACATGTGATCTTCCTTACCAAGCTCCTTGAATCCTTATAGTTGCTTCATGTAAATAATATCCTCTAAATTCCCATAGAGGAATGTTGCCTTCACACCGAGTTACTTCAATTCCAATTTGGATTCCGCTACCATAGTCAGTAGCACCGTGATTGACGTATGTTTTACAATTAGAGATAAAACTTCATTATAATATACTCCTTCCCTTTGTGAGTACCTCTTTGCTACAAGCCACGCCTTGAATTTTTCACCATCTTTCTCTGTTAATGCTTCATTCCTTTTGAACACTAATTTAGACCTTATAGTCCTTTGACCTTTGGAAGTTCCACCAAGTCTCATGTCTGATTCCTGTGTAAAAATTCAATCTTCTTTGTCATGACGAACATCCACTTATCATCATCCTTTTCAGATTTAACATCTTGAAAGGTGGATGGATCTCCACTCCTTATGAATAATGCAAAAGAAATAATGTCCTCGAACCCATATTGAATAGAAGCTCTAATGGTTCATCTTTCCGTGTTCCTGACTATACTCTCCTAGGTTTCCTGTTGATTGTTTTAGTCAATTTCTTGCTCTTGTTGAATTTCATCTTCAGTAACTGGCTCAATTGATCCACATACACCGACAATCTCTCTGTATCACTATGTGTTTCTAAGTTCCTTGCAATATCCTTGTTGATCTTCAACATTAATACCTCATCAAAGATGACATTTCTATTAATGACCACCTTCTGAGAAATTGTATCACAAAGCTTGTACCCCTTAACACATTTCTCATACCCAACAAAGACGCACTTTCTAGATTTAGGATCTAACTTCGTCCTTTGTCCACTCCGCACATGGACATATGCTGAACACCCGAAAATCCTCAATCCTGAGTAATTGATATCTTTGTCTGTCTAAACTTCCTTTATAACCTTGGGGTCTAGCACTGTAAATGGTGAATGATTTACAATAAAGCATGACATGATAAACGCTTCTACCAAGAAGCTTTTAGGTAGCCCCACACGCAACCGCATACTTCTCGCCCTCTCCAATAGAGTTATGTTCATTCTATCTGCCACCCCATTCTATTATGGGGTCCTTAGAGTTGAGAAGTGCTTCGTGATGTCTTATTCCTTATAGAATTTTATGGATTTGGATCTCTATACTCTGTACCATTATCTGGCCTGAGACACTTAACTTGTCTCCTGATTTTCTTTTATACTTTCACCTTCCATTATTTAAACTTGACAAATACCTCAAACTTGTGCTTTAAAGGTAAACTTAAACTTTCCTTGAGCAATTGTCTCTGAAGCTCATGAAGTATTGTGCTCCTCCCTTAGTCGGTACTGTTACTGGTCCCCAAACATCGAAATGTATTTAATCGAGTACCCCACTGTTAGTATGTGTAGCATACTTGAACCTTACCTTACACTGCTTCCCATAGATATAATGCTAACAAAAATTCACCTTACATGCCTTAACTCCCTTCAATAGTTTATGTTTATGGAGTTCTATCATGCCCCTATTTCTCATATGCCCTAGCCACATATGCCACAGATTAGTGTCATTTGTGATGAATTCCACGTGAGAGGTGGTAGCAACCTCACCTATAACCATGCTCCTAACCAACTTGTATAGATTTTTAATCTTATGTCCATTCATTCACACCATTGCACATCTGGTGACCTTGATTACACTGCAAGATGTGGTGAATGTGCACCCATTCGTATATAAAACCCCCAACGATATTAAATTTTTCTTCAGATTCGGGACATGCCTAACATCACCTTGAGTTTGTATGACTTCATCAAACATTGTTACCTTGATGGTCCCTATTCTGATGGCCTTGCATACTGCGTCATTCCCTATTAGAATACTCCCACCATTATAAAACTTGTATGAATCAAACCAAGTCTTATCCAATCACATATAATGCAAACATCTTAAATCGAATAACCAAGTATCTAAAAGATGATTCATACTTGAGAAGACCGAGAGGAGATCTCCTTTTAAGATCTCTTTTTCCACGCTAGCTGATTTGCATGTATTCCTTTTACCATTGCTTTCTAAGTTATCCTTCTTTTTCTTGCAATATCTCTCAAAATTCCCCTTCACACGACACAATAAAAACATTTGTCCTTAGCCTTTGATTTCGATATAGAATTTTTCTTTCCATCAGACCGAGATTACTCCATGGATCTCCCACATCCTTGACCTCCTTTCGCAACTAACCCTTCCGCCTGAAAGTCATCATCACTTGACTTCTTCCTCATCTTGTTGAAAATGAGAGATGCGGTGATTTCTTTTAGCTTCACTATATTCTTCTCATACAGGTCGAGCTATGTAAATCATAATGTGTGTTGAACATCAACACCATGCATTTGATGGTTCCCCTTTAGGTTATGGGATATCCCAAAAACAAATCGTATAAGGAACTCAGGTGGGACATACCATCTAAAACCATGTGAAGACATGCCTAAAACATATAAAAGCACTTGGTGGGGCCCACCTGAGTTTTGAATGTAGCTGAAACTTGGTATGACCCCTCATCCAAGTGGGACACATACAATGGATGGGCTGGATTCGTGAACCACATCTCGGTGGGCCCAATAAATGATTATCAAGATTTTAATGGGAGGATAACCCCTCTTAACTGTTGTCTGTGAGAGAGGGGTTATCCTCCCATTAAAATCTTGATAATCATTTATTGGGCCCACCGAGATGTGGTTCACCCCTCTCAACTGTTGTATGTGACACCCTGATCTATAACTCAAGTGGTAGAGTGAGTGAAAGATACCTCTTTTCAACACTGAGGTCTTGGTATCGATTCCCTAGTGGGGGTGGCTAACAGTGATGTGTGAACTGACAGTGGGGTGTACTAACAAGTTAACAAAAGAAAAAACTTTTGTATGTGGTGTGGCCCACCCAAGTCATGGATTTTCTTAATTTTTAAGCACGTGGGCCACCATGGAATGGTGCATCTGACTGATGGTGTTGATGTTCGACACACCGTGATGTATGTTGAACATCAACACCGTGCATATGATGGGTCCCCTTTAGTTTATGGGATATCCCAAAAATCAGTCGTATACAGAACTTAGGTGCGCTATAGACATGCCTAAAACATATAAAAGCACTTGGTGGGGCCCACTTGAGGTTTAGATCCGGCTGAAACTTGGTCCGACCCCTCATCCAAGTCGGACACACACACACAATGGATGGGCTAGATTTGTGAACCACATCTCGATGGTCCAATAAATCATTATGAATGTTTTAATGGGCGGGTAACCCCTCTCAACTTTTGTATGTGGTGTGGCCCACCCAAGTCATGGATTGACTTGATGTTTAAGCCAGCGGCCCACCATGAAATGGTACATCTGAATGATGGGGTAGATGTTTGACACACATCATGGTGGGGCCCACACAATTCCCATGAGGTCAACCTAATAGTACTATATATTTATATATATGTAGAGGTGGGCATCGAGTCAAGTCGGACCGAGTTAGGTCCAACTCGACTCGATCTGGTTTTGCCACCCTAATCCAGAACTCGATTCGACTCGGGACCGAGTCCAGTGGACCTGACTCTATCCGAATCGGATCTTGGCTGGGCTGACCCGAACCGAGTCTGAGTCGGTTAGAGATACCGAGTCGGATCGAGTTGGCTACGATTTGGATCGGGTCAATGGATCATCGGGTTGGCGGGCCAGGCATTCGAAAAAGATGATACGGTAGTCATGTATTGATCAAGTCCAACCATTTACTAGTAGAGTAGGAAGAATTGGACTATGGTATACTCATCTCTCCATAGAACATGTGGCGGGGTCATGTATTGATCGGGTCCACCCATTTACTGTACTAGAACTAAGATGAATGGCTTACTGTTTAAAAATAAAACTCAGGAGACAATTTGATCAAATAGCTTTTCTATAGTTTATCTCACTATATTTTTTACCATTAACATTTTATTCTCACCGTCAATTGAATGTCGACAGATCGAAAAATTTCATGCCACATGGACCAAGGGTCCACTGTTGATTAGACCAAAAATGATGTATATCCCATATTTGAAAATAGACAGTTAATAAAGAAATTAGACAGCAGTCCTCATTCAACTGTTAAAATATCACAGATCCAAAGTTAAGATCTTTCAATTTAAGAGATTTCATGAAGCATCATCCATGGTGAGACGCGTGATATCAATACATTGGACCATTGAGGTAGATTATTCAACTGTTAAAATATCACAGATCCAACTTCCAAGGTAAATAAACTATATCCATAAAACGAACAAAGTAAATAAACTCTATCAAAAATCAAAAGTAAATAAACCACGTCCACATACAGACAAATAAAACTTTCATTCATTCAATAATCTGTTTATGATGAATGCCTTTGTGGCGTATAACTAGAGAAACCTTGTTCATAATAGTAACTGTTCATAATCCCAAGGTAGGGTCACGATGTAGTAATAACTCGGTAAGACAGAGGTCGAATCCACGGGGACTTAACTTGTACATATTCTGAAAATAAACTAGAACTAGAAGTAGAATAAAATTTAAACTAAAATCTGGAATAAAAGAGATCAATTGTGAATAAACTATCAATAAGAAAAGGGACACTAGAGCGCCAAGGATCCACTTGTAGCTATTAAGATGCTACCTTACTTGATTCAAAGATCTACGACTGGAATTAGAGTCGTATCATATCCAGTTGGATGATAGAGCAGTAAAAACCCAAAAAATCTGAATTTTCCATTAACATAGTTCTCTCATGAAGCATCCATGTGATAATCGTAGGAAATTCAACCATCCACAATGCCTATAGATAATGGTGAATAACGAATTTTACAGATCACACACTTACAAAATAGATAAGAAGATATCAAAAGCTTTCACAACATCTACTGTAATTTCAGTTACAATAAACCATAGAAAACTGAAAATATTCAATTATTCAAACTAAAAATTAATGAAAATTCAACATGTACTTGAATCAAAGTAAAGTAAACATTAAAATAAACTACAACTTCACCTTTTAGCCCTAGCTAAGAAATTAGTTGGTCTTAGCTAACTCAAAAATAAAAGAAAAACTAAAAGATATACTAGAATTCATGATAAATCGAAGTGGAAGAACATTGTCGGTGCTTCACCTAGGCCTTCTCTCCCTTTCTAAATCCTAAAAGATGATTTGGAATAGACTAGAGACTCTTTTAAATAGTTTTGCAACTCAAACTTTCGTACCACCTCGAAAAAGTTCACAAACCGCCTCAAATTTACGCACTTTACACATCTTCGATGGCAAACTTCGATGTTTAATGACAAGTTTCGATGTCATTGAAGGTCTTCGATGTTATCGAATAATCATCCAGAACTGTCCAGCAAGTTTAGCTCAAAATTCCTGAAATTGTCGATATCATCTAAGGCCTTCGATGACATCGAAGTCTATTTTGAAAATTATTTCAGAACTTTCACTTTTTAAACTCGGAGTTTTAGAATATATTTTTTCTAGCTAAGTTTCAGGATTCCTTTTCTTCACTTCAAATCTTCGATTATTTTCATTCCTCACTTGGTTTCTTTGGATATTTAGCATGTGAATTCTTCATTAATGACTTCCAAATCTCTAAATCCTCATTTAGTAATCTTTTGAGCAAAATATTCCTTTTAGCATCAATTTCACCTTAAGCTCTTGAAATCACCTCGCACATAAAAACATGCATAATTAGATCGATTAATCACTATTATGTTTATAAAACCAAGGCATAAATAGGAGAAAATATGAAATATTTCACACTCAACAGTAACCCCCTCCTCCACCTCCACCTTCACCTTCGTCGTCAGAATCATCCTTCGGTTCTCTTTTTACGGCTTCAATTGCAGGAGAACTCTAGACTGACTCCGAGCTGGAGGTGTCCAAAAGATGGTCGTTTACCTTTACTAAATCGGATGGTGGAGATGTCTTTCCATCGTCCTCATTCATAGATTCAACAAGTTTTTTCAACCGCTTTTTATGATTCGATTTGTATGGCATTCCCAACTGCCTATAAAATGCTGTGGGACTTTTAAAAAACTCTGATGATTTACTCGTGCCACTTCAACATCATGTTGTCTTGGAGGCGGTGGATATTGTTTTCTGGTCCTAGATGTCATTTTCAAGCTTTTTTTACAGCCTCTTTATAATCTTATTCTTCTTGTTCCCTTAAAATGCTCTCTTGTTCTACTCTACTAACTGCGGAGGGCTTGGAGGCAGTTCCTCTACTTAACCCTTCTTCATTTATAATAGGCCTACTTTTATATCTTCTGTGGTTGGTTGTATTGGTTGTAGTTATAGGGGGAGGTTGGAGAAAGTCTTTGTATTTGAGTCGAGAATGGCTCGAAATAAATCTTAAGCTTCTTGAGAATCTTTGCTACATGGTGCAGCGTCTCCTCCCCTGCAAGTCAAATATAATTTCAAGCGATTTGCTTTATTTATAAATTGTTTTCCACACAACTTGCATTGTAACTTTACCTTTCCATTCCAGGAGTAAACTTGGATTCCATAATCCCAAATATCTGCCTATATATCATCTTCCGATGACATATCTACAAGTGTTTATTTTAAAAGAACAATATCTGGTTAGGTTAAGGCAACATAAATAATTAAAATATAGTGATAAATGAACACAATTAGCTAACCATATAATATGAGATTTAAGCAACATTAACTAATTCAAAAGTACAAATGAAAAGAGAGAAATATTCATCCACCCATCAAATATTACAATTTAAGTCCACAAAAAATAATTACAAATATCCTGTTGTAACTTGTAAGCAAATGCAGCCTCTTTCATGCAATTATTCCAGGTACTATCTCATCTTGTTTATCACTCTTCTCATCAACAGAGTTCCCTTTCTCTCAGATTGAACGCTAATCCCGTGTACAAATGAGCAGTTCAACTGATCCTAGTGTAAGTGAGCTTCGATACTTGTTCACGACCCTATTCCACGTAGTAAAGCAGATTTTGATGCCACGATTGAAATTGGAATTGATAATATGTCTCGTGCCATTAACGAGAGCACACAGTATTGTAAATTATGAGATTTCGACTTCCACCCGTCTAAAACATCAAATTCTTTGCCTTTGTACTTTACAAGTAGGTCCTTAAGATAGTGTTGAAGTTCTGATTGGGTTGTTTGCGTTTGAGTCTCAACCTGTGCCGGGAAAGACATGAAATCATCGATCATGTCTCGTTGCTCATCAATGGGAGAACTTGTAACATCCCGGATTTTTGCCAACCTGGGATTAGACGTCCTTAGGCAATGGGTCGATCCTAACACCTTATTAACTTGTCAAAACTCAGTCCCAAAGGCTAAAATCGCTTGTGAACCCATTTCCTTCACAAATCCCACCCTTCACCACCCTGTTCTTTCAATTTTTCTAAGCACTTTCATCCTAGACACTATTTTAAACTAGCTAAATAGTATAACTTGGATCACTTTATATACAAACTACAAAGGCCCAGGTACCACCTCAGACAGAAATTGCTCAGGGCTAAATCCTTTAGAAATTAGGCGAGAAATAGCCAGTGTTAAACTAGAGTACCTGTGAAATTAGCACCAACCACTTTAAATACGATCTACAAGACCCAAAACTTGTAAAATCATTGACGCTAGGTTACCCTAAAATCTAGGATCAATCTCATTACCCGGCTGCTCTCGGGAGCATCTCGAAACTCCGTATCGGATCTGGACCGCAAGTCGGAAGTCCGATTAACACGAAGTTAAGGAATTAGGACCGCCTTGCTAGGCTTGACAACCATCTCGAAATCAAATCTAGATAGTGTCCCAGCGCTATTCGCTTAAGGTCGGAGTGAAGAGTGTGAGAAATGTGAAATTAATTCAAAATAAAATATCTCAAATAGTAATCTGGCACCACTCGCTTGCGGATCAGTATTAAGCAACTAGACCGTCAGAATCAGACCAAATTACACCCTCGGATCAGGAGAAATTTCATACACATATCCATGTACTCGGAATCTCCGATCGAGATCCGCTGACTGTTGAACTGAAACTGGTCTGCCATTTGCGATCTAGAATCCCAACCAAAACGAAAACTTAACTAAATGTAGATCCGGTGTTGGTGAGCTTAAGTCCGACCTTTGGCTCAAGGAGGCCCGCTAGAAGTCCTCCGTTGAGCTGAAACTGACCCGCTTTGGTTATAACCTAAGTATACTTTGACCTGGAGTCTATTTCGATGAGTTTTTAGGCTATATAAGGACCTTAAACCCTCTCTCATTGTAGCCATACGAATTTGAGAGAAACCCTAGAGAGAGAAGAGAGAAAAGAGAGAGAAAGTGAGAGAGAAGTGGGAGATTCTCCCTGCCACTCTTCCCTGCTGCTATCCATGCTCAACCACTCTGTTCTAATCGCTTTCTCGGCGATTCCAGCTTCGTTTCTAGGTAAGAAACCCTAACCCTAAATTGATTTGGGGTTTTGATAGTTGTAGGTTATGAAATAGTTAACCTATTTCGTTCTATAGGTTGCCAAACTGCCATATACAAAAGCTTAGCAAACCTATCGACTTCGTTACGATTCTACGACAAAAGGTGCGGACTTTAGGTGTATAGGTTATGGTTTTCAACACTTTCAATGTCAGATAATGATAGATTCTTGATCTGTATGCAATTGCACATGTACAAAGTACTGTCTGTTTTCTGTTTCGATTAAAGATGAAGAATATGAAATTTTATATACTCTAGGTATTTGTAGAAAGTACCGTATACGTATAAACTTTAAAAATATGTTTGCCATGATTATTTGTTGTATTAATATATTATATATGGATAAAATACTTGTTTGGCGAAAGGGTTCGCCCTAATACATGTTTTTGCTAATATACACTATGTATGTTAAAATAGTGTATTCTAAGTGTTTGTGAAAATGACCGAATGAGTATAGAATTCTCATTCGTGCTCGCCATGACTAATTGTCATGGATTTATGATTGTTGTTTTGGCGATATCCCTTTGAAGAAAGGATTTGCCCTGAATCACGCCATGGCCACTATACGCTATATATATGTTGAAATGTGTAGCCCAAGTGTTTGTGAAAATGTTCAAATGAATATGGAACTTGGATTCCTACCTTCCATGACTATCCGTCGTGGGTGTACGCGTGTTATGATTGGGGCAACTCCCTAGTGAAAGGTTTGGCCTAATGCCTATGTGATCAACATATGTCATGTATGTTGATGTATGTATTTTAAAGTGTTTGTTGAAATGTCTGAATGAGTACTAGTTAGTAAATTGTAATGTGTAAGGGTGTTGAGATATGATTCTCAACCCCTTTAACTATGTGTATGATTTCCTTGGATAGCTGTGTGATTAGAAATTGAATATGTACAAACTCATGCTTATGTTGTACTTCATAACATGCTCAATTGATTGTATGATTTTATCTATGTAATGCATATGTTTAAATTCATGTTTACGTTGTATGATCCGTCATGGGTGGTGGGGGAGTGGAGCAACGAGTGCGTGCAACAGCCCTGGCAGGCCTAAACGGATAATATCAGACTTTGATTATATGATTTGAATCTTGATCCATTACTGCTTTATCTATCTACAATTGATTATATTTGGGGCTATGATTATAGTCCAGACAATCGGTGCCAGAATTGAATTTCTGGCTATGATTCATTTGTCACGTAAGGTGTGTTCGACGAACCCGAGTCGTACTTCGGTTGGCGATAGTGGTTTGCCACACGAAGTGTTTATGCGCTTCATATCGTTTAATTTGTTGTGCACTCGAGCTAGCCGAACTCGTCAAGTAACCCGATCTGTCTAATGTATGTTCACCATGTTTGGTTGCTACTACTTGAACCTAGGGTACCAAACTTACCAGTGAAATCCCTTTTAACCATGGTACCTCGATCCGCTAAGATTCATGAGCCAGGCATGGTGGTATGGGACACCGTGGTCGAGCTGTCGGCCTACCCTGGGGCCACGTGCCTCCCCGTAGTGACCAGTGAGCAACCAGACTCGTGAGCCGATTATGGTGGTATGGGACACTATATTCGTGCTGTCGGCCTACATTGATAAGGTGATGGGGGAGAGGTGTAACTTATGTGCGCAACAGCCCTGACAGCCCTTTGTAGTGACCTCGAGCATACTCTGAATTGCGGTGAGGCGACGAGTTTTGCCGCAGTGTATAGAGTATGAAACTAAGCCTGTATCTGTATAGTGATGAATCGTTAAAAAGGTGATGGGGGAGTGGTGTAACCTTTGTGCGTAACAGCCCTGGCAGCCTTTGCAGGACCTAGAAAACACACCATCGTCTGAGATTAACTAGGACTGACGACCCTAGAATGGATCATGTTTGGGAATGATACAAGGGAGGTACCTTAGTTTCCCAATATTGTTGTTTGAAATGGACTGATAACTACTCGGTAATCATGCTCATCATCACACTGCATGTGCCTGGTAGATGTAGAGCACTGAGGGATGAACGCATTCGCGAACATAAGATGGTGTCGCATGAGGGTGGTTTGGCAAGGGCATTCATCATGTCATTTCATACTTGCATTTAATAAGAGTAGTTAGGATTGTTTGATTGTACTACTTTATCATTACTGCTTGACTAAATTGATAACATGTTAACCTATGCTTTATTGTTCCACTGAGTTGATCACTCACTCCCACGTTACGGGACGGTGTTGTACACACCAACCAGATTTGTTGAGTTTCAGGTGATAGCAATGCCTTGAAGCAGAGCCGAACCACTACTATGATGTTGAGGAGTTCTCCTACATGTAACTCTCTGACAGGTCTATGAAGACCTGGTATTGTATTGACGGGGCTATGGTACTTAGGATAGAAGACATTACACTTCCTCACATGTGGTATATTTTAGAACTGTACTTGTAATTATTTAACCTGGTAACATTATCACACTCTGGAGACCCACCACTGTTTTTATATTGTTTATATGTCTATCACAGTCTTCCGCTTGCAATTTAATTGTCTCTGGAGTATGATATGCTGTTTTGGCTTAATCTCATTCATGTTCAATGCACTAATACCGATAACATTCAATCATCATTCATTTTGTTGCATAAGTGATGCGTTGGAACTCGGGAGTTGAGTTTATGCTTGACCCCCGATTTTCAGGGTGTTACAGAACTAGAACCAACTTGAGGAGTACACAGGCTTGCAACTGCAGTTTTGTCTTTTACAGCTCCCAAAGTTTGTACATAGAATTTGCACAAATTATCAACCGCATCACGAATCTTATCGAACTCAAAGGCACTCTTCTCACCATACAACTTGTTACAGATGAATACAACCATGAACATCTTATATCGAAGATTAAGAACGATTGCAACAGTCATTACTAGATTGCACTCAAACCAATACTTATCAAACTTTAACTACATACCCATGGTCATTAATTGTAAAAAGTCTCGTCCACTACAACTTATGTGCAAGACATCTTTTACCCTCCAAAGTTTTGGCAAAAATATATTTATTGTTGGATACTTGCTTCCTAAAAATTTCTTCATTGTGTCATAAAAAACTGAAAGGAACTTGCAGATTAATTCAGATCTAAACTTGCAGATTAATTCAGATCTTGACCAATCATCATCAGAAGGTAACTAAAGATACGCACTATCATGTTCTGCATAGTGAGAGAATGCATCTCTAAAAGTTATCGCTAAATTTAACATTTCAAAAGTTGAATTCCAACGTATCATGAGATCCAGCTTCATAATTTTCTAAGATGACAAATTCAACCGCTTTACAATCTAATTCTATGTATATAATCGTGAAGGTGACCCCCGTATTTACTTCACACTCTCTCTTATGTTCTCGATCGTTGGCTCAATTATTTTAAGGTTATCTTATACAATCAAGTTTATGATGTGGGCACAACAGCTAACATGAAATATCTTTCCATCAAAATGCAAGTCACTAGTGGCCCTAAATTGGTTCTGCAAATTCGTTATCACGCTATCATTTGCAGAGGTATTGTCTAAATTTATTGAGGAGATTTTCTTCTCAATGCCCCACTCTACAAGACATTTGTACATGTGGTTTGAAATCATTAATCTAGTGTGAGGAGGCACAAGATAACGAAAGTTTATGATTCTCTTGCAGAGCCTCCATTAGGCATCAACATAGTGGGCAGTTAGTGATATATACCCCTTTCATAAATTAGACTATCCTTTCAATTTGAGCTTCTCATTTTCATACATCTTCATGCACACTCTCTTTATTGTTGTACGAGAGACCTCCTATCTGGGGTTAAGGCTTCTAGATAATTTGACAAAATAAGGACTCTCTACCATCTGAAATGGCATTTCATTGGTAATAATAAATTTGGCCATCAACTCATTCACATGGTCTCTGTTATAGGTAAAAATGAACTGACCAGATGTACAAACTCGAAGACTATGGATTGCTTGAGAGCTGAAAAATAACCTCGGCCTCGAAGGTCACCAAAAGACCTCGACGTCGGAGGTCGGCTTCGGCTACCAACTTGGAGGTTGACCTCGACCTCGGTTTAGCCTCGGATAGACCACCACCTCAGAATTCAAATACAATTACAATATATTAAGATAGGATAAGATAGGATAGAATTATCCTATGAGATATTCATCGAGGATATCTTCCGTAATACACTTTCACCATCCAAGATGCCTTGTCATATACGTCACTGCCCTCAAAATGTTATAAATACATCCGCTGACATGAGTAAAGGTACATAAAATCTCTCACCCAAAACCACTCGATACTATATACCATACCTAGATTCCTAGCCTGGCTTTGGCATTGGACGATCCCCTACTCTAGCCAGGGTCTCCTTTATCTTCTTATTGTGCAGGTACTTGAAAGTCTAAAAAGGGTGGACCAAATTTTTACATCAACAGTTTAGCGCCATCTGTGGGAACGATATCAAAGTCGTTCTTGCTTTACCAGAAAATTATAATGGCGAAAAGAGGGCTCTGGCCGCTATTACTGCAACTACTCCTGCACCAACGGAACAGTCTGTAAACCAAGGAGATTAGCCTTCCCAACTCCATGCTCATTATAAGCTTGTAAGCCCTACGCAGCAGTCTTAAAACCGAGGTCGGCTCAGCTCTTTGGAACATCAAGTCGAAGCATTGGCCAGTAACATTAACTGGATAATACAGATTTTGGAGAAACAAACATACCTCCCGACCAAGGGATAGATGCATGGGCAGTCACCGAGGTTTTGCAGCACCTCAAGCACCAGTCAACTCGCAGAGAACCAAACAACATCCTGGGCGGCCAAGCCATGAGTCCTCCCACATCTCAGGAATTCCACACCCGTTGACTCCAACTTGTGTCACGTGTTGAAGAAGAAGAGGCATGGAAAGGCTCCTGATGAGGGTCAAATATTGCATATTAGACCCCATTTATTGCACGATTTTATGTAAATCATAACGCCTAATGTCATAATTTAAATGTGTTTTGTCGCAGGATGAAATAAAAAGTGTGGATTGAAAAATGATATTAAAAGCGTGAATTTGACACTCCGAAATTACCAGAGCTCGGGATGGACTCCAGAAAACCAATAATGAAGATTTTATACGCCTGGGATCTGAGGAAAGCAAGCCAAAGAGGCCCGAAAAGGGTCCAGAATGCAAGATCACATGGTTCCCGCTATCCGATTGGCTCGAAACTTCATACATTTTCTAAGGGCCACAAATTAACCGTACATATAAAATTTCATCCCTTGGATCACTATAGAAGTGCCCCAACTGGCAAATCATCCCACAAACTGTTGATCCCTGGCCCACCAGATACCTGGATATGCCTCAATTTCGGACTCAACGTCTAAAATAATCTGAGGAAATGGATGGACGGAGCAGATTTCGGACGAACATCACTGGGGACCCCACATGAGGGTGGACGTGCATATAGTGCACGCCCACCCGAGTTGCACCGGACCATGCAGTCCGGTCAGAGCAGCCCTTGACCGTGCTTCATTAGGAAAACCAGAAAACGGACAGCGCAAAGACGTTGTCCGTCCGATTTTTTGGTTGTGGGCCCCACCCTTTGAGCATTCGGATGATCTGGACCGTTCATTGTACTCAGAGGTCGGGTTTGACCCTCACCTAGGTGTCCTTTTGGACCCATGCGTGGGTAAACACAGAGATCTCTGGTTAAATGTAAGATGGACGGTGGACCAAATCATCTTGTGGGCCACACCTATTTTACTCCGAAAGTACTCATTTTAGGTTGGTTTTTCGTCATGGAATCAGCTCCCGAGCCGATAGCCAAGAACGAGGGCCCCTGTAAGGCAAAACTCAAGGAACTACGAGGTCAAGTCAGAGATATCCACCAAGCCTATTGCACCCAAGTACCCACCTTCTTACGATCACTCAAAGGGAGGATGACTCGCTAAAAGACTGCATCAGTACTGAAGCTACCCAGGTTGATGGTTATTCTGACTAGATAGCTTTGGCCACCATGGTAGTCGGCCTTAAATGAGGAAAGTTCCTCTTCTCTATTGGTAAAAACCCCCCCAACTACCCTCGTCGACCTACTTAACCGAGCTCAAAAATATTCCAATGCCGAGGACTTCTTTAGTTCACGGAGAGCTACTTGAGAAGGAAATAATTCGACTAAGGATAGGAAGTGAAGGAAAGAAGGGGAGCCCTCTACCATTCATGCCAAAAGAAAGAAAGAGGACGACCAAGATCAAGGCCAATATGCCTTGACATCAAATACTGAGGAGCACATCGACTGACCGACCTACTCGACTAAGAGCGATCTCCTTTTTAAAATGGAAAAATGTGATCATGATTCTACTATTATACTTTCTACTGCTTTATGGGCTTCTATAATAAAAGAACTTCCCCAAGTTAGGGGAAGAAAATTCTTTTAAATGATTTCTAGACTATTCGAACTATACGGTCCACTGAAGACTTTCTTTAGTACGAGGAAAAAATAATCATCAACTAGTTGTCCAACCCTTAGAGAAGGGGTCATACCACTAATTAGCAACACTACTCGGACTACATGACTGACTACGAGGGCTTCCCTTAGTGCAAGGAAAGAAAATCCTCTACTATGAATTCTACTATGAAAGAACCTCCCCAGGTCAAGGGAGGAGTATTTCTTTCAATTCCCTGCTATCCATGTAATGCCCCATGTTTTCAGGACCTGAGTATATGACCCGTTTACCAAAAACCCTAGTGTTAACCTAAAGAGAGCTATATATATATATATATATATATATATATATATATATATATATATATATATATATATATATATATATATATATATCCTTTTGAGAGTTAGCAGTTTAGCGTAGAATGGACAAATCAACATAAACGAAAATTTACATTTACGTTTAGAATATACAAGAGGTTGCCCACAATGACTTATACAAATCAATGTCTTAGAAATTAACGAATACAATATTTACATGATTTAATACATGAAAATAATGAAAAGGATATAAATTTGAGTCGTGAGACCGTGCAGCTTCTCTTGGCAATACAGTCATGCGTCCCTGTCACTTGTACCCGGCTCCTCATCAGTTTGAACTTGAAAATCACTTAAGCCACCTGTGCTACCTATACGGTTATATATTTGATGGATGAGTGGCCAACTCAGTGTTAATTTTCCTCAAGATTACATATCGCTGCCTTAGACAAGTATAGCGTAAAAGCAACAAGGCATACAAAACATAATAAAATGGAGTCTTATTATATGCATGGATGCGTGAATGTATCATTGACCCAGGGATGCTCATCCGTTCAGAAGTTGGGCTCGTCACCCATGCAAAAGATAGCCGTTAGTGAAGCACATCACGTACCGCATAACGACTGTCCATCGTACATCATATACGTAAATCGATGGATGATAGTCTGTGCCATGTATGCATGATTAGCCAAGCCATTATTAGTCCAATTACAATCAGTCAGTTTAAATAAGCTCAAGGTCACTACGGGGGGCTTCTCACCTAGCTTAGGCCGACAGCTCGGGCATAGTGTGTAACACCCCATACTTTTCAATACTCCGGTGTTATCATGAGGACCTAGGTTAGAGTAAATGATAACTCAATTCGTCTGAACGCTCACCGTCGTTCTAGCTTGAGTTGGTAGTTAGGGGCAAAGACCAAGTCATCCAACCATTTATTTTCGAGATGGACCATTACATCACCTAGAGAACCGTATTAAACCTCATGAGGCTTAATTGTTGGAATCTAATTGGAATAAAATGCCAGACAACACCCGTTGAGTTGATTGAGCTATGGACAAATCAGCTTCAAGCCTTAAGTCACAAGACTCATCATTCCTTAGGCTTACAACAAATGTTTGGGCGATGCATCCCTATAAATCACCTTAATAGACAAATTGGACCGTCCACTGTCAATATCGAACTCCAAGGATCACTAATGGTCAGGTTTGGATTCGAACTTCATTGGTAGGCAAACCTAACTGACCATCATAAATTTAAGAGCCCTAGATCCCTATAGATCGGCATTGATTAAGCCTACAAGAAATTTGTCCATCCAGGTACGGGATCAATGGATAGGTTTCCATTTATATAGTCTTTAGGACCCCTCATCATCTGCTCACGGTCTGATAATCTAGGCCGATCATTAAAATTCAGATTTCACTCAGGAGCCTCGACTGACTCTTAAGCCACTTGGAAATCTTGTTATACAAGGGTTAAAATTCATAATCACTCGTCTAACTAATAAGTGAGAGTAATTGATTATAGAGACGATTGTTGAATTTGCCTAAAATAGGGATACGAACCATTTGGGATGTTGGCGATCAGATTCAGAAAGGATCTGACCGTCAGATTAACAAAAATTCATGGTTAAAGTCCAAGAATTCAAAGTATGGCTCACCTGAACTTCAAATCAACCCCATCATTGGACTCAGGGCCTGATACGCATCAAGGAATTAGATGAACAGTTCTGATCACGGATGTGGACCATATTCCACCTCGAATCAACGATAACTAACATTAATGGCCATAAATTCAGATCATATGGCCCACCTAAGTCACAGATCTGCTTCATTCTTTGGACAGGGCCATTATACGAGCCAACAAAATAGATGAACAGAGTGGATCGGGTTCACACACCACTGCAGACCCCACAGGGCAGTGAATGTACACATGAAATTACATGCACCCGCTGTGGACCAAACCACTGGCACGATCAGACGATCGCTGACCCGTGCTCATCCGAAAAAGGAAGGGATTTCTCTCCTTTCTTTTTTTTTTTGAAATTTTGTCCGCCCAAAAACAGATGAACGGACAATGTCCGTTTGGGGGGATGGTGGCCCATCATCATGGCCCCAATGAATGATTCAAACCGTCCATGTTCTGGAGGACCCAAACCCGTGCAAACCCTGCCCAATTTCACCAGATTTCTCGCACACGGTGATTGCAAACACCAGCGCACGAAGGCTGGTTGTGTTTCTTTTCTTTCTAAAAATGGAAAGTTATCGGTTCTCTTCCACGTTGACGATCCACGTGAGCTATTTTCCTTGCATCTTGGCCCTCCATGTGGAAGCATCCAAGCCCTACATTCGCTGCTCTTGAGGGTTTCCTTAAAAGAAAAACTAACACAAATCTAGTCCGTGCATTCTCCATCTAACAGTCTCAGATTGCTCAGGTCATCAAGAAAAGAGAGAATAAAGTGTGAGGGTTCACTTCTCTACTCCTTGCAGTCGTACCTTCAAAACTCGCCCGTTTCTTTCAAAGCTCGAACCCACCACGAAAACCAATTCGAAGCTTCAAAAATAATGGTCAGGAAGCATGCTGGGATCGAGTAGAACTGATCCCACGAAGGAAGACTCATCATATTTCAAGTTTTCATTAACGGCCAACGCATCTCACCAAGCTGCACTCGCTGAGTCTCCTGGGTGACTCTGCTCGAATCGGTTTGTGTCCGGTTCAGCTCAGACGCTGCTGGTCGTGAGAAAAAGAAAGCAGAAGAGAGAAGGTAGAAGACTGGGAAAGAGATAAGACCGAGAGAAAGAGAGAGAGAACAGCGTCCTCTGTTGCCATTCTTCTTAATGCCAACCTGCTGCCGCACCAGTTTGATTCGAACCACGACCAGAAAATCGTTTTCAGGTACCTTCTTCGACTGAGCTCGGGCCAACTGAGTCAACTCAGTTGGTCGGCTCTCTATTTTTAAACTGTGAGAGGGACCTTTGGACCATCACAGTGGGCCGCACCTGAGAAACATCTCAGTGGGCCGCTCCATACATCATTGCGTGCCTCACCTGATGAGCTCAGTGGGCCGCACAAGCTAGGCAAGATCCAAGCTAGCTAAGAAGTGGGTCATGCTTTGCATCTGAATTGTGGGCCACAAACAGGTCCAAAATCGAGCCTTCAGCTGGCCATGAATGGGGCTGAAAATGTCCATCAACAAGGTCCTGATTTGGGCTGCAAACGTCTCACCAGCGGTGCCTTGGTTTGAGTTAAACATAGCCTCAGCTGGGCCTTGAATCAGGATGAAAAGCAGGCCTTAATTGGGCCATGAGAAGAGTTGAAAACTGGCCTCAGATGGGCCATATGTTGTGCTAGAATCAGCCTAGGTCCAAGACAAAAATCAGGCCAAACCGCACATGGGCCTGGACTAAGCCCAGTCCTGTTGGGGACCACATCACGTGTACAGAACCGTGCCGGGTTAACAGTCAGATGACTTTGTAATAAGAACGTGGAGTGTGTTCTAACAATTGGGACCGTCCAAATGTTTTACGGTTTTCAAAGTGATGGCCAAGATCCTTTGTTTAGTCTGGTTTTTGGAACATAGGTCATCCATGGCACATCCCAGTAAATGGATGGTCCTGATTAATACTCTCTCTCCCATAATTGTTGTTTTATCAGCCCATGGCGCCTCATTCTCACCATGTCATTTGATGAAAGGTCAAAAAGACAACAGAAGTCCACATTACAATCGAATATAGCATGTGATTTTTAGAATGTTTGTACCAAAATCCATGTGGATTAAATATTTAATACTCATCTTACCATGACCATAAAAGATATTTGAGAAACATGTGACATGGATTGGAAGAGGAAGATAGAGGAGAAGGAGAGAATTTGAGAGCGCCTAGAGTCTTTGGCTGCTGTCTGGTTGATACTAAGTCAACTCGGTATCCTTCTTTGAGCTTAGCTTCAAGAGAGTACTGGATTGGGGCCTATTACCATAAGTTTACATCAGAAATCTTGGCTCGATAGTTGGATTCGTGGATGACTCATTTTTCCACCGAGTCAAGCAACATAGAGTCAAGATAAGGTCTTCTTAACTCAATGGATCTTCACTGAGTCATTGGTCTTTTGTAAGCCAGTTTTAGTATCAATTAATGTGAGTGGGGATCGGTCGTGTTCAGGTTAGCGTTCCCTCAAGTCAAGATAAGGTCTTCTTAACTCAATGGATCTTCACTGAGTCATTGGTCTTTTGTAAGCCGGTTTTAATATCAATTAATGTGAGTGGGGATCGGTCGTGTTCAGGTAGCGTTCCCTCACCGGTTCATGGTTGAACTCGACGCCGAGTTGGGTCAAATCAGGTGACTTACTTCCATTGATTAGTAGGTAAAATCATTCTGTTAAAGTGATGAATCAGTTTCTAATCGCATTGTTTCAAGTGGAGTAAGATATTCAAAATCCTCAATTAGGATTTTATTCATTTGAGTTAATGTTGTGCCGAATCGCCCCTAGGGCAAGTTGAATCGTAAATCAAGGCAATTTAGTCTCCAAGCTTCTAATAGATTTCATATTAGGATTTAAGTTGGGTTTAATTAAGTTAAATTTTGACTGAAATGTAGGGATTTGGAGTTTCTCATTTTTGTTCATGTTGGAGTCTATACTCGATTGAAGCTGCACTCTAAGGTGAGGACTCACCCTTTGAGCTTCCCACTTAAATTCACCAACCCAAACATGAACGATACTTTGATTTTATGTAGTTGGTAACTCTAAATTATTTAGTTTACTTATTTCGTTACATGAATATGCTAATACGGTGCATGATTGGCTCATGTAACGTATGAATGTTGTGTCTCTTTAATGCTAGTAACATGAATGATTCGGTTGCCACATATTGTAGAGTTTGTTAATTAACCAAATGTTGTTGTTTGTGATTATCTTATGGATTGAATATAACTTATCAAGGACTTACCATCTTGCAGGCCCTATTTGACTTATACGGGCTTGATCACACACCTGACTTATATAGCTTGGACCACACTTTGCCTTACATGGATTGGACCGCATAATTACTCCATATGGTTTGTACCGTTAATTTTCCCTTGTTGGCCTTGATGGAACATTGGTGCCTTTTGTGGCTAGTTGATTCTCTTTTCATTTTGCGACGTTCAATCGTATGGTGATTTTCGGGTGGAGCAGGTGTTCGCTTAGCGATTTTCTAGCCATCTTGCGGTGTTCACGTACGATATGATTTTCGAGTGGTCTAGAGTTTGTATGTTACTTATCTCTTCATCTTACCGTATTCAGTCATACCATGATTTCCGGTGGAGCAGGTGTTCGCTTAGCGATTTCCTAGCCATCTTGCGGTGTTCACGTACGATATGATTTTTGGGTGAAGTAGACGTTTGAAGCTTGACTTTCTAGTCATTATATGGAGGTCGTAAGATTGACTGTTTTAACTATCTGGACACGTCCCTTTGCATTGCGGTTTTCATTACATTCCCTTAATGTTAAAATTGTGTTAACTAGCTTAATTTTGAATGCATGATCATGATTCTTGAATTGCATTGTTTAAAATGCCCCTTCTCATATATTGCGATGTATGTTGGATTATGAATGATGAGTGCGTAATCTTGGAGGGTGCCCCTCACTGCGATAGCCATTGAAGCTATCAAACCGTAATAGTTGATGCAGGTGTAGAGCGAACCGATACTGTTCACTGGGTTGCTAGAGCAGATCGGGTAGCTGAGGAGCTAGACCGGGTCCCTACGGCCCATATCGAGCTCCATTGCTTGATGATAGATTCTTGCTTTTGTTTTATGGACTTTGTTATTTGGGATTGTATAAGTCCTATATGGGTACTACGTTTGGATTTTTATTATATTTGGAACATTTTTACTTCATTGCATGGTTTACTCTAGCTTCGTTACTGCTAACTCTGATTAGTAATAAGCGGTTCAAATTTACACTAAATTTTTTAGGTTAACACTCGGATTTTTAGGAAACGGGTCATATACTCGGGTCCTGAAAACACGGGGCATTATAGTTGGTATCAGAACGAGTTTAGATAAACCAGGCCTTAGCAAGAACAGGACTTATACAACTTCAAATAACCTAAAGTTTCACTGATAAAATTTGAGACTTGAAGCTAGGTCTTATTCCATTAACATTAGGGTGTTTTTTGAATCTAGAAACATAAATTTTAGGATCCCTTGTGATTTTTAGGCTTAGCCATTTGAACTTAGAAACAAGAACTTAGGTTCTCTTGTAAATTATAGTTGTTTGATATTGGGAACTAAACTCAAGAACTGTAGAGAAACAAGTACCCACCATGTTGTGCATTGAATCAAACATAAGCGCTTTATAAACTTAAGGAATTAGACTAGGATTTTGTAATTTGAATCCCCTAATACACCTCTTTGATTATAAACAACATCTCTCATATGTTCTAACAATTAGAAATAAGTAATGGTGAAATTTTAGAATTTTAGGAAAAATTTTCAACCCTAGGCTAGGCTTATTGAGACTAAACTTTGGAAATTAGATGAGTTCAGCAGACCTTAAATCCAGAATTTAGGCGTTGTGGAAAGTTAGGGTTGAATTAAAGAACTCATAAGTCTAGACCCCTTGTAGTCCATCTCAGGACACAAAGATAACCTTAAGATTATCATAGAACCTTAATTGTAGGTCGAAGACTAGAAGACGTGGGTATAAGGATGCTTAGATGGTCATCTTAGGGTCTGTGGAGTTGTTACACCTAATCGCAAAAGGTAGGGAGTTGTTGAGCACCTATCGATTTGAACAATGCTCCAGTTGCATGATTCGTATAAACTACCTTACTATCTTAGGTTAAGACTTGTTTAAACTTATCAGGACGGGACAATGATAAATCCTTTCTTTCAACAGGATTATGTCCTCAAATTCTCATCGTTCAAGATCGCGAACTTTTCATTTGCTGGCTTCATCGACAGACGAGGTGGTTAGAGAAGGGAGACCTGAGCGCTCTCCTGCACCTCCAGTTAGGCCAAGTGGCCCTGAAAGAGAGCCTACGTCAGGAACGATCCCGTCTTAGTCGCCTGTGAGTCATGTGGGCACACCTCCACCAAATGCGCAACCTGAAACCCCACCTGGCGATGTTATTAGTCAGTTAACTACCGTCATAATACAACAACAGGCTTCGATCACCACATTGTTAGAGGCTCTCCAACGTAATATGGATGCATTGGCCTCGAAGACCGAAGAAGTTAGTGGGGCAGATATGTTTGAACGGTTTCAGAGGCTGAGGCCACCATCCTTCTCAGGGGCACCAAATCTAGTTCTAGTAAAACACTGGCTGAATAGAATGGTCAAGATGATGAGATCGCTAGGTTGTTCGGATGCCCAAAAAGTTATTCTCGCCACTTATACCTTGGAAGACAAGGATGATATATGGTGGGAAGGCGTGCTAAGAAGAGTCTCATCTGATTATGGGTGGACCTGGACTGAGTTTGAGGAAAGGTTCAATGAAAAATACTTTCCTCCGTGCTATCGTTATGAGAAAATATCTGAGTTTCTCAAATTGGAACAAGGGAGTACGACAGTGTCGCAATATGAAGCGCGCTTTAACGAATTGTCATGATATGTACCAAAGGCTATTGAGGATGAGGAATATAAATTGGAAAAGTTTAAGGAAGGTCTCCAACCTGAAATCCAGTCGAGATTGTGCACCTTCGACTTTACTGACTTCATTGATATCGTGGACAAAACCATGCGAGTAGAGAATGACTTTGAGCGTAGGGCCAAAACACGTGCTCTTATTCGAGGTTCAGCAAGCAAAGCCAAGACAGCGCCATTTATATCTCCTATGCCTAAGAAAAGGGTGAAATTCACATCTCACCCAGTTCTTTCTTCAAGTCAGGGTAGGTTCTACAGCTATTGTGGCAAACCTGGTCATATCTTAACGCGGTGTTTCAAGAAACAGCGAGATGAGAGGACTTCTTTGAATCCTGCTTAAGCCTCGCAACCTCAAGCACAAGATCGAGGAGCTCATCGCATGTACGACTTACATACACCCAACCCTAAGCAAGCAAACCAAGGTACGATCTTTATAAATCTTCCTTGGTAGTTATAAGGTAGTTCATAAGGATTATAAATTTTTAAGAATGCGTAGTAATGTGAATAAAATAATTAGATTATAGATTTTAGGATAGCACCCAAAATCGTTAAAATGCAGTGTTTAAGCATAATGAACCATTTAGGCCCATACCATAGGAAAACATGAAATTAAATAACATATCTCAAATGAATGGAATGATCAGAAACACGAATCGACGGAACCATATTTAAGCAAAGTATATATGGTTTGACGTGAATTCTAAATCCTGATGGTTATAATGATCTCAATGCCCTGATCAAGCAGAAGATCGATACTCACTGGGATTAAGAAAGATACTAGTAAGCTCATTGCCCGGCCAGGCAGAAGTTTGGCATATCAGGCTCGGACCAACCATAACTGTCTGTTCGTGTTAACCCGAACACTGAAAACATAAAACTATTATCCTTCTTTTTGACGATGTGGAACGATCGTTGTAAATTTCAAACATACACACACTCACATGAATATAGAATAGTAGTAAAAATCTTCATTACCTCATGTGAGCAAACCCTAAATCTAAATTGATACTAGAGGAAATTGGGATGAGCATGGTCGAATCTTGTGAGCGAGATTCTTCTTTAAGGGGGGTAGATTGTAACAACCCCAGTCTCTTAGTTAGACGCATTTCATGGGGAAAGTAGTGAACGCTTAGAGACACAAAAAACAGATTGTCTTCGTCCCATTTAAGGTAGAAGTATTGAATTTCAGGGATGAAATTCTCTTTAAGGGATGTAGATTGTAACACCCCGTACTTTTCAATACTCGGGTGTTATCATTAGGACCTAGGTTAGAGTAAATGAGAACTCAATTCGTCTGAACGCTCACCGTCATTCTAGCTTGAGTTGGTAGTTAGGGGCAAAGATCAAGCCATCCAACCATTTATTTTCGAGATGGACCATTACATCACTAGAGAACCGGATTGAACCTCATGAGGCTTAATTCTAGGAATCTAATTGGAATAAAACGCCAGACAACACCCCGTTGAGTTGATTGAGCTGTGGAAAAGTCCGTTTCAAGACTTAAGTCACAAGACTCACCATTCCTTAGGCTTACAACAAATGTTTGGGCGATTCATCCCTATAAATCACCTTAACAAATAGATTGGACCATCCATGTCAATATCGAACTCCAAGGATCACTAATGGTCAGGTTTGGATTCGAACTTCATTGGTAGGCAAACCTAACTGACCATCATAAATTTAGGACCCCTAGATCCCTTTAGATCAGCATTGATTAAGCCTATAAGAAATTTGTCCATCCAGGTACGGGATCAATGGCTAGGTTTTCATTTATATAGTCTCTAGGACCTCTCATCATCTGCTCACGGTCTGATAATCCAGGCTAATCATTAAAATTCAGATTTCACTCAGGAGCCTCAACTGAGTCCTAAGCCACTTGGAAATCTTGTTATACAAGGGTTAAAATTCATAATCACTCATTTAACTAATAAGTGAGAGAAATCGATTATAGAGATGATTGTTGAATTTGCCTAAAATAGGGCTACGAACCATTAAGTATGTTGGCGATCAGATTCAGAAAGGATCTGACCGTCAGATCAACAAAAATCCATGGTTAAAGTCCGAGAATTCAAAGTATGGCTCACCTGAACCTCAAATCAGCCCCATCATTGGACTCAGGGCCCCATACGCATCAAGGAATTAGATGAACAGTTCTGATCACGGATGTGGACCATATTCCACCTCGAATCAACTATAACTAACATTTATGGCCATAAATTCAGATCATATGACCCACCTAAGTCACGGATGTGCTTCATTCTTTGGACGGGGCCATTATACGGGCCAACAAAATAGATGAACAGAGTGGATCGGGTTCACACACCACTGCGGACCCCACAGGGGAGTGAATGTGCACATGAAATTACGTGCACCCGTTGTGCACCAAACCACTAGCACGATTAGACGAGCGTTGACCCGTGCTCGTCCGAAAAAGTAAGGGATTTCCCTCCTTTCTTTTTTTTGAAATTTTGTCCACCCAAAAACAGACAACAGACAACGTCTGTTTGGGGGGATCGTGGCCCATCATCATGGCCCCAATGAATGATCCAAACCATCCTTGTTGTGGAGGACCCAAACCCGTGCAAATCCTGCTTAGTTTCACCAGATTCCTCGCACATGGGTGATCACAAACACCAGCGGACGAAGGCTGGTTGTGTTTCTTTTCTTTCCAAAAACGGAAAGTTCGGTTCTCTTCCACGCTAGCGATCCGCGTGAGCACTTTTCCTTGCATCTTGGCCCTCCATTTTGAAGCATCCAAGCCCTACGTTCGCTGCTCTTTAGAGTTTCCTTAAAAGAAAAACTAACACAAATCCAGGCCGTGCATTCTCCATTTGACGGTCTCAGATTACTCAGGGCATCAAGAAAAGAGAGAATAAAGTGTGAGGGTTCGCTGCTCTACTCCTTGCATCCACACCTCCAAAACTCGCTCGTTTCTTTCAAAGCTCGAACCCACCGGAAAAACCAATTCGAAGCTTCAAAAATAATGGTCAGGAAGCATGCTGGGATCGAGTAGAACTGATCCCACAAAGCAGAACGAAGGAAGGTTCATCATATTTCAAGTTGCCATTAACGGCTGATGCATCTCACCAAGCCGCACTCGCTGAGTCTCCTAGGTGACTCTGCTCGAATCAGTTTGTGTCTGGTTGAGCTCAGACGCTGCTGGTCGTGAGAAAAAGAAAGCAGAAGAGAGAAGGTATAAGACTGGGAAAGAGAGAAGACCGAGAGAAAGAGAGAGAGAGAACAGCGTCCTCTGCTGTCGTTCTTCCCAATGCCAACCTACTGCCGCACCAGTTTGATTCGAACCTCGACCTGAAAATCGTTTTCAGGTACCTTCTTCGACTGAGTTCGGGCCAGCTGAGTCAACTCAGTTGGTCGGCTCTCTGTTTTTAAACTATGAGAGGGACCTTTGGGCCATCACAGTGGGCCGCCCATGAGAAACATCTCAGTGGACCGCTCCACACATCATAGTGTGCCTCACCTGACGAGCTCAGTGGGCCGCACAAGCTAGGCAAGATCCAAGCTAGCTGAGAAGTGGGCCACGCCCTACATCTGAATTGTGGGCCACAAACAGATCCAAAATTGGGCCTTCAGCAGGCCATGAATGGGGCTGAAAACGTCCATCAACAAGGTCCTGATTTGGGCTACAAACGTCCCACCAGCGGGGCCTTGATTTGAGCTGAACATAGGCCTCAGTTGCGCCTTGAATCAGGCTGAAAAGCAGGCCTCATTTGGGCCATGAGATCAGCTAAAAACTGGCCTCAGATGGGCCATATGTTGTGCTGGAATCAACCTAGGTCCAGGACAAAAATCAGGCCAAACCGCTCATGAGCCTGTACTAAGTCAGCCACACAATGGGCCTGGACTAGGCCCAGTCCCATTGGGGACCACATCACGTGTACTGAACCATGTCGGTCCAACAGTTGGATGACTTTGTAATAAGAACATGGAGTGTGTTCTAACAATTGGGACCATCCAAATGTTTTACGGTTTTTAAAGTGATGGCCAGGATCCTTTGTTTAGTCTGGTTTTTGCAACATAGGTCATCCATGGCACATCCCAGTAAACGGATGGTCCTGATTGATACTCTCTCTCCCATAATTGTTGTTTTATCAACTCATGGCGCCTCATTCTCACCATGTCATTTGATGAAAGGTCAAAAAGACAACAGAAGTCCACATTACAATCGAATATAGCATGTGATTTTTAGAATGTTTGTACCAAAATCCATGTGGATTAAATATTTAATACTCATCTTACCATGACCATAAAAGATATTTGAGAAACATGTGACATGGATTGGGAGAGGAAGATAGAGGAGAAGGAGAGAATTTGAGAGCGCCTAGAGTCTTTGGGCTGCTGTCTGGTTGATACCAATTCGACTCGGTATCCTTCTTTGAGCTTAGCTTCAAGAGAGTACTGGATTGGGGCCTGTTACTACAAGTTTACATCAGAAAGCTTGGCTCGATAACTGGATTCGTGGATGACTCGATTTTCCACTGAGTTGAGCAACACCGAGTCAAGATAAGGTCTTCTTAACTCAATGGATCTTCACTGAGTCATTGGTCTTTTATAGGCCGGTTTTAGTATCAATTGATGTGAGTGGGGTTCGGTCTTGTTCAGGTTAGTGTTCCCTCACCAGTTCATGGTTGAACTCGACGCCGAGTTGGGTCAAATCAGGTGACTTATTTCCCTTGATTAGTAGGTAAAATCATTCTGTTAAAGTGATGATTCAGTCTTTGATCGTATTATTTCAAGTGGAGTAAGATATTTAAAATCCTCAATTAGGACTTTATTCAATTGAGTTGAAGCTGTGCCGAATCGCCCCTAGGGCAAGTTGAATCGTAAATCAAGCCGATTTAGTCTCCAAGCTTCTAATAGTTTTCATATTAGGATTTAAGTTGGGCTTAATTAAGTCAAATTCTGACTGAAATGTAGGGATTTGGAGTTTCTCATTTTTGTTCATGTTGGAGTCTATACTCGATTGAAGCTGCACTCTAAGGTGAGGACTCACCCTTTGAGCTTCCCACTTAAATTCACCAACCCGAACATGAATGATGCTTTGATTCTATGTAGTTGGTAACTCTAAATTATTTAGTTTACTTATTTTGTTACATGAATATGCTAATATGGTGCATGATTGACTCATGTAACATATGAATGTTGTGTCTCTTTATTGCTAGTAACATGAATGATTCGGTTGCCACATGTTATAAAGTTTGCTAATTAACCAAATGTTGTCGTTTGTGATTATCTTATGGATTGAATTTAACATGTTAAGGACTTACCATCTTGCGGGCCCTATTTGACTTTTATGGGCTTGATCACTGTAACGCCCTGGAAATCGGGGGTCATGTATATACTCGACTCCCGAGTTCCTGGTGTCACTTATAACCAGTTTTCATTAATATGTGATTAATCTAGTCTAAATGCGCAGCCTGGAATTTCCTAGAACATGAAGTACAACCACACAAGTCCACTGAAATGAAAGTGACCAAATACAAATACATATATACAGGTCCAAACGAATATAGATGGGTCGCCCAAGGCGTTGCCCAACATAATCACAAAAATATCGTGACCAAAAGAATAGGGCTGAGTCTGCTACTCAGCGATCCAACGTCTCATTTACTAAGCCGATGGAGACCCGCTCATCATCTGGAAGTAGGAGAACTCGTCCTCCTCCTCGAGGCTCGCGTCACCGGGCTCCTCATACTCAGCATCACCTGCAGTTACAGACGAGTTTGGTTGGTGTTTTAAAACACTGCCCCAGAGTGGGAGTGAGTGATCAACTCAGTGGGTGCTATTAGTCTTAAGTTTTAACATGCATCAATTAAATTATGGATTTAATGAAAGGCAATACATTCATAAGCACCTAACAAATCTTATTAATGCGTGTACATGATGGATGATATGATGCATGCCCTCGCCACAACACTCCCTCGAGCGATTCCATCTAACGATCGCGTATAACCAACACTCCCTCAGAGCGACCTCGACTGCCGAGTCGCCAACCTAGCTAGTGCGATGCGATGATAATGTTAGTCAAGTTCTTAGTTAATTCCATTCATCTAGCAGGTTGGGGAAACCGATACACCCCACGTATCAAGTGCCCTGAACTGGTTGCGAGGCCAAGGTCCCCTAATGTGTGAAGCCAAGACCCCGCGATCCTTGATCCTGTCGGGTTTCCCATCCCCGACTTCAAGCACATGGGGAGTACTAAGAAAAAGAATCACTCGAGGTCACTACGGGGAGGCGCGCCACCCTAGCGTAGGCCGACAGCTCGGACACAGTGTCCCATTCCACCATGCCCGGCTCACGAGTCGGTGGATCGACTTCAAATGGTTAGCAATGGGATACAATGGTTGAAGGGTGTTCCAGGTTCCATACATATGTGAGCAAACAAGGTAACAGACAAGGTTGGTCAGTAAGTAGACTAGACCGCATGAGTTGAAGCAAGTACGTGACAAACGGCATTTAGTGCGAGCAACCCATGTAGTCTAACTACTATCGCCCACGTGCACTCGCTCAAATCCATGAGTTAGCCTCAGAATAGTCCTACCAATGGGACCACCTTCACTCTCCTTATTTTCCTAACCAACCCAAGGGTTGATGGTAATTCATAACATGCCACAAATATGGTTATCTTGCCACAAATATAAGTGAAAGCATGCGTCCATATCTTCCAACATAGAATCTTAATTTCTCTACCAAGCAAGCTAATCATGAGGTGAACTAAAGGTGCAAGTGTATTGTGTGGGTTAGTGAGGAAGATAAACACTTCATACATCGTAGGAACACAAGCACAAGTGTTAATGAGTCATACATGCTATACGAGACATCATATAGGAATCAACAAGTCATGGGCATGCAACCATTAGATTCCTACCCAATCATACGAGAGGTAACAACATGCTATAAGGAACATCACACATGAACCACAAGACATGAGCATACAACATTAAATTCCTACCCAAACATGAGAGCAACTACCACATTTCACAACTACTCCATGTTGAATTTAAAGAAATCAAGGTAAGGTGCTTCCTAGGGTTTTCTCTAAATCCTCCAAACACATCATTCAAGCATTCAAAATCATTAAACTCATAATGAAATTGGTGCTAGGCCACCTAAGGATAATAGTCCACACCTATGGATCGTTGAGATCTTGGAAACGACCTAGGAGGGTGGATTTGGGGTCGATCAGCCAGAATCCCTAAAGCACACATTTGCATGTTAAAAATCCATGTCAATCCCTTCTCAACACAAGGGTTTTAAGAAAAAAGGATGAGGGATCTTACCTAGACGATCAACAGAATGATTCTTGTGAAAGTGGTGTAGGGTTTTCCTTTGGAGAAGGGATAAGGAGTTACAAGATTGAGTTCCCTTGGGCCCACCTCGATTTATGGTCCACCCTTGTTCTCCTTCACTCTCTCTTTCTCTCCTTGCTCTCTCTCTCTCTCTCTTCTCCCTTTACTCTCTCCCTCTTTCTCTCTTTCTCCCCTTTGAAGATGAAAAATCGTATGGGAAGAGGGGTGCCCCAAATGAGGCCCTTTTATAATGCCAGATTTGGTGCCAATGGTCTCAAGTGTTGGGTTTTTACTATACTAACTCTATGGGAGGATTTTTCTAGCCTCTAGGGCCCACTATGAGGTGTACAAGTCAATATACATCGTAGGATAGTTAGCCCTAATGATAATCTACGTATGGATATGATCGGCCAACCATTTGGATGGTCGATCGACAGATATGATGAGAAGTCTGTTCAACGGTCATCGATGGTCGATCGGGACCGCGGCTATACGGATATGAGCAGGAAAATATCCTCACTCCACGTGTGAAGTTTGGTCATAAACCAACGGTCTGAAATCCTCAACTTTGCATAAGAGTAGATGACCCAATTCACTTAAGTTTTAACTCCTTGCTTTGGGGTATTTGCGCTTCTCATGTACTCGTCCTTTAGCTCAAGTTGAGCGGTTCTGGGTAGTACCCAGGTCTGACTCCCACGATGGACGTCAAGCCCAGTAAGACGGACATTACTATATAATTTTGTAACTAGTGACCCTCCAACGAGCGGTCTAAGCTTGTTCGAGAAATCGGGGCATTTTTGGAATGAATTAGGTATTGAGATTTCTCATGGGCGATGATTAGGGTTTGGATTAACTATGTTCATAGTGTGGCGTATTTATAACTAGTGAAAGTGGAGATTTAGTCATGATTACTCTAAACCGTCGGTTTTAGGCTAAAAGAGTAACAGGCTTGATTTGGTCTATTAGTCAAGATCCGGGCCTTATCTAATTCGGCCCTGGTTAGATCTTTAATTTAGTCATGATTGTCTTGGCTAGTTAGTGATGGGTCGGTTAGATTTAGGTCCTATGTGAGTAATTCATAGGGCTACACCTGATGTTCAAGTGATCGGGCGGATTCATTGGCTTCCTATGGTTGATTAATTTAACTTGTGCGGTTCTTTAATGGTACCACTCCTGTATAAACTAACATTGAGTGCTAATGGTCATTAAGTGATATTATAAGTTAATTAATAATTAAAAAAATTCAAGGAATTTTGAAAATCCAAAACAGTAAAAATTCAAGATGTTACAATCTCACACCTGCCTTATATAGCTTGAACCACACTTTGCCTTATATGGATTGGACCGCATAATTACTCCATGTGGTTTGGAGCGTTAATTTTTCCTTGGTGGCCTTGATGGAACATTGATGCCTTTTGTGGCTAGTTGATTCTCTCTTCATTTTGTAGCGTTCAATTGTATGGTGATTTCCGGGTGGCGTAGGTGTTCGCTTTGCGATTTCCTAGCCATCTTGTGGTGTTCACATATGATATGATTTTCGGGCGAAGTAGAGTTTTTCATGTTGAGTTGCTAGCCATCTTGCGGTGTTCAGTCGTACTGTGATTTCTGGGTAGAGCGGGTGTTCGCTTAGCGATTTCCTAGCCATTTTGTGGTGTTCACGTACGATATAATTTTCGGGTGGTCTAGAGTTTATATGTTACTTGTCTCTTCATCTTACGGTATTCAGTCGTACCATGATTTTCGGGTGGAGCAGGTTTTCACTTAGCAATTTTCTAGCCATCTTGCGGTGTTCACGTATGATATGATTTCCGGGTGAAGCAGACATTTGAAGCTTGGTTTTCTAGTCATTGTATGGAGGTCGTAAGATTGACTGGTTTGACTATCTGGACATATCTCTTTGCATTGCGGTTTTCATTACATTCCCTTAATGTTAAAATTGTGTTAACTAGCTTAATTCTGAATGCATGATCATGATTCTTGAATTGTGTTATTTAAAATGCCCCTTCTTATATATTGCGATGTATGTTGGATTTTGAATGATGAGAGCATAATCTTAGAGGGTGCTCCTCACTGCGATGTCATTGACGCTCTCAAACCATAACAGTTGATGCAAGTGTAGAGCGATCTGATATTGTTTACTGGGTTGCTAGAGCAGATCGGGTAGCTAAGGAGCTAGACGGGGTCCCTGCGGCCCATATCGAGCTCCATTGCTAAATGATAGATTCCTGCTTTTGTTTTATGGATTTTGTTATTTGGGATTGTATAAGTCCTGTATGGGCGCTACGTTTGAGTTTTTATTATAGTTGGAACATTTTTACTTCAATGCATGGTTTACTCTAGCTTCGTTGTTGCTGACTCTGATTAGTGATAAGTGGTTCAAATTTACACTGAATTTTCGAGGTTAACACTCGGGTTTTTGGGAAACGGGTCATATACTCGGGTCCTAAAAACACGGGGCGTTACATAGTGTCCCATGACCACCATCCCCGGCCCATGAGTCTACCGCCTTAGGGTGTGGATAGAACCCATCAACACGTGGTCAATCAATTCTCAATGTATGGGAAATTACCATCGTATGTTGAGTGGAAATGAATGTCAAAGTATAACGACTCGGAAAAATTCCGTACAATGGCCCGAGTATCACCTCAGGCAGAAATCATATCACCTCAGGCAGAAATCACTTAGGATCAAATCCTTTAGAAATGAGACAAAGTTAACTAAGTGCTAAACTAGATTAGCCATGAAATCCGCTTGAATCATATTAAATACGATCTGCAAGACCCAAAACTTGTAGAATCATTGACGCTAGGTTACCCTAAAATCTAGGATCAAACTCATTACCCGACTGCTCTCGGGATCACATTGAATCTTTGTATCAGATCTGGACCGCACGTCGAAAGTCTAAATGATACGAGGTTATAGAATTAGGACCGCCTTGTTGGACTTGATAACCATCTCGAAAATCAAATCCAGATAGTGTCCCACGGCTATTCGCTTGAGCCCGGAGCGAGGAGTGTGAGAAAACCTGGTTTTCTTTAGAAATTAAATTCAATTTAAGTAATCTGAGACTTGATGTTTGCGGGCCAAATATAAGCAATCAGACCGTCGGAATCTGACCCAAATATACCCTCGGATCAGGAAACATTTCCCATACATGTCTGTGTATTTGTAACCCTGATCGAGTTTTAGTGACCGTTGAACTGAAACTGGTCCGCCATGTGTGATCTGGAAACCTGATTGGAATAAAAACTTAACTCGACCTAGATCCAAGATCAGTGAGCTTAAGTCCAACCTTTGGCTCAAGGGGGCTCCAGAAGTACTCCGTTGAGACGGAACAGACCCGCTTTGGACATAACCTAAGTATACCTTGATCCTGAGTCTATTTTGGAGAGTTTTAGGCCTATATAAGGACCTTAAACCCTCACTCTCTCATCCCATACGAATTTGAGAAAACCTAGGAGAGAGAAGAGAGAAAAGAGAGAGAAAGAGTGAGAGAAGTGGGAGAACCTTCCTACTATTCTACCCTGGTGCTATACGTGCTTAAACATCGCGATTTAATCGCTTTTTCAGCGATTCCGACTTCATTTCTAGGTAAGAAAACCCTAACCCTAACCTGTTTTAGGGTTTCTATTGGTACAAGTAGTGTAGTAGCTGACTTACCTTGTGTTATAGGTCGTCGTATCGACGTTGACGAAGGCGTAGAGTTTCTGTTAAGTTCGTTACGTTTCTACGGCGTAAGGTGCGGACTTTAGACGTATAGATTATGGTTTTCAATGCTTTCAATGTTAGATAATGATAGATTCATGATTTGGATGCGATTTCACATGTACAATGCGATGTTCGTTTTGCGTTTCAGATACGTATGCGAATTGTGGCGTATAGTATATTCTGTATATTTGTAGAAAATACCGTATACGTATAAATTGTGAAAGTATGGTTGTCATGATAAATTATTGTATGTACATGTTATATATAAGTGTAATACTTACTCGACGAAAGAATTCGCCCTAATACATGTTTTTGCTAATATACGTTATGTATGTTAATAAGTGTATTCTAAGTGTATGTGAAAATGCTTGTAAGAGTAAGTGCTTAGATGATTGTGGTTTAGGTAGGTGTTGAGATAGGATTCTCAACTAACTTAGAGATGTATATGATTTCCTCCATGTTGGTTATTTAATTTAACCGCTTACTTATAACATATATGTGTTTGTATTTCCTGTTTATTTTGTGCTTTATGACATTGCTTTATGACATGCTTGTTAACATGCTTCAATTACTTTGTTTATTCTGCTTTACTCTACATGCTTCTGGCTAAGGATTGATTGTGATTGGGGCTATGATTATAGTCCAGACAATCGGTAACAGACTTGAGTTCGTGGTTGAGATTCATTCGCCACGTAGGATGTGTTTGACGAACCCGAGTCATACTTCAGTTGGCGACAGTGGTTAGGCCACACGAAGTGTTTATGCACTTCATGTCGTTCAGCTGGTTGTGCGCTCGTGCTAATCGGGCTCGTCAAGTAACCCGATCCGTCTAATGTATGTTCACCATGTTTGGACGCTACTGCTTGAACCTAAGGTACCAAACATACCAGTGTAATCCCATTAACCTTGGTACCTCAATCCGCTAAGATCATGAGCCGGGCATGATGGTATGGGACACCGTGGTGTCGAGCTGTCGGCCTACGCTGGGGCCACGAGCTCCCCGTAGTGACCCAGTGAACAACCCAGACTCGTGAGCCGAATACGGTGGTATGGGGGACACTGTATTCGAGCTGTCGGCCTATATGATTGGTGACGAGCCCTTTGTAGTGACCTCGAGCATACTCTGAAGCTGCGGAGAGGGCGACGAGTCTTCCCGTAGTAAACAGAGTATAAAACTAGGCCTGTATTGATAAGGTGATGGGGGAGCGGGCGTGCAACGAGTGCGTGTAACAGCCCTGCAGCTTTACAGCGACCTTAGAACCGCATCATCGTATGAGATTATCTAGGACTGACGACCCTAGAATGGATCATCGTTTAGGAATGATACAAGGAATGTACCTTAGTTTTTCAATACTGCTGTATGAAAAGACTAATAATAACTCAATAATCACGCTCATAACATAGCACTGCATGTGTCTGGAAGATGTGGAGCACTGAGGGATGAACGCATGCCGCGGACGTAAGATGTTGTCGCACGAGGGAGCATTGGTGAGGGCATGCATCATGACTGCATTCATACATGCATTAATAAGAGTATTTAGGAGTGTTTGATTGTACTGCTTTATCATTACTGCTTGACTGAATTGATAACATGTTAACCTATGCTTTATTGTTCCACTGAGTTAGTTACTCACTCCCACATTACGAGACGGTGTTCTGGACACCCACCAGACTCTGTCTTAGATGCAGGTATTGACGAGATACATGAGGCTGAGCCTGATTACTACAACGATCAGGATGAGTTCTCCTACATGCAGTTCTCTGGAGGCTACGCTTAGGCCATTCAGATGACGGGGCTACAGGATGTACCATTATAGTTGTACCATTTTAGGCATTTTGATTTTTGAAATAAATACATATATATGGTGACTCAGTAAAGTGTTCATACTCTGGAGACCGATTGTGACATTTCTGGTTTATATACATCTATATACATCTTTCGGTCTTCGCTTGTGTTTTATAACTTGATCTGGAGTATGAATTGGCTTGGGTATAATCTCACTCATGATTATTGCACTAACACAGACAACATTCAATCATAAGCATTATGTTGCATAAGTGATGTTTTGGAACTCGGGTGTTGAGTTGCTACTCGACCCCTCGATTTTCAAGGCGTTACACAAAGATACTAAAATATAATGATTAAAAAGGAGTTGGTAGGCATGCCTTAAACACGAATAAGCAATGGTGATAAAAACATCAAATGGTTCGTCTCACGATCAAATAGGTGGAATCACCCCATAGATGGTAAGTCCCATTAATAAATTACCACTAACATAACCTCCATGTTGGGGGTCTATTTCTTGCACAATAAATCTCATTACACCCTGAGTACGAAATCTCTTTCTTAAATAGAGGTTCACCTCACAGACTAGAGAGATTTCGATTCATATGTGTCTTGTAAACAATACAATAGCATGTCCAAATGGCATAGAGATCAAGTATTGAACTAGGGTACCATTCTAATAAAGTATAACTCAGGTACAAATGTAAATACAAGGTCCAGCATATACATTTGATATTCATGATCAATTTTTAAATATATATCCAGGTAAGCTAATCATATAATTAATCAAGCTCTAAGACATCATTCATAATCAATTAAAAAGCTATCTTTGATCTAATTTAGAGATGGAAAGCTCAAGGGGACAAGTCATCACCTGATGAACTGAATCACCTTCTAGCATCGCTAGGTGCTTGTGCCCTTAGAATTGAATTCTACCACAAATCATAAACTCGTACAATTAGATCCAAGTTCTACACACTACCTAAGTTTAAGATCACAGCCTAGGGCTTGGATGTAGAATTAGGTTTTCATCCTAAAGTTTAGTTAAATGCTTAGATTCTAGGATTGGAATCCTAAATTATTATTATTATTATTATTATTATTATTTATTATTATTATTATTATTATTATTATTATTATTATTGTACAATGGGTCAAATAATATTCATAATAGGAGTATTAATCCATCAATATTAATATTGATGGTTCATAAGTTCATATTTAAACGTACCGACATTATCTAATATTCTAATGATGACTGATACCCTCTTAAATAATGCAAGTAATAATAATAGAATCTTTACTAACGTTAATATAATAAGGACTAATACTAATAATTATTATACTAATCCCGTAATGAAAATGATGATATTTCCTAATGATAATAATAATAGTTATCATTAATGAATCTAGTTATGATCTAACATTAAGGATAATATTTAAGAGGGTTAAATAAAATACTTCTATTACAATTTTCTTTGCAATAACTAGGTTGAGTATAAATAATCTACTAATGGCTAACCAATCAATCTCAATAATTCCCAAGGCCTTTATCCATCTAAACTATCGAAGTTGTGTGGGGGTTTGTAAGGGCCCATGAATAAGGGCATTCGGGCCTACATTAGAGTGAACAAGCCCACACTTGTGGTCGAGGAAATTACATGCATTAGTTTATGGTTCATGCATAAAGCTTGGTAGTGCGGTTATATGGGTTATGAATTCTGTTTCGAAAGGTTCCCCGATGAAAATGATTGGATTGAGTGTACACTCTCCAACGTATAATTTCTCCGGGCCCATCTACTTGATGATGGGGTTTGTGCACATCTAAGCTATCTTGACAGGGCCCGAACTGGGCCTGGATTGGCCCAGTCATTGTTGTATGGTAGTGGCCCTGAAACAGGGCCTGAACTAAGCCTGGTTCGGCCCACCATTTACCGTCCAATGGAGACCCAACAACTGGGCTATTCCATGGTCCCCACAACCCACTGGATTTGGAGGGCGAGGCCCACTGTGATGCTGGCCCGGGTTGGGCCGATTTCAGCCCGGTGTGTTGCCCACTTCCACAGTCCACCTGATGGGTGTTTTCAGTGTATTGCATGGCCCATCTGAAGACCCATTTTTGACTCTTCACATGGCCTGATGGAGGCCTATTTTCAGTCCTTTCCTGGCCCACTAAAAGACTAGTTTCAGTCCAGTTTTTCATAGCCTAGCCAAGGCTTTCTTCAGTCCATTTACACTACCAGTCTGGGAGTCGTTTTTGGCCTGACTGAGCAATCTTTTCAGTCCATATTGCGGCCCAGCTGAAGGTTTGTTTCAGCTCAGTTCACGGCCTTGACTCGGTTGTATTAGATGAATCTGGGAGGTGGG
>JAJHSJ010000009.1:14508926-14607887 GCA_021015155.1 Magnolia officinalis | reverse complement strand
TATAATCAAAATGGACCTTCCATTTACTTAGTTACTGACCATCCAACCAAAGTGATTTTTTTTATATGGATGGTCATTCAAAGGTGGAAATCATATGATTGATAACACATCAATAATCAAACCATTGTTAGTATGTTCAATATAGAGCTTCCATTTCCCTAGCCATACATGCAAATCAGCCTGGGGGAGTCATTAAGGGCCCATTTGGTGAACCCTCAAAAGGGATTTAGATGCCGTTTTAAGCCCAACCTTTTTTTGATACGTGCATTTTGATATATACTTTTGCACACGACAAATAGGCACTAAAAAGCCCACTCACCAAAAACCAATTAGATTGATTTTTCGGCGAGTCTAAGTTACGGGCCTACTTCCGTGGAAATTGAAGTTGTGTCAAAAATTCAAATTTAATTAAAATAAAATATTCTCTATATTGATAATAGCCAATTTATGCCTATTTCATTGCCTTTCTCAGGGTCTTCTAATGGAAGCAGTACTCCAGCTGCAAGTGGGTTACCTTCCGTGGACGGATCTAGTGTCATTGCTTTCATTGCAGTTGGATGGTTATCTTTATTTGTTTTAGCACTCAAGGTCTAGTTTTTCAAATTTCTTCCTCTACAACTAAATCTTATTCATGAACTTTGCCTGATAAATGGTTGTCCATTGCAAATTAAGAAGTTGAATTTTAACAATTTACTCTCTCTCTCTCTCTCTCTCTCTCTCTCTCTCTCTCTCTCTCTCTCTCTCTCTCTCTCTCTCTCTCTCTCTCTCTCTCTCTCTCTATCTCTCTGTGGGTGTGTGTGTGTGTGTGTTTGGCTGCCTCCACCCTTCAATTATTCTGATCTCATTATTATGATTAATTTCCATAAAGAGATAAGAGTTATTTGATACTCTGGCACAGTTTGATGGTTGATACACGTGCACTTCTGTTTATGCACATGGCTTAACCTAGAAGATTTTAATCTCCTATCTAGAAGAATTTGTGTGTTGAATTTTAAGTGTCAATTGCTTTCATTTTAATAATACAGCTATCAATGGATCGCCTGGATCATTTGATTGGGTGTCCAAGAATCCAAATGGAACACATTGTCCCACCACATCTAGTGATTATTTTTCATGGTACATGTGGATGATATTGAAGATGTTTGGAACCGTTGATCCAGTTGGCTATTTGACATATGGGTTGTAGTATAAAAATCATACACAACAAATCATAGCCATTGGCCCATTGCATTATTGGTATGAAATGAATCGTTAAAGAATAGTTGCGTGAAAATTTATCAATGACCCACATTTATTTAGTGAATTTTCCAACTATTAGAGGGCTAAGATTGTCCTGATGTTCTAGCTAGTTGTGCATTCTTGATTTGACAAGATTAATTGTCGATGTGATCATATCACAAATACTTCCATCTTGGAAAATCTTAAACCCTTAATGGTTGGCCATAATTAAAAGGTTATTGAGAAAATGCAACATATGAGAAAATAAGGTGAAGGTTGGACACATAGTATCAACATTTGTAAGACATATCAACCGGGCACATTATGTTGGTTTCCATTTGCAAAAAATGGACACATAAGGACATTTCTAGTGCATTAAGCATACAAATTCTAGAGTAATTGTGCCACAATTGACCATTTTCTCCACCACATGTATTTTCATTGAGATCTTAATATTTTCTAGACTTTTTAAATTCCAAATCCTTGTATCTTAGCTTAAATAATCAAAATTAACTTTCATTGAATTCCTTGTTTCAAACAATGGAGCAAATGTTTTGTGAAATAATATTATACTAATAGCTTTGTACTCCCATTTGGTTTCATGAAAACATTTTTATTTATCATTCTAAAATACATCAATTTTATTATATTAACTTCTAATTATATTAATGTGAATGTCTCCAGCTTCTTCAAAATGCATTTGATTTTGAAGTCACTACTAAGCTAAAAATTTATAGTAGGTTCGAAACTGTAGAATCACTTAAAGGTGAAAAATCGTAAGATTTCCTAACTCAAAGTATTTATAAATGTAGATTCTGAGTAAGGGCTTTGGTAATAAAAAATGAATGGGTTGAACACACTCTTTTTCCCACACCACATGTGGTCTATTTTATAAAATTTTACTATTTTTAGAAAATTTATCAAAACTTCGGCAACATTACATCTAGCCTTACTTCATAGAGTTTAAAATCCCATATAAGTAAAAAAGGAAAATAAATAGTATCTAGCCTTTCTACCTTGGGTTTAAACCTCTAGGTAGGCAAAAGAAAATAAGCAACACCTAGTCTTATTTCACGGAGTTTAAGACTTTTAGTAGAAGAAAAAAAAAAAACAACACTTAGTTTTATTTCATGGGGTAAAATCTTGAATAAGTGAATAAAGTATTTAAATAATATATATAAGAGACAATGATCGTGAAAATAAATAAAAAGTAAGTGTGTACTACTGATGCTCTTAGGATGTATGTTTTTTCTATAAAAGGGATGGTTGAATGTCTTGAATTCTAACTCTATTCTTATCTTCAGTTGCTTTCTTAATTTGAAATCATCTCCCGAGTCACAAAAACCTTCTCTGACACTTTCTTGACCTCACGGCTTCTTTCTACCTATGGTTAACCAACTAAGGTGTTCGTTGTAGTGCGGTTTAAATAGACCTAGACGGGTAGCCATTCAAGGGTCACCTATAGGCTATATTGAATATTAATGATTTGATTGAGCTAATTGTGAAAATGAACAGTCTAATCGAATTGATATTGAAGATGAGCAATTCAATTGAACCAAAAGTGAAGATTAATGGTCTAATTGGACTTATTGAAGATGAATGTTCATATTATGTTGAAATTGATCAAAGTGACAATCATCAATGTTCTAATTGGCTGGATATTGATGATTAATGGTCTAATATTGAAGAAGAACAATCCTATTGGATCTAATTTGATTATTAATCTTCAATATCATACTATTAATAATAAATATAGTCCAATTGGATCGTTCATCTTTAATATGGACTATATAAGATTGCTTATCTTTGACATTGATCCAATTCAACCATTCATAATTGTTTAAATTTGACCGTTCAGGTTCAATAATATCAATCCAATCTGAATGTTTATTTTATTTTTAATTATTGACCTAACTGAACTATTCATCTACAATCTCAACATAATCAGACCGTTGACATTCAACTTTAGATTGATCAAATTGTTCATCTTTTATATTTGTCCAATCAGCCATTTATTGTTAGTTTCATTCAAATTGAATTATTCAATTTTGACATCGGTCCACTAGGCTGTTGGTTTTTAGTATTAGCCCAATATAAGTATACATCTTCAAATTTAGCACAATCGGACCATTAATCTTTAATATCAATTCAATCAGTCCATTGATCTTCTATTTTGGCCTAGTTAGACCACTCTTAGGTACAAGCCCACCAATACCACATACTCAAGATTAGGGCGACTCTTAGGTACAAGCCCACCAATACCACATACTCAGGATTAGGGCGACTCTTTGTTGAGCCACTCAACTATAATTTTTACATCACTTTCGACGATAATTATTAGTAGCCATGTTTAGAGCGGTACACGAGTTGAGTCGAACTTGGCACGGCTCGACTCTGCCAACAACTAACCCCAGCTTGAATTCGGCTTGGCTTGGTCCTCGAGCTTGATTGGTGACGCAGGGGAGGACGTGAGGTCGAGCACCGTCTTCCTCAAGAGGATAAATATTCCGAATCCACGGAACTTCTCTGGACTCCTCACAGAGACTTCTCGAATCCACGAGAAAAGAGAGCAGAAAATAGAAATAAATTCTAAATAAATTCGAAATAGATTAATTGATTATAAAACGAGTTCACAACCCTTTAAATAAGGGTACTAAGCAATGGGAAAGAAATCAGAATCAAACTACAACTAGGACTCCTAGAATTCGCGACTTACTATAAATAGTAAACTTACTATTTATAGACGGTCGTGATGTCTACTAGTGCGCAAGGTTTTCGGCCAAAAAATAGTAAGTGTCCTATTTGGCTTCACCAACCCGTTCTCCTAATTATTCTAAGCTCTTTTCACGTTGGGCGCAACTCCTAAAGCCCGACGGATGAAGAGTTATAAGCAAACTAAAACTTACTATTTATAGTAAAAACGAAATTGAAACAGGGAAACGACCGTGAAATCAGGGGTTTCTCGCAATTCCGAGCGTCGCAACCCGGCATAGCGGGGTTGGTTGGCTAAAGTAGCTCGTTCTACCCCAAAATATATTTTTCGTCGGCTAACTCATCCCGGATTGGAGATACGCCTGATTTAAGGTCTGATGGTCCAGATCACTTCTGTCGCCGACCGGGCCTTTTCTGATCCATCTTTGCCATGTAATTGTCCGCGACCCGCTCTACATCAGTCTCCTCCACTTCAAAAGAACTCGTCCTCGAGTTATCATTATGCGCTGGTTCATGATACTCAGTCAGGTCCGCAACATTGAAAGTTCGTGAGATCGCCATATCATCGAAGACAACAAACATCATAAGCGTTGTCATTGATCTTTCGGATGATTGGTACCGGTCCAATCTTTTTATTCTTCAACTTGTTGTACGTTCCGGTCGGAAATCTTTCTTTGCGCAGATGGACCATTACTTGGTCGCCCACCTCGAACACTTTCTGTCGCCGATGCTTGTCCGCTTGCTCCTTGTACTTTTCGTTCGAGGCATGTAGCTTGTTCTGTACCTCCGCATGAATGCCCATGATTTTGTCTGCCATATGTTCTGCTGCAATGCTCATGCCTGGGAGCTTGGGCAGAGGGACCAAGTCTAGTGTATGGCGAGGTACTCGTCCGTAAATAACCTGGAACGGGGATTTTCCTGTCGAGCGATTCACCATGTTGTTGAATGCAAACTCCGCTTGAGACAAGGCCAAATCCCACTGCTTGGTTTTTCTCCTGAAATACATCGAAGGAGGTTTCCCAATGTGCGATTCACAACCTCAGTTTGACCGTCAGTCTGTGGGTGGTACGCGCTACTGAACTGAAGGCGTGTATCGAATCGAGTCCACAAAGTCCGCCAAAAGTGGCTTATGAACTTCGTGTCACGGTCAGAAGTAATAGTCTTGGGAACCCCGTGTAGCCGCACAATTTCTCTGAAGAATAATTCGCCACGTGTGTTGCATCGAGAGTCTTCTTGCATGGAATAAAGTGCGCCATCTTGGAAAAACGATCTACTACCACGAACACCGAATCCATGCCGCGTTGTGTTCGTGGGAGACCAAGCACAAAGTCCATAGATAAATCCTCCCAAGGGCCGTCAGGCACGGGTAACGGGGTGTAGAGGCCCGTATTATGAGATTGCCCCTTGGAAGTCTGACAAATATAACAGCGTTGGACTGCCTTTCCCACATCACGTACCAATTGCGGCCAGTAATACCGTTCTTCCACAAGAGCTCGCGTCTTGTCTCGCCCAAGGTGTCCACTGAGGCCACCTCCATGTAGCTCTTGGATTATCTGTTCCCTTAGCGAACTCTTTGGGATACATAGTCGATTTCCCTTAAAAAGGAACCCGTCTTGTATATGTAAGTCACCGGGGTGACCTTCCTGACATCTAACCCATGCGTCCTTGAAGTCGTCGTCGTCGGCATATATGTCTTTGAGGCGATCGAACCCGACAACTTCATTGCTCATAGTGACTAACAAAGTTGCACGGCGACTCAGCGCATCGGCTACTTTGTTCTGTTGCCCTGACTTATGCTTTAGCACGAATGTGAATTCCTGCAAAAATGAGATCCATCTAGCATGCACACGGTTAATGTTAGCTTGACTATTAATAAACTTGAGGGCTTGATGGTCCGTGTAAAGTATGAATTCTCTTTGAATCAAATAATGTCGCCAGTGTCGCAGTGCCTGGACCACCGCGTACAACTCGATCATATGTAGACCACTTCTTGCGTGCATCACTAAGTTTCTCACTGTAGAAGGCTACCGGCCTACCTTCTTGAGACAAAACTCCCCCAATCCCGACATATGAGGCATCACATTCGACTTCAAACAGTTTGTCGAAGTTGGGAAGTACAAGAACCGGGGTCGTGGATAATCTGCGCTTGATTTCGGCAAAGCTCCTGTCGGCTTCGTCAGTCCACTGAAACTGCCCTTTCTTCATGCAATCTGTGATCGGTGACACAATGCTACTGAAAATTTTCACGAACCGACGATAGAATGTCGCTAGTCCATGGAAACTTCGTACTTCGTGAATATTTTTGGGAACCGGCCATTCTCTGATTGTCTTCACCTTTTCCTCATCCACTCGAATGCCCGTGGATGTAACCACAAAACCCAGAAACAATAGGCTATCAGTCATGAAGCTACACTTTTTTAAATTGAGGTACAATTTATTTTCAGTGAGCACTTGAAGGACTTTCTTGAGGTGCTCCATATGGGTGGTTTCGTCTTGACTGTATATCAAAATATCATCAAAATAAACCACAACGAACCGCCCAATGAAAGGTTTCAGAACTTGGTTCATCAACCTCATGAATGTGCTAGGCGCATTAGAAAGACCGAAAGGCATGACCATCCATTCGTACAATCCTTCCTTGGTCTTGAAGGCTGTTTTCCACTCATCACCCGGCCGTATTCGAATCTGATGGTAGCCGCTCCTTAAGTCCAATTTAGAGAATATTTTTGCGCCCTCTAGCATATCCAACATATCATCCAATCGTGGTATAGGAAACCTGTATTTTATGGTGATCTTGTTGATGGCCCGGCTGTCGACACACATGCGCCAACTCCCATCTTTCTTTGGAGTTAGCAGAGCTGGTACAGCACATGGGCTCATGCTTTCTCGAATAAGACCCTTACGGATCAGTTCCTCCACTTGTCCCTGCAGAATCTCGCACTCATTCGGGCTCATTCGATAATGAGGACGATTAGGTAAACTGGACCCAGGGACAAGGTCGATATGGTGTTGGATATCTCGCATAGGGGGTAACCCATCGGGAAGGTCCTCGGGCCAGATTTCTTGGAATTCATGCAACAAGGGCCTTAGTCTTTTAGGGATGATGGTAGGCTCGAGTTCTTCCCCTTTTACAATTAATGCATAAGTCTGTCCTGTTTCTTTGGATTCTTCCACGAAGTCCCGAATGGTTAAGAGAAAACGACCATCCACTTTAGAAGTTTCAGGTGGTCCTTCTGGATCCATAGGGGCCAATATGGTCTTTCGGCCGTCCTTGACGAAGATATATATGTTATCTCGCCCTTTATGAGTGGCGTCACGGTCAGATTGCCAGGGTCGACCGAGTAGTATGTGACATGCTTCCATGTCAACCACATCGCATACTACTTCATCCTTATAATGTTTGCCAATTGAAAAGGATATGGTGCACCGTTCAGTTACCTTTGTTTCGCTGACCTTCTTGATCCAACCGATTGTATATGGAGAGGGATGGCGCTCTGTTTTCAATTGCAATTTTTCCACCATGCCCCTGGAGACAATGTTCTCGCTGCTTCCACTGTCAATGATCACATCACAAACCTTTCGATTCACCGTACACCTAGTGCGGAAGATATTATGCCGCTGTGGATGCACTTCTTTTCTTGGCGCATATAATAGTCGCCTCACGATGAGCGACTCGCCGTGATCTTGCTGAACCCAATCTGAATCATCTACCTCGTCCTCGGCGGTATGCTCCTGTTCTTCAATATCTGGATCTTCATAAGCGTTATCAGCACTACCATCATTAATGGCGAGGTTTGCCACTTTTCGCTGGGGACAAGTATTTGACAGGTGGCCGGGCTGGCCACAACGATAGCAGTTGTTGGGCCTTGGCCGAGCATAAGGGTTCGGGATTGTACTTGTGCCAGCAGCAGTCGATACGCCCCTTTGAGGTCTAGCTTGCCCGCTTCCCTGATCTCGGTTCTCAGACATAGGAGGTTGAGTGCGTGCTCCTACGGGCTCCTTCCCCTTAGGCTGTGGAGCTCCCTGGGGTGGACCTGCCGCAGTGATCCTCGCAGTAGGATAGGCCCGTGTGTTAGGACGTTTAAGTTGCGCTTCTGCCCGAGTAGCCAACTTGATCGCATCATTCATCGTCCAGACGGACTGCATCTGGACCCGATCCTGGATCGCCATACGCAATCCACCGTTGAATCGGGCGACTTGCTGCGATTCAGTCTCGACTAAGTCGTTGCGCGCCGCCATGCGGTAAAATTCTTCTGCGTAGTCTCTCACCGACCGACTACCCTGTCGACAATTTTGGTATTGTTGGAATAATACCTGATCGTAATCGCTAGGGAGGAATCGGGCACGTAGTAGCTGCTTCATTCGTTGCCATGTGCGAATTGGTGCTTTCATCTGCCTGGTTCGTGCGAGTTGCAGTTGTTCCCACCAAGCTGAAGCTCCTCCTTTCAACTTGTAGGCCACAAGCTTGACCTTCTTTGTTTCAGGGATGTCCATATAGTCAAAAAATCGCTCAACTTCAGAAAGCCAATCGAGAAAATCCTCAATGTGTAGCTGGCCATTGAAGTTAGGAATATCAACCCGTATCTTGAAGTCTCGATCTACCCGATCGCCGCCTTGCCTGGGGTGTTGGAAGATCACGTCATCGATCTCCTCTTCACTGGAGCCCCCGTCCTCAGGGACGGCCCTTGGATGCACTGTTGGGATTATCCTGTGATCAGGGCGATTACGGGTTTCAGCAATTGGTGGTGGAGGATTACCACCAGGAACACGGAGTTGCCCTAGGGTTTCTGCCAAGAGATTCGCTATGCGGTCCATGGAAGCCTGCAGCCCTTGCATGGCTTGTCGATTCTCTTGCTGCGCTGCTTGAAAAGTTGCCGCCGTTAAAGGAAAATTTCCTGGAGCACCGCCTATGGGATTGTTGCCCGACCCGTCGTTAGAAGTCATCGACCCGAGGAGAAACCTGGCTTTGATACCAAACTGACGCAGGGGAGGACGTGAGGTCGAGCACCGTCTTCCTCAAGAGGATAAATATTCCGAATCCACGGAACTTCTCTGGACTCCTCACAGAGACTTCTCGAATCCACGAGAAAAGAGAGCAGAAAATAGAAATAAATTCTAAATAAACTCGAAATAGATTAATTGATTCATAAAAATGAGTTCACAACCCTTTAAATAAGGGTACGAAGCAATGGGAAAGAAATCAGAATCCAACTACAACTAGGACTCCTAGAATTCGCGACTTACTATAAATAGTAAACTTACTATTTATAGATGGTCGTGATGTCTACTAGTGCGCAAGGTTTTCGGCAAAAAATAGTAAGTGTCCTATTTGGCTTCACCAACCCATTCTCCTAATTATTCTAAGCTCTTTTCACGTTGGGCGCAACTCCTAAAGCCCGACGGATGAAGAGTTATAAGCAAACTAAAACTTACTATTTATAGTAAAAACGAAATTGAAACAGGGAAACGACCGTGAAATCAGGGGTTTCTCGCAATTCCGAGCGTCGCAACCCGGCATAGCGGGGTTGGTTGGCTAAAGTAGCTCGTTCTACCCCAAAATCATATATTTTTCGTCCGCTAACTCATCCCGGATTGGGAGATACGCCTGATTTAAGGTCTGATGGTCCAGATCACTTCTGTCGCCGACCGGGCCTTTTCTGATCCATCTTTGCCATGTAATTGTCCGCGACCCGCTCTACATCAATTGGCCAGCTCAGCTCAATTTGGTCAGCAGCAGGCCACTTCAAGCCAAGTTCATGCCTGTGCGACATTTTCTTAAACATATAAAATGTGTCTTTAATCCTTTACATAATGCAAAACAGTAACAACACTTTACAGGTATTTCATCAAACACTTAGCGAGTAGTATCAAAAACAAGATATGAGGGCAGTACTATAGTGTATTATTTCATATATATTCCTTTCTTGCCACTAGTTGATTCTGCAAAGAATGTACGCATCCGAAACAATACTTTGTTGAGTCATTTCATCAAACACTTGGTGATCAGCATCAAAATTTAAAATTTTAAAAAAAAAAAAAAAAAAAAAAAAAAAAAAAAAAAAAAAAAAAAACAACAACAAAAAAACAAAAAAGCAACACTTAATGAGCAACATTGAGATAAAAATAATCGAGTTGCTGAGCCACTTCAATCTGAGTTGATTCAAGTTGAGGTTAGAGCCGCGTCAAGTCGAGCTCGGGTAAGCTCGAACTCAGTTTGAAATTTTGTCGAGCTCCAAAAACTAACTCCGCTCGGTCCAAATCCAATTTTGATCCAAGGCGAGTCAAGCTTTTTGGAGTCGGTGGAGTAGCTGACCGAGCTAACTCGACTGGTGTGCAGCTCTAGCCATGTTCCACACAAAGAGCAAGACCCTCCAGCAGCGGGCGAGCCTGTGCGCGAATATTCGAACCCCAACCGTACCATTGGCGAAAGCAAAGAGGAACTCATCCTTTCATCATCTGCCTACACCACCTCCCCATAAGGCCGATCGACTGTGTTTTAGATATGCTAGCTATCCAATCTATTTAGAAAATGGGCCCCACCAAGATGAATGGGCATCCTAAAAATTCAGGCCATTCAAAACTCAAGTGGACCACACCACGTAATTTTAGAAGTTCTGTGTATGTTTTTTCATATTGTGGTCCACATGAGTTTTGGATCAGCCTGATTTTTGGGCACCTAAGGAGAAGCATGAGGCAAAGATGATGGATGGATTGCAGGTCATAAACACACCACGGTGGGCTCCAAACCTATTATAGTAGGTAAACCTTCACCTACAAAGCTTCAGAAATATTGGATCGGACACTTCGTTTAAAATCCTTCAATCAGCTACGTAGGATGGTGTTCATAGTAACTTTTTCACGTGCATCACATTCATGGTCCTTGGACCTCGTACATTCATGCCACGTGTACATTCATTGTGCCTTTCCAAATAGACGGCAGAAAATGGTCCACCGTCAAACGTACGGAACTAAAGTCATCCAATCTCCATGCATTACTACTGTGGGCCATCGAATGTAGATCCCACCATATGGATGGTCTAGATTCATTGACCACACAACCACCTGTACAGTGCCAAGTAGCAATCACTCAACGGTGAATCTCGACCATAGTTTAATAAACGGACGGCCTGACAAAAAATAAAAAAAATCAACAGATATCGTCCTTTTCCTTGCAATTAAATGAGTAACGACGTAGATTCGTTAACATCTAGAAAAAACTGAGTAGATTCCGATCAAAGGGGAATTATTATTGTAACTTCATTACTATGTGAGGCCCACCATGATTTGATTCCCATCGAACCTGTCCATTAGATGCATCTCCTCATGCTCGGACTAATTCACAAAATCCAGCCTTATAGATTACTCAGCTTGGCCACACCAAAGAAAACAATCAGTGACGTTGGGTAGGGAGGTGCCCACCATAGAAACCTCCAGATTGAATGTGGGATCCACCATGTTGTGTATATGTCATCCAGTCCATTCATTGGGTGCGCCCCACCAGGATGAAGGGGCACATCAAAACTCAGGTGGACTAGAAAAGCTGAATATATCTCTAGTGGGGGTGGCTAATAGTGAAGTGTGAGCTGACAGTGGGTGCACTAACAAGCTACCAAAAAAAAAAAGGTTTTAGGCATGATCATACATTGCTCCCTGTGGTGTGTCCCACCTGAGTTTTGGATGGTGATGATTCTTACAACATACGATGATCCTGAGTGAGTACACAGATTCACGGTTTGGATTCCATATATACATCTAAGGTAGCCCCACACTAACATATGCAGTTATTCCAAACCAAAAGACATTACATTTCCCAGATATTTAACGTTAATACCCGAGTGTACCACCTTGATAATATAAAAGCATGTTATTTCTCTTAGCCTAACCAATCAAATTGAAATCTAATCCACCGTTCAAACATGGTAAATCCAATCTTTTCTCTATACTGGGTGTGGGCCATCTTCTTCTTTGCAAGTGAGAGTGATGGATTTCGAGATCATGGCGCAGTGGGCCACCATTCTCCTCCAGCGATCTTTGTGTTTGGGGACTCACTTAGTGACACTGGAAATCTTATGGCAGCATTTCCGTTCTTGGCAGACGCAGAGAATTCACCATACGGATCGACCTTCTTCCATGGCCCTTCTGGTAGATATTCTGACGGTCGATTGATCATTGACTTTATGGGTGAGATTCTCACTCCCACCCAATTGCATTATTTTATTGTTTGAGGGTGTGCTTGGTTGCACTAAATATCATGAAATTTTAGAGTAAATTAGACTGATTAATCTTGAAATTTCCTGATATTTAGTGCAACCAAACACTAGCTTTATAAAAAAGGATAGAGGTATGCATTAGGAGACATTTTTGCTAATCATACGCCAAAGTGTGGATGAATGGTCCGTACACACTCATTGATTGGTCCATACAAGTGGGTCTGAGCTAGTGTGGGATCCACACATCCAAGTATGTGACCTTTTCGTATGTTAACCAATCAAAGGATGTCTTGGGACTTCTTTTCTTTTTTCCATTCCAAACTCATGTGTTATCAGGAAGTAAGGGCAATTTCATTCTTGGAATTTCAAGAACCTGATGGGATAATGCTGGAAAAGGTTGGCGGATTAATGGTATGATTCTCATGTAGATTATGAGAATGCCATAGACCGTTACTTCGTTCACTTGCAAATATATCTTTGTACCCTGGAACACTCACCACTGAAAAAACTTAGGAAACTCAATTGAGCAACCAAACAAAATTGTACAAATTTATGTGGGGCCACCATGATGAATTAATGACATCCAATCTGTCCATCACATTCGACACCTAATGATTTTCCCAAAGGTCAAAAAATATTGCCAATCAGAAACTTAAGTGGGCCACACCATAAGAAACAATTGGTATGTGTTAGGACTCATAGAAGCATACAAAGTAAAATCAAGCAAAGTAATCATAATTGCACAAATAAATCTAACGAGAAGGCAATTCGAATTTTACGTAGAAAAATCCTTTCGGGAAAAAACTACGGCATAAAACGATGAGTAATGCACTATAAAAATGAACTTACAAAAGATGAAAATCTTATATATCAAAGCCCTAAAAAGAAAAGCTCAAGCCTTTTCATTTAAAATCCCTCTCAAACCCTAAAGAACATTTAGAAAACCATAATCCCGATTACATCTGATATATATATTGCCCAATTAAAAAAAAGAAACAAATCACACACTTACACAATTTCTACGCACACCTTCAATAGGTCCTTCGATGGCATTGACAGTCATCGAGTACTAATCGATGACATCGAAGATCCTTCGAGGCCATCGAGTAGCAACCCCCAAAACTATCCAGCAACCAACAAAGATTTTTCTGAATTTTCTCAATGGGATATTCGAGCATCTATCAATGGCATCAATATCTACTCGATGGGATGGCATCATCAATAGACTCTATATTACAGACACATTTAAGATATTAGACAACAATCTCTACTATGTCTTCAATCTTCACACTTCATTGCTCGTTTTCCATCACCATCTCTAATTACCTTCTATCATATCATCTTCGTCGCTTCTCATGCACACTCCGTCCTCATTAAGCTTTTGCCGAGCCTAGAGAAGTTGTATAGATATTAAACTTTTCTATGGGAACAACCTTCGTAAGAATGCCGACAGGATTCATGCTTGTATGTATCTTATCAAGAGTCATACCTCCTTCCTCAAGCACATATCGGATAAAATGATGATGCAAATTAACATGTTTAGTATGTGAGTGATAAATAGAGTTCTTTGACAATTTTATTGCACTTTCACTGTCAAAATTAACTAGCACTGCCTCCTGTTGAAACCCCAATTGATTTATCATTCCCCTCAACCAAACACCTTCTTTGAACGCTTCTGTTACCGTCATATACTCAGCTTCGATTATGAAAAGAGATACCACAAACTGAAGCTTCGACATCCAACTGATCACTTCACCCGCTAACATAAACGACTAATCTAAAGTTAACTTTCTATTATCTGCACTACCCATGTAATCTGAATCCACATAACCTACTAACTTATCCCTTGAATTTTCAAATGTCAATACGTAGTCCTGTGTACCTCGAATATATCAAAGTAGTCATTTCACTATCTCCCAATATTGTTTGCTAAGGTTAGCCATATATCTGCTGACAACACCCACCACATGTAAAATATCTGAACTCATACAAACAATGGTATACATTAAGCTGTCAATCATGGTTGAATAAGGTATATGAAATATAACATGTTTTTCTTCATCTATTTTAGGACATTATTCAGAAAAAACTTAAAATGAGTTGTATAGGGAATGTTGACCGGCTTTTACGTTATCTATCTCATACTTTACCAATACATTCTCAAGATATTCTACCTAGAATAACTATAGCCTGCTCTACTTCTTGTCTTTGTGTATGCTGCCGAGAACCCTTTTTGCATCCCCTGGATCTTTCGTCTCAAATGTCCCTAATAGTTGAGTCTTCAGTATGTTGATCTTAGACATACTATGACTGGCGATAAGCATGTTATCAACATATAATACCAAGATAATGAACTTCTCATCACTTGGTGTCTTATAATAAACGCAATGATCATACTCACTCGTAGTAAATCCCTGACTCACAATGAAATAATCAAATTTCTTATACAATTGCCTAGGCGACTGTTTCAAGCCGTATAATGACCTCTTCAACCTGCAAATCTTGTTCTCTGCCCCTTGTATTTCAAAAGCTTCTAGTTACTTCATGTAAATCAACTCTTTTAATTCCTCATGCAGGAAAGCAGTCTTCACATTTATCTATTCCAACTCAAGATTGTATTAGGCAACCAGCATCAATACGAATCTGATAAATACTTGCTAATCATGGGCACAAATATCTCAGTGAAGTCAGCACATTCTCTTTGAGCATATGCCTTCTCTACCAACCTTGCCTTCTACCTATTTTTTTTTCTTCTTGAAAATCCACTTGCACCGGATCGCTTTACGGCTGACAGAAAGATCACCAGCTCCCACGTCTCATTCTTATATAAGGAGTCCATCTTGTCATGCATTGCAGCTTTTCACTTTTCGGTATCTACATCGTCAAGAGCCTTCTGAAAAGTAGACGGATCTCCCCTCATCCATATTGAGGTCAAATGTAACATTTGAATCATCCTTGTATATCGTTGGTAACCTACGATCTCATGGCAGATTCCTTCTCACATGTGGCTGCTCTACTTATTCCTATACATCTGTCTACGTCTCAATATTAGCTTGTGTCTGATCTCTATATATCTGAATGTCCACAACTGAGTATGAAGATGTCTTGTGATAGGAAGATCGGCAAGTTATGGTTATCACAAGTTATGGTTTTTAACCATCAGCAGTGCCCTGTTTTTTTTGGTAATGAAGGTACATTGAGAAAGTGCTTAAAAGATTTAATATAGACAAGGCAAAACTTGTCGGTTTTCCACTTGCAGGTCACAAGTTAAAAAGTAAACAAAATCCCTCAAGTAAGAAAGAAAAAGAAGAAATAAAGAAAGTTTCCTATGCATTGGCAATAGGAAGTTTGATGTATGTTATGATGTGAACAAGACATACAGTTGGTGTTGTTAGAAGATTTCTTGCAAATCCTAGCAAAGAGCACTAGGAAACAGTTAAATGGATTTTCAAATATTTCAAGGGTTCGTCAAAGGTATGCTTATGTTTTAGAAGTAGTAAGCCTGTGCTAGAAAGCTACACAGATACAAATATGGCAGGAGACATTGACTCCAGAAAGTCTACATCAGGGTACACGCTTACTGTTGTAAGGATAGTAGTGTCAAGGCAACCTAAGTTGTAAAAATGTGTGACCCTATTTACTAGAGAAGCTAAGTATATTGTAGTGACAGAAGCTTGCAAAGAAATATTGTAGATGAAGAGATTCTTTCAAAAACTTGGCTTAATGTAAGATAATTATGTTGTTTATTATGACAATCAAAATATCATCCACCTCAATAAAAATCCAAAGTCTTTATTCCAAGTCCAAGCACATATACGTAAGATAGCACTGTAAATCCATTAATCATGTGTGCCCCTTCGTGTTGTCCTTGGATCCAAAAAAATAAAAAATAAAAATTCTAGACAAACCAAAACTCGAGTAGCCCACACCATGTAAGATCATGAGTAAGACCTTCCAAAATCACATGGTATGGCCCACCTGACTATTGGAATAGCCTTATTTTCTGGGTCTCCAATCATCCTTCTTGGATGCATCTTCTTGGATGCATCTTCTAAGCCGATTATGAAACACAGTGGAGCCCACATAGATTTCTTTTTCTATGTTGAACTAAAAAAAAAAACAAAAAGACCATTTTCACCCAACTACTGCATATAAATTTAAGTTTTTTCAATGATCTCATGAGCTAACTAAAAAGAAAAAATTTTAACAGTAATAATAGCACTCAAATATATAAAACCTTAGACCATCTGATTTAGAACCAAGACACATATAACCATGTGATGAACAACATAGATCTTGCATTGACTTGCTTAATGTTAGCATTCAAATGCACTCTTCCATGCATGTAAATAGTCTAGAGTGATCTTTGGACACTTACGATCAATTGTATGGTACAATGGTTGCAGCTTCAAAATGGGGATTTCCTTTTGTGGAGCCTTATTTCAAGAATATTGCCCCAAACTACAGACATGGCATCAATTTTGCAGTATCAGGAGCAACGGCTAGAAATGTCACGGAACCCATACCTTTCTTCCTTCCTCTCCAAACGGATCAGTTCATCAGATTCAAAAGAAGCGTCAATGCGTCCTTCAATTCCAAGCACAAATCAGGTGTGTAATTGAGGTATAGAAGTTTAAGATAGGCATGGCGGTGAGAAAAGTCATTTGCATACAAGTTGTAGGATTTCAACTCTTAATTAATTTTTCAAAAATCATGAAATGTTAAGAACCTAACCAATATGCCAAAAGCCCTAGGATTGATGGAATGTGTCAAGCCAAATTCTTTAAATCATAACATTCCACCACCAACATGAAATGACAGTGGAGCTTTAATCTACTATTAAACTTGTTTTCCGATTTTAGAAACTTTGTAAAAAATATAAATTTAAAAATCACAAATTATTTTTCTTAGATCTTGAAACAAGAGTTCAAAAACTCAATTTGGCTCAGTGTTCAAGAATATATTAAGGAGGCATATTTGAAGCTCTCAAGATTCAAACACAAGACATTCTCCTTTTATACCATGTAAAACAACCACCTTCTCTAAAGGCTTGAGTTGTTATAGTAGTGTATCAATGTATATCAAAATGTATATCGAAGGACTTTAACACGACTACCTTTATTTTTAATAATTCTCCTAGCAGGAGATGAGTGACTCGTGTCTAGCTGACTGAGCCATTGAACCTCGAAATCTTGCCTAGTCGAGTTGACTCAGCCAGGTTTTAAGTCTAGTTTAGTAGTTTGCAAGACTACCATGTTTTAAAACCCGAACAGCCAACTTGGACTTGGTGTAAATGGTTTGGATATCATTTAAATATGACCCCACATGATCCCATGCATGTAGATATGTGGTTTAGTGATCTAAAACATTGATCATATGATATGCACAGTTGATTGGGAATGTCTAAAAAATTTCAAGATTGGAAGATCATAATCAATGACCCACAAAAAGGTTGTCTAAAGGACTGCTCATATTGAAAGGAAAAAAGTTTAAAGATTTGAGGGTTAAAATATCTCAATTTTGGAGATCTTTTGTATCCCCATCCACGGTGACATCTACTTTGTAAATGGCTTGGATCATTGAAACATGTTTCTATACAAGTAGATGACTTGTGCTGCGTCAACAGAAACATATATTTTATTACAAACTTACAAGGAAACCCTTGCCTAAGGAGTTAGTCTGTTGTGGTGAAAATGGAGAGCTCAAGGTGTAGCGGGTCGCAGACAATTTCATAGCCAAGATGGATCAGAAAAGGCCCGGTCGACAATAGAAGTGATCCAGACCGTCGTACCTTAAATCAGGCATATCTCACAATCTACAATGAGATATCGGACGTAAAATATACGATTTTGGGGTCGAACGAGCTACTTTAGCCACCCAACCCCACTACGCAGGGTTGCGCAAGCTGGATTTGTGAATACCATTAGATTAAAGGTCATTTACCTATTTTAATTTTGAAATAGTAAGTTTTAATTTGATTATAACTCTTTGAGCTTTAGCAGTTGCACCCAACATAAGAAATAGGGGACTTACTATTTTTGGCCTAATTATCCTTGAGGAAGACGGTGCTCGACCTCATTACGTTCATCCCTGCGTCAGAAATACCGTGGCCAAAGGCACAAAGGTCCACTCATCAGAAGGGCCACACTAGTACAGTTTATATTGGCCGTTGGTCATTTGTTATAGTCGTGTGACCAACCTGACAAATGGTCCAACCTATTTTTTGGCCATACTTCGAATTGTCTAGATCTCACACATGTGTGCCACGTTGGCATGTGTTGCTGCGATCATTCTTCCCTCTAAAATTCAAGTGCTTGCATGGGCAGATTGCTTAGTTTCACACGTTCCAGAAGTGAAGTCATTCGAAGATGGGCTATACATGATATTCATTGGTGTTAATGACATCCTCAACAGTCTCATCTTGAATGCTTCAGCCCCACCCTTTGTAATGGAGGAGATCGTGCCACGTGTCATCTCCTCAATCTTCAAGGCAGTACAAGTGAGTACTCTCCCCACTAATTACATATGAGAAATAATGATCAGATACAACCATATTCTTTTAATTTCCCAGCCAATGTCTCATGTGTAGTGCAGAAGGTGGGCCACACCATTATGATTACCATATATGAAAATCAGTTAGGTCCACTCATGGGGTGGACCACACCAGTATGGTAAGTCAGAGCACTTGCTGTCCGTTGAAGTTGATGGTGCATCCTGCTCGATGAGTGGATCTGTCCAATTTTATTATCAGGTGATCATGGTGTGGCCCACTTTTTCGAACGGAGTGGATATTCTACACATTGGAGATGTGGTGAGAAAAGAAAGGATGCATGGTAACTTATGATACAGCTAATGTATCTGATCCTTCTCATTAGAACATCCAAGGAGGCCTGATTGAAATACAAACGTTACACATTGACATGTTGGGCCCATCGTGATGTTGTAATCTGTCCATCATCAAGCCCCTTGTTTTTCTCCTAGAAGACAAAAAATCAAGCGGATCCAAAACTCAGGTGGGCCACACCGCTGGTAACAGTTGGGATGAGGACATCCACCATTAAAAAACTTCCAGATTTGTATATGCAGTTCACTCTGTTTTTATGTTTCATCTAGCCCATTCAGAAGATGTATCTAACCAGGATGAATGGACATCAAAAAAGTACAGGCCATTTCAAAACTCAGTGGGACACAACACGTGATTTCAGAGATTTTAGGAAAGATTTTACATAGTGTGGCTTACATGAGTTTTGGATCGACCTAAGTTTTGTAGTCCAATGAGAATAGAATAGGGCACAAATGATGGACGGATTGGATTTCAATAAAACATCACGATAGGTGGGTAAAGTAATTAGAGCTGGCAATGGGCCACGCCTGGGTCAGGCAAATCATTGTTTTAATAGGCATAGTCCGTAGTTCATGATCCAGGCAGACCTGAACCAATCAATGGCTGTCGATTGCCCGTCCATCAGACATTGAGTTAGATCATTGGCTGTCAATTGATTTCTATGATGTAATCTGAATGATGAGTGGATTGCCTTGTTTTTTGCCCCAAGTCATCTTAATGGTGTGGTCTACTTTTTGCTCAGATCTGATTATGATTTTGTAAAACAAGTGACAAACTGGCAGGAAAGAGAATGTTGCATGTGTATAGGATTCTTGATGGTAGGCTTTGGTTCTTTGTTCTGATAAATGAGGCCCATGGTTCTGTGATCTAGACCACTGGTATGCTGGGACACATCGTCGATGGAATGAACCTCAAAACGCCCCTCCATAGGTCATTGCAAATTTTTTATTTACAGTGTATAAATGGACGGTTAATGAAAAAAAAAATACAGCAATGGGCCACATTCCACTGAAAAAACACCCCAGATCGATGGCTCGGATTTTCGAACTTCGGATGGTTTCAGGGCATTCTTCATCCATGACTGGACCCCAACAATCCAATGGTCTGGATCAACCAACGATGTGCCCCACTTGTCATGCTGGGGAGGGCCTTGGGCCCTAGAGTGATAGTTGGGCCTGGTCGGGCCCTACAGGAACGGCCCATTTCCACCCCTATCGTCAGGTCATTTCATAACACCATTGTGTTTTTTGTGTGTGCAGGATCTCTATAAAGAAGGGGGCAAGAATTTCATAGTCTTCAACATCCCAGCCATTGGATGCACCCCAATGGTACTGACCCTAGGATCAGCAGGACCCTTCAATTCAACGGATGGATTGGGGTGTCTCAATGACTACAATCAGGTGGCAGGATACTCGAACAATGAGCTGGAGAAGGCACTTGCAATCCTCACTCACCAGATTGAAGATATCAATATCATGGTCGCAGACATCTATGGCTTCATGTTGAAAACCATAGCCAACCCAGCCAGATATGGTAATTACTACTCTTCCTTGCTTTTAGCTATCATGGCAACTGATATGGGTTAGCCCAGTCCCAGACCGGCCAGAGCCAAACCCACTCTGGGTCAGGTTTGGTACAAACCTACAGATCCATGGTTGGATCTGGGCCTGATGTTATCAGCCACTGCCTAGTGGGCTTCGACATGGGCTTCCATCTGCCCAAAGGAATTCAAGTGATCCTGGCAACTGCAGCTTATCTAACATTGCTAGTCTGAGTATTTCGATGGTCGGTCTGAGACCTGGTGTGGACCCCTGGTTAAAAGACTCGGCAACTCAGATGGAGTTAGTGTTCAATTCTGAGTGAGTTTGAGGGTCGGGCTGACTCAGGAGGTGACTCATGATATCGAACCGGATCAGGTGCTACTAAGTCTAAGTCGACTTAAGGGCATGGATAGCATGGATAAGGACATGGGTTGCTTTGACTAATGGGGAGAGGGGTGATAAGTTGATTGATGAATTGATTGATTGATTAGACATCCTTAGAATTTGTTCAAGTAGAGCCCGCATGTGTTGTGCAGCCCACCTCGAATTATGCCAAAATTGCAGCTCCTAATTTATGAGTCGCAAAGGAGCGTGATGCGCGGCGTTTGGATCCCTGTACGGGGCTCATGCGAGTCTTAAAACCATGCCCAAACCGAATTGCCTGGCTTACGGGCTGGGTTCGGACTATGGTGTTTAACTCTTGGGGTGGAGAAGGATATGATTCCACCCGACCCACTTCCCAGACTTCTTCTAGCCTGGTGCATCCTTATAGTGGGATATGCAGGCTAGCAAAGCCTGGCCCATGGCTGTGTATGATTGTAGTTAAATGGGTGTGGGTGCAGGTTGGGATATTAATTTGAGTCCAATTAATAATTGGGTTGGGGTGGATACGCCCTTATCCATGCTTGAACCTGGCTACAACCCAATTATAATCTATATCATTTATATTCATAAAGAGAAATGCTCACACACTAGTTATACATCGATTAGTTGGCAAGTAGAGCCCACTATGGTTTTCATATGACATCTCACCTGTCCGACAAGGTTTTCCCCTCATAAAAATGTGATGCCCCAAAAATCAGATCGATCTGATCCGACTATCAGGTGGGACACCCATAGAAAAGCATAAATAATTTATAGTTCAATTAATTTATAGTCATTAGATAATAACCTGCATTTTTTAAATTTATAAGTCTTTTTTTAGGATAAGCTTATTTTACAACATGGTGTGTGCAGTGTATATGCCACCTCATCCGTCCCACCGGGTCATCCCACTATAAAGGTAAGATGCCCGAGGTGTAGGCCAACCCAACTATTATATAGGTCACCATGTGCATTTGGAGGTTTTGGAGTGCTTTTTCATTATTTTCTATGGTCTGGCCCTCTTAATGATTGAATAGTCTTATTTTTTAAACACCCTATAGTGGGTTCACTTCATTTATGTCTTGGCATACACATATCATAGTGGACCTCAAATGTAAAGTGCCCCTAAAAGAGAAACTAGAAAGCGGTAAAGAAAAACTTTCATACTTTGGCAAAGTGGACCATGATACGCCACCCCCTCCCATGGTGAGCATATGGCGTTCAAGTATCTAAAATCGAACCATCCATATTGTGGGCCATAACTATGATTTTTTTATTTTTTTTTAATCAAGAGATGGATCAAAAGCACCATGATGTTTCTTTCGAGTTTTTAAACCAAAAAATTGTTACCTTGAAATATATTTTTTTTAATGAAAAATTATATTTTTTAAAAAAAAAAATTTTGATTTCTGCTATAAATCTAAAGTTTTAAGCTATAGGATCTGGTAAGGTACGATGGAATCCAACTAGGTCTTTCTTGCCAACATGTTATCTATTTAGGATATCTGTACCATGCAAACAGTAAGTATTACTATGAAGATCAGCTAGTACAAAAATCGGGCTTGTTTGATCATCAAGTAGGCCATAGCACTGAAACAACTTAAAATCAATAGTCTGACTCAATATACAGGAATGGCCTACCTAACGAGCAAACCGAGTTTTTTTTGTGCCATATCATCTTCATGGTGGCCTACCATTTTCATGGTATGGATTTTCTACACGTGCCATGTTGATGGGAGAAACTTTAAATGGAGATGGAATAAAATGCTTCTCCTTTTTTCTTGTTAAATGCAGGGTTTGATGATAGGGCGAAATTCAAGGCCTGCTGTGGATTTGGTGGTGACCCATTTAATTACAACCCTCTGATTCCTTGTGGGGGAAATCCAGCTGCCAAAGCATGCAGTCAACCAAGCAAGTATATGAGCTGGGATGGCTTACATTTCACTGATGCTTTTAACCATCGGTTTGTAGAGGAAATGATGAAATCCACAGTCCCCTAAGTTCTACTAAGAAACTGTTGCCAGTCGAATCATGTCACCATGTACTTTAAAATAATAATAATAATAATAATAATAAGCAATGCTTTGATAGAGAAGGCTTAGCCCTTCTATTAGGCTTTTTTAAGTGAATGGGCCCCATTTTGGGTGCATTAGCGTGCATTTGGTCCAAACAGCTAATCCGGCGGGACCTACCTTCCTTGGGCTGTACCCCATAATTCACAGTGATCAGATTATCTTATCCATCTGATCAGATGATATATGGGCAATGGACATTCTTTCTTCAACCTTTCATTTTAAATCCTCAAAACTGCTCGACTGGTTTGATTTTTAACGTATAACCGCCAATCCATGGTAGGACCCACCAAATGAACTGTCAGGATCTTCAACATGTGGGCCATGCAGGATAAAGATGTAGTGTTGCCAACCTCAAAAAGTCATTATTTCTTTACCCCTCTAGAAAGGATCCAACTACCTCTTTGGATGACTTGAAAGTTCAGAAATTTAACCTCTGCAACTTTTACAGTACCGTCAAATTATAACTGAGAGGGTGAATGTAGGCCCACATTAGGCTGTGGCCCACCACAATGGGATAGGCCAGCAGATAGTAAGCCATCCACTGAGCGGCAACATAAATCCTTTCCTACTGTCATTAGTGAAGATTTTTGCAACTGCAAAGTTGCATAACCCCAACCATGAAAATGATGTGTGGATGAAAAGCGTGCCCACCGCCAATTCAAGAAACATCAGACAGACCAGAGCTAGTAGGCTGCCCTGATAGAGCTGGTGGATGGTGGAGATTATGAATAATTTCTAGAGGCATGAACCACTTGATGTTTCCATTCAATCCCTATTTGGAAAACCCATTAATTAATTACCATGTTACTAGAAGAAAATTTTCAAGCTCAGGTGCAGGTGGATGATCAATATCAATCCAAACCATCCATTAGGTTCCTTCTTTTTGAAGTGGGCCACCATGAACGTAACACCCTATCTAATGACAGCGATCCCTAATCTAGGGGCATAACACATGAGAGCTCAGCTGAAAAACTACAACATGCTAATGTAAACATTATGCGGAATTGCAAAGGACGGTGCATAGCATCGAATATAGAGATCGATGAAGTTGTATGAAGTGCATACCTGATTGAGATGTCATTGCTGTATACTAGATGCTTAAGTCTTCTACACATTACACCCTTAGAGAAGCACAGTAATGGAATGAAAAGCTTCAGTCATATATAAGCTTGAGGACCCAATTCTTTTTATATAATTGAGGAGTTTGAAATACAGTTGTTGCGCACCATCCCTTACATGATTTTAGATGAATCACAACTAAGTGGGGTCCACTGGTACTCCCAATCACACTATCCAACCCTTAGGACAATTTAAACCGTTGATCAATAAAGCCCACCTTATAAAATTCTTACAGCTAACACTAAAGCCTGTTTTAAAGTCGTTTTAAAGTTGAAAATCGCATGAACACCAACAGTCATTTGATCAAGTCTTTTTAGCCAGCAAGCAATAGCTGCTGAAGGGACAGCCTGACCTCCCAATTAAATATGAATCTGGACCGTCCATTAGGTTCCTCCTACTTTCGGAAGATTCCTTTCTTTTTTCCCCGGTGACTTCACCAAGAGAATTCAATTATTAGAGAGAACAGGATACATCATAATTGAAGGGAGAGCCTGACCTCCCAATCAAACCCAATACCTCACTCAATCCATACAAAGCCAGGCAATTCAACCTTCATCAAGGTTTACATGCTATTCACATCATTTACATCAAAACAACAGCAAACACCAATCTCTCAATGAAAAAATAACAGGCACACCTTGCATCACAACATTAGCCAAGTTGGAATTTGATGCTTAACAGTAATTTGCTCAAAATGGCCCAGAAATATATATTTGCCATGGAAAGTAAACCCCACCTAATGGGCTATTCATATTGATTAGTGGACCTTGAATCTAAAACATCCACCTTTGTATAGCATTGATTAAGTAGCAAAGATCTCTACTTAGTGAATTTTTCATCATGATAGCCAACCTCTATTAGTTAGGATAAGGCTATCATGGTGGTGATGATAATGATGATGACGACCTTGTGCAGTGAGAAAAACCTAATGGGGCAGTCCAGATCAATGATTTGACCATTGACACATCTAAAAGCAAAGGGCAGTGTCGATGTCCAAAATCTATTGAGTGGACCTAATTGGCAAATAATTGAATAATCCAAAATTTACTAGTGATTGCAATTTGTCTGAGATATCATGATATTTTTTGCAATTAGTGCAAAATAATACATTAATTATTTGTTAGTTTAGGATGTGTTTGGTTGCAACAAATATCATGATATTTCACTAATTTCGCACCAAATTAGACTGATTAAGCATGAAATATCATAGAAATTCATGCTATTGTGTAATGAAAAGGCCTTGCAAACTAATTTTCTTTCTAAACTTTTAGGGGGAATGTCCCATTTTTTAGCCAAAATTTTCCTGATTTTTCCCAATTCAGGTTTACTTGCCAAATTATTCCTAAATCTGAACTTCGCAACACTGCCTCAACTGAGCCAACCTGCCCATGATTTATCTCCTCTTAACTCAATTTTCAAAAGTGAAATAATGTGATATTCAGGGCACACTAGAAACACCACAATGGTGAAGCAATCCAGATAAACTCATCATGGATGGGCCAAGGCCCAAATTAACACTAATTGGACCACCCTAGTCAGAGAACTTTCTCAGGTTAATTGTGAAGCATTCACAATTTTCAATTTTTAATCCTCCTGATTAAATGGTCAAGGTCATTAGATTGTTGGCCAATGAATGATCCCGATAAACAGATTATGCAGGAATGTCGGATTTAGAAGTGTCAAGCAAGCTGTTTATTTGCAGAACCTGAGCAATAATGCCTCTTTGTTTAATAACCCAAGTAAATGAAAAATTAACAGGAGAAAGTGGATACCACGATCTAAGCCGATGGGAGGATGTAAACACTTGAAATTAACCAACAATAAAATAATTTACAACTAAATAGCCATAATTAGTTTTTTTGTCAATGGTCAACCAGAACTAAGTACATGGAAATGATACCAACCACCTGATCTTGATCCATCCATTATTAACAGCTTCAATTTTTTTTGTTGAACTGGCCTGCGACAACCTAACACCAGATAATATTTGACCATCTTAGGAAGTGATAAAGAATAAAATTCAATTACATTAGTCAATAAATAATAATGATAATCATTAGAAATGCTAAAGGATTCAAGCAAAGATGACTCGTAGGTTTTCAGAGTATATGTGCCAACATGGCATCCGTATGCAAGATGGGGCCCACTGAGAACATGGCCTGACCTAAAATAATGTTAACCCACTAACCAGGTGAGGCAACATGTTTATGAAATTTTTATTTTTATTTTTAAATGTACGTTGATAAAAACAATAATAACCAATGGTCTACGTTAGACCAACCTGATTTTTGGGTTGGGGTGTGATCATGGTCAAACCCCATATGATGAACATCCCAGATCTCGCACACGCAGACCTTAATGAGAACCCTCGATCATCTTCACATGAATCTGCTTCAGCATGTACCAAGAATCATAGACATAATATATACCATTCAAACTTCTGCTTCATCAAACTATCAGGCCGTGCATATCATATCATCTTGTCAGTGGCCCCTGATGAGTAATCCAGTGACCCAAGCCTGTACAATGCATATCTGTTTACAGTCAAACCATCTCAGCCTCGAGCTCCAACTTGATTTGCGGACTTTGATTGCCCTTGTATTCTACAACCTTCTTAGGAAGATTGAACAAGACAATGGAACCACCATCATGGCCATTCATTAGCAGCTTCCCAATTTTGCACCTCCAATCTGAGATGTTGCCCTCATTCTTCCTGTCATGCACAACCCGGTCACAGTAGTTGAGCATTGTTCCTAACCCACTATTTGGTATCCAACCATATTCCTCCAACACCCGTGCTTCTCCCTCAGTTAAATCTTCTCCCACCTGAGAACAATGAATGGGCATGAGATGCAATATTTAAAAGAGAAGCTGGTAAGATGACACAGTTGAGAAATAAAATGAATGGGCATGAGATGCAATATTTAACAAGGAATACAGCAGTTTAGCTTCGAACCCATTTGGTTCTTTGTGAGTCACAAGTTGACACAGTATCTAAGTGTATATTTGGATGCATAATCGAATTGGGTTGCAAACATTCAATTCAATCAAGAATAATTGAACGAATTTAACAACGTTATCGAAAAAAAGTTAGAAGCTCCCAAACTGTAATAGCATTCCTTCAAGTCTAACTTGAAAGTAATGAGTTAGTAATTTGTAGTGACACCCCTTGATATTGACAGTAAGGTAATCACAGTTTGGTGTCATTTCCAGTTTATTGACTAGCTAGTAGCTACTGCAATTCGATTGAGTAGTACATCCAAACCATGTTAGTTAAGACTCCGTTACTTTTGTAGTAGAGCAAGGTATTGGTCAAAAAGCATGGTTTATTTATTTATTTTGGATTATCTTAATTAATCAAGTAATTGAAGTACCAAAAATGATTTGCATCGAAACTGAATTAGAAGTGTTAGAATACACAGATTGGGTACACCTGCAGTGCACAATTTGGAATAGTAATTTTCACATTCATTCATACACCTACGGTGTACCATACCTATGGATTATCTTAGTTGGTCATAGGTCTGTTTATCAGGGTTTCTTGGAAGTAGTTGTGTTTATCCAAGCTTCTTCAGATGTTTATCTTTGTAAATCTCTTTGGTTATAAATAAAGCATGGGGTAAAGGGAGATATATGATTGAGTATCCCCATTCTCTCCTTCCTAGTTTACACAGTATTCGAGCATTTTTTATTTATTTTTTTACACACGCACACACACCCCACACACTCATGCTGTAGTGGAATTTCACCACCTACGGGTACTCGAACCCTTGACCGGGTGTTGAAACTCATGAGAGTCTACCACCCAAGCAAGAGTAAGGACCCAACACAGTATTAGAGCATATCTGATCCATTCCTTTCTTTTTTCTGTTCTTAAACTGTTCTCCTCTCTTATTCTCCGTTCTCTACATCAGTTTGAAGGTCTTCTACCTTTTCTGTTACTCTTTTTTCCCAGGTTTGTAAGATGGTGAAAGGTAAATAGCTTTTTATCCATCACCATCTTACAGATCCAATAAAGATGGCTCGGTAAATCTTCCAGAAGGGTCTTCTCCACCGGTTTTGTCATCTAGAATCAGCATAGACAGCAGAAGTTCGAAACAGCCAAGTCAAGCCCACCAGCAGACCTAGGAGTTCAAGATCCTGGCATCCTGCTCCTCAGCCGACACCAGATATGGATTTCAGTACCTCAAGGAGTTCCAGATTCAACACATTGCTGGAATTAAGTCCCAAAACCTTTTACGACACCGGATCTAAGCCAATGCAATGTTTTCAGCATTGACGATATCGGCCTATACATCCCACGGTATATCACGTATCTCACCTAGGCAAGTATCGCATGATATTGCAATGTATTGCATAGTATCGCAGATATTGCAAAATATTGCCAGATATTGTGACCACTCGCTTTTATAAAGTTCTCGATATCGATTGATACTGCACAAAAACGTGGAAAGTACAGGACTATTCAAAAAAAAAAAAAAAAAAAATCTAAATCTCCTATTCTTGATTCCTCTCCACTTCCTGACTAGATCATTGTGGCTATCAACCCTTTCTCTTGAATCGTTCGAAGAAAAACACAAATTTTGAGTAAGAATCAAAATCCAAGCCAATTTAAAGCATTTTCAATCTAGTGAGCATTTTCAAATTTCGATCTTTCTTTTTTCTTTATTTTTCCCTCTTTTTTTGTTGTCAAAACATGTTAAATCAATGTCAAATTGTTAGAAATCCATGATTCTTCATGTTATACATTAAAAGTCATGGATTTGGAGCTTCGATTTTGAAATTTATGGCAGATGGGCCGATTTATGAAATTTTGAAGAAAAACAAAAATTTCTCAATTTCTCCCAAATCGGTTGCAATCTTACTGTCCAAACAAGAAATTAAACATGTACATAACCTAATCTAATGACTCTTGGCAATTTGGAGATTTTTCTGATCTAATAATTCTTGGCAATTTGGAGATTTTTCAGAAAAAAATAATAATAATTTAAAAAATATACAAAAATATTTTTTTTTAATTCCACTTTTTTATCAACAGTCAATTGGCTCCCATTTCAGAGTATTTTTTTTTTCAAAATTCCACTCCTAATGTATGTGCAGCTCTGTGGGTCCAAGCCACCGCCACACATCATTCATGGGTATATTTTTAGTTTTCTACTTCTTTTACTTTTAAATGTATTGCTTGTGTTACCAGAGGATGCTCACTTGTGCACCTTCTTACGTGAGCACTGCACACCTCTGCACATGTGTCATGGGCACAAAATCTAAACGGTCCATGTGATGTGGCACCCATTGAAACCTCACAAGCCCAACTTTCAGCCTGATACAAGACTCTGGTGGGCCATGGCAAAAGGCAACAGTTTCCTCCCTTGATTTGCATTTCTCATTGCTATGGCCCACCAGAGTTTCAAGGGGTGCCGCATCATATGGACCGTTCGGATTCTGTGCCCATGACACATTGCAAAGGTGCGCATAGGTGCTCACGTAAGAAGGTGCGCAGGTGAGTATTCCTATGTGCTACCATACATGTCTTCTTGCATCATTTCAGTCATAGATATTGCATGGATTAGGACCCTATAAAAAGGAAACCTATTATGTACACTTGTTTTTTATGAAGTTTTGATTCATAAGTATATATTGATGTCTTTTTTAACAATCCCTAAAGTTTCATTGAAAAAATCCACCAATTTCCCAATGTTTTCCCATGTTTCCCAACAACAGCGATACATTAAGCAATACAACTAATACATCCCTTGCAATAAATGATATGTATTTGTATTCCAAGGGTGTGATACATTACGCGATAACGATACAAAAGACAATGAGCCAGGGTGCCTTCAATGCCGTCAGATTCGAGGCCGGACATCCTCAGCCTCCTCCAGATCTTCACTTGGGTACATTTTTCGTTGTCAGAAATGCATTCCGACGTCTATTTCATCTCTGGATCTAAGCTAGGGTACCTCCAACACCCCCCGCAGTCATCAAGAACTGTTGTGTGGGATGCCTTAGATTTTGCCAATCTATTGTACAAAGTAATCCCGTATCAATTCCACCGAGACTATTTTCGGTTCGACCAAAAATTGGTGGATTCTCAAGTTGCACGTTGTGATGATTTGCATTTTTCGGTTCGACCAAAAAGTGCACTCGGGTTGGTCCGGTCCCACCAGACATGTCACACAGATTAGTACAAATCGAGCTATTTAAGCCTTATTCGAGGTTAGGGCTTCTAATTCGAGTGTTTTATCTCTAAGGACAAGGGTTTGTGATGTGGGAGGGTTTCTAAACACTTGTAATGACTTGGGAAGGGTTTTTCTCAAGAGGTTGGGCATCGCAAGGGGAGATTAGGTGCTTCTATAATCGAAGAAGGTGAGTGTGTAAACTCTAAGGTTTTGATTAGGGCTGAAAGTCGGGCGGGTTGGGTCGGGTTGGTGCTCAGCCCTAACCCAACCCACCCAAGGTTCCTATACCTCAACTCTAACCCAACCCAACCCAATCTCGGGTTGGGAATTCTCAACCCAAGCCCAACCCAAGCGGGCTCGGTCGAGTTGATCGGGTTGGTCAGGTATATACATGCTAATATTTTCGTTATTACATTAGTTTATTATATTTCAATATAGGACTTATTTTTTGTATCTATAATTTTATTAATTATATATGTGATTATTCATTATAAAGAACTTCATTTTTTTCTTTAAAAAACAAGCTAAAATATAAGACAACTACTCCTTTAAAAGTCATGTAGCATAGCATGAAGTCTATTTGGGAGAAAGAAATCTGGCATATCTTGTTAGCTTGAGTCCTTGGAAATGACGTGGACAAATGAGACTCGTCATCACTAGTGTGCCTTTGACACAAACGATCCACACTCAATTATAATTTATAAGTAACTTATATATTGATCGGGTTCGGGTTGGGTCGGGCAACCCGAGACCTCAACCCGAGCCCAACCCAAGTTTTATTGGGTTGGTGTTTGTATAGCCCAAGCTTAAGATCGGACCCGAACTATCCTGCCCAAGCCCAACCCAATGTCGGGTCGGTCACGGGTCGGTCGGGTTGAACCCGCCCAACTTTCAACCCTAGTTTTGATTATAGTTGAACTTTGTTGCTTTGTGCTGTGGTATTTTCCCAGAAGGGTTTTCCACATAAAATATCTCACGTTTATGGTTGCTTTCTTTATTGTTTGGTTATTCTACTTTATTCAATTGTTCTATCGTCGTTGTACGTGCTTCCGCAATGTACACAGATTAACAGTGGTATTCGATCCGAATTTCTAATACCTAGGGTTGATCTGGGTTTGTTGAGGGCTCAGAATATCAACAAAGTGGTATCAGAGCGTCAAATCTAAGGACGTTCGGTTATTTAGTGAAGATGTCAAGGTCGAAATTCGATATACAGAAATTCAATGGGAAGAACAATTTCAGTTTGTGTCAGCGGAACGTTAAGGACATTCTAGTATCACAAGGGTTGAGCAAAGCCTTGTTCGAGATTAAACCGGAGAAGATGTCGGATGATGACTAGAGCAATCTCAGGAAGAAGGCTATAAGCATTGTCTGTTTACGTCTGTCGGATGAAGTCATGTACAACGTACTGGATGAGGAATCTCCCCTGAAGATGTGGAAGAAACTAGAAGACCTATACATGGCGAAGTCCCTCGCAAATAAGTTGTTCGTGAAAAAACAACCTTTCAAGTTGCCAATGAAGGAAAGATCGGATCTCCTAAAGCACATGAACTCATTCACGAAGGTATGTAGCGAGTTGTTAAGGCTCTGAGTGATGATCAAAGAAGAAGACAAAGTGATGCTACTCCTAGCATTGCTTCCCACATCGTACGACCATCTCGTCACTACTCTGTTGTACGGGAAGAATACAATGAAGTTGGAAGAAATCACCGCAGCTCTCTTTCTAATGAGATGAGGAAGAAGTCGAGCGATGAGGACTCTCAGGCAGAAAGGTTAGTCGCAAAAGGGGGTCAAGAACGTGGGAGTTCCGCGGAGCGATCTCGATCTGACAAGAAGAAAAAGTCTATATCGAAATCGAAGACAAAGGACGAATGCTTCTTTTATGGCATAAAGAGTAACTTCAAGAGAGACTACCAGAAACAAAAGGATGGCCTAGAAAGCAAGGGAAAATGGAACACAGGTGAATCGGCTAGTGTGGCGGAAGAGAGCTTAGAAGGAAACCTCCTCTCGGTCTCTTCAGGTGCGAGTCATCTCTCAGACACATGGATTCTAAATTCGGGATGTTCGTATCACATGTGCTCGAATAGGACTTGGTTCGATTCCTACGAGACCTATGATAGTGGAAGTGTTCTGATGGGGAATAACGCAACATGTAAGGCCATTGGAATAGGTACCACTAAAGTAAGATGTTTGATGGAGTCATACAGACTTTAGGTGATGTCAAGCATGTCCCAGATCTGAAGAAAAACTTAACATCCTTAAGGGTTTTAGATACGAACGGTTGCACGTTCACTGCAACGGGCAATGTAATCGAGGTCACCATAGGTGCAATAGTGTTAATGAAGGGACATAAGACAGAAAATATGTACAATCTAGTTGGGAACATGGTTATATGTGAGGCCACTACCACCTCACATGTAGAATCTAGCACAGATGACGCTAATCTGTGGCATATACAGTTAGGCATATGAGTAAAAGGGACATAATGGAACTCCATAAACAAAAACTATTGAAGGGAGTTAAAGCACGCAAGGTGGATTTCTATGAGCATTGCATTTCCAGAAAGCAGTGCAGGGTAAGGTTTAAGACTGCTACACACACTAGCAGCAGAGTGCTCGACTATATTCATTCCGATGTCTGGGGGCCAGTAACAGTACCATCTACGGGAGGCGCACGATAGTTTGTGAGTTTCATAGACGATTTCTCGAGGAAGGTTTGGTTTTACTTCTTAAAACACAAGTCTGAGGTGCTCGTCAAGTTCAAGGAATAGAATGCGTAAGTAGAAAAGCAAACCGAGAGATAGGTACAGTGTCTCGGGTCAAGTAACGGTAGGGAGTACATAGATGCGGGATTCATGGAATTCTTCAAGGAACAAGGCACTTCTCAACTCTAGGGACCCCACAACAGAACGAGGTGACAGTGAGGATGAATAGAACTTCATTGGAGAGGGCGAGAAGTATGTGGTTGTATGTGGGGCTACCTAAAAGTTTCTGGGCAGAAGCGGTGAACATGGCATACTGTATAGTAAATTGGTCACCATCTACAACACTCGACTCCAATGTTGCAAAGGAAGTCTAGAGACGCAAGGACATCGATTACTCAGGGATGAGGATTTTCGGGTGTCCAGCATATGTCCACGTGTAGAGTGGACAAAGGTCGAAGTTAGATCCCAATTCTAAAAAGTGCATCTTTATCTGGTATGAGAAAGGTGTTAAGGGCTACAAGTTTTGGGATGCTGACCCTCAGAAGGTGGTCATTAGCAAAGATGTAATCTTCGATGAGGCATCAATGTTGAAGGCCAACAAGGACGATGCAAAGAAGTCAAAAAATCATGGTGAGACCAAGAAATTGTCGGTGTAGGTGGAGCCAATTGAGCAAGTTATTAAAGGTGATATTCATCAGGAGCAAAAAACTGAGCAAAATAATCAGTAAGATACCCAGGAAAGTATATCTAAAAACGGGGAGAAAAGAACCATTAGAGACCTAGTTCGGTATAAGTTTGAGGACATGGTCTCTTTTTCATTGTTCACGGAGAGTGGAGATCCATCCACCTTTCAAGAGGTAAAATCTAGAAAGGATGGCAACAAGTGGATGTCGGCCATGGCTGAGGAGATGGAATCTCTACATAGGAATCAAACCTGAGAATTGGTTGAACTTCTCAAAGGTTAAAAGGGCTATAGGGTGCAATTGGGTCTTCAAGAAGAAAGAAGAATTAACAGAGAAAGTGGACAAAAAGTACAAGGCACAGCTCGTAGCAAAGGGGTACTCACAGAGGGAATGAGTAGATTACAATGAGCTTTTCTCTCCAGTCGTGAAACATACCTCAATTAGGGTGCTACTGGCAATGGTAGCGGAATCCAATTTAGAATTGGAGCATCTCGATGTGAAGACAGCATTCCTTCATGGGAATTTAGAGGAAGTCATTTACATGAGGCAACCTAAAGGATTCAATGAGGTTGGTAAGGAAGGCCACATGTGTAAGTTGAAGAAGTCTGTATGGGCTGAAACAATCTCTGATGTAGTGGTACAAGCGGTTCGATTTCTACATGGTGGAGATTGGGTATATCAAGTGTGAGTACGATTGTTACGTATACTACAGGATACTTGAGGACGGGTCTACATTCTTCTGATGCCTTACGTTAATGATATGTTAATTGCTGCAAAGGACAAGAAAGAGATACTCTTGCTTAAGTCTTTGTTAAGCAAGGAGTTTGACATGAAGGATTTGGGTCCTACAAAGAAGTTCATAGGCATGGAGATACACAGAGACTGACAGTCTGGGAAGCTGTAGCTTTCTCAGAAGGGATATGTGCAAAAGGCGCTAGAGAGGTTCCACATGGAAGGTGCTAAGCCAGTTAGCACGCCTCTAGTATGTAACTTTAAGTTGTCAGTCAAGTCGTGTCCAAGTACAAAAGATGAGATTTCAAACATGTCACGGGTGTCATACATCAGTGTAATGGGGAGTCTCATGTAAATATGGTTAGCACAAGGTGTACCATTGCGATAACGATGGGCGTAACGGTGCTCACCGTTACCGATACGGTTACAGGCCGTTGCGGCCCCGTAACGGCAGATACGCCCCCTGTAACAGTCAAAAAAAAAAAATTTCTTAAAAAAATCCAAAAAAAAATTTATTTATTAAATCCAGAAAATTCTAAATATTTTAAATATGCATTCATTTATAATTTTGAACATGTTTATGGTGGTGTAATAGTCCACTCTTTAGTGAGAAAGTTGTATTGAGTTGTTTGATGAATTTATGAACCTAACAGCCTAGAATTGATTGTAAAACTCATATATTTAATTTTCTAACTATTTAATACTAATAATAGATATATTAGAATTAATTTAATATCAAAATATCTCACATGTGTAAGTATTTCCTATTGTTTTCCATAATTTACTCTACAATTCTACATTACATATCTATCCTTGAGGAGTGTGAGGTGAGGACTTACATAAATTACAATGTTTACTTTATTCTATTGAAAGTCTTTAACATGCTAGAGATTTCTCCTCTATTGTAATTCCCATCCTGTCATCCTCAAGATGTAAAAAGAAAAAATAAAATAAAATAAATAGTAGTGTCTGATTTACTCCCATGCAACTTGATTAAGGATTACTTAATTGGTTGTCATGGGAGTTATTTTAAGCATAAGTTCGGCAGTGTCAATGAATGTGTGGGCAATGGGTATAGAAATACGTACCTTAAATGTAAATAATGTTAAAAAAAATATACTTTCCTTAATAAAACTCTCGAATCACAACCAAAATGAAAATATGCTTTGTTGTGGTTGCTCGACCTCCACGTCCTCATCATCATCAGGCTACGGTTGTGGAGTAGGTGTTGCATATCCATAATATCTCGTGCCAAAGGAAAAAGATCAGGTCAACAAAATTAGAGGACGACTAATCCTGATTAGGCAATGACTCTGATCCCAAGTAAGGATATCCACTAGTGCCCGTCGAATGGTCATACTAGTCATATTCAACTGTTAAAACATATATATATATATATATATATATATATATATATATCATTAACACAATATTCAACCATTAAAACAGAAAAATATTTAAAAATTGACCGAAAATAGTTCGAAAATAAAAAATAGAAAATCAATTGCATAATCTATAAAATGCACATTCATGTCTAATTTGAATAATGCATCATATCCAACCATAATAACAGAGATTCAAAAAAAAAAAAAAAAAGTATAAATATCTATTTTTAAGATTTTTCGGAACATGGCCCACAGAGCTTCGGTTCAACAAAATCCTTGAAATAACTTGTTTTGATCCTCAAATTCAAGTTAAGAGTGGTCGGAATTTGCAGTAGAATATTTTAGGAAAGAATTTGAAAGAGAGAAGTGCCTAAAAATGAGATAAATCGTAGCTCAAAAAGACACAAAAAAAAAAAAAAAAAAAACTAGTTTTTTTACCATTACGAGACAGTAATGGCCCCCATATTGCGTAATAGAGTCGGTCATTACTGTTACGTATCGGTTGTTACGGCCAATAACAGCCAATATGTAACTGATTTGGTACACCTTGGGTTTACTTACGGCTAAATATCTCACAAGCAGTTACTGTGATTAGCAAATATATGGCGAATCCAGCAAAAGAGCATTGGAATGTTGTTAAGTGGATTCTCAGGTATCTCAGGGGCACAGTTAACACTAGAATCACGTTCGAGGGACATGGAGCTTCAAGTCAAGGTATCCCGTATCGGTTACGTATCAGCCGATACATAACGGTAACGGCAGTGGCCGTTACGGGATACGGGGCCGTATTGGGGCACCCCCTAATTCTGTAGCAGTAACGGCAGTTACTGCCCCATAACGGTCAGGGCGTAACGGTCAAAACGGCAATTTTTATTTTTATTTTTTTGCTTTTTAAAGTCTGTTTTTTTACTTTTTTTGTTTTTTTACTTTTTTTGAAGTTTTTTTCTTCCAAACTCTTCCTAAATCATTCTATTGTTATTTTCGACCACTCTTAGCTTGATATTACAGATAAAAACAACTTATATTAAGGATTTTCTTGATTCGAAGCTCCGTGGGCCATTTTCCAGAAATTCCTCAAAAATAGGTATTTACATTTTTATTCAATGTTTTGCTGTTTGAATGGTAGAATATGATGTGTTAATCATAAAAGAAGATATTAATGTCCATTTTACAAATTGTTGTTGTCATTTTATATTTTTTTATAATTTTTTTCTATTTACGCACTATTTTCGGCCCTTTTTTTTAATTCGAAAATTTATTTTTTTATTGAATGTTTTCCTGTTTTAACGGTAGAATGTGATGTGTTAATCATAGTAGAACATGTTAAAGTCCATTTTACAAATTGTTGTTGTCATTTTATATTTTTTTATACTTTTTTCTATTTACGCACTATTTTCGACCCTTTTTTTTTAATTCGAAAAATCATTTTTTATTCAATGTTTTGTTGTTTTAATGGTAGAATATGATGTGTTAATCATAATAGAAGATATTAATGTGCATTTTACAGATTGTCGTTGTCATTTTATATTTTTTTATAATTTTTTTCTATTTACACACTATTTTCGGCCCTTTTTTTAATTCGAAAAATCAATTTTTATTCAATGTTTTGTTGTTTTAATGGTAGAATATGATGTGTTAATCATAATAGAAGATATTAATGTCCATTTTACAGATTGTTGTTGTCATTTTATATTTTTTTATAATTTTATTCTATTTATGTCACGCCCCAGACTCGGTAACCGGACTCACAAGGAACCCTATAGCCAGTTCTGGCCGCAACAGCCTCCATATTACGGTTATGGAAATCCTCCTTGTGGGATCCCAAGATCGGAACCTGCCTCGGGAGCCGAGAATGGGGTACTACGGAGGCTGTTGCGGCCAGAACTGGCTATCGGGTTCCTTGCGAGTCCAGTTACCGAGTCTGGGGTGTGACAGGAGTTGGTATCAGAGCATAGCAAGTAATTCTGGAATAACTCGGGATAACATCGCATGTCTATTAAGAGCTTAAAACAAGTAGTGTCCCGATATCCTTCTTTTCGCTCCGTATTCAGCTTGTAATTGTCATGATTCCTTGCGTCGTCGTTATTTTGTAGACGATGCCGCCTAGACGTGGCACCCATGGTCGTGGCACCCGTGGTCGTGGTGCCCGTGGATGAGGCGCCCGAGATACCCGTTCTACTCGAGCGCATCTTGCTCCCGTTGTTGAGGATCCGATTCTTGAGGTCTCGATTCAGCCTGTTCCTCCTGTAGCACCTATTCCTCCAGTTGCTCCAGTTCTCCCACCGGTTCCCTCAGCCTGTTGTTCCGATTACAGAGGCTCCTACTCCGTCAGCCGCACCCGTACCTCCGCCCCAGGCGAGTGTTGCTCCTGCTTTTCTGACAGTACCTATAGGAGCCGAACATTTTCAGCAGCTGATACAGCTTGTTGCTACCGCGTTGTAGACTCGTCAGCCTGCCGCCTCCCTAGTTTCTGATCAGGGTGATTTACCGCACACTAGCACTATCTTCAGGGAGTTTAGGCAGCATGACCCTTCGAGATTCCGGGGTGAGCCAAACCCATCTGCCGCCGAGGCATGGCGCACTGAGATTACGAGGATTTTCGACATTATGCAGTGTCCAGCCAATTAGAAGGTATCCCTTGCGACCTATCTTCTTTAGGGTGAGGCCCGTCATTGGTGGTCGTCCGTATCCAGGATGGCCGGGCCAGATTTTGTTTGGACTTGGGAGAAGTTCGTGGTCCGTTTCGACCAGAAATTCTTCCCCAAGAACGTTCAGATCCAGAGAGCAATCGAGTTTGAGACCCTAGTTCAGGGTGATTTATCAGTATCTCAGTATGAGGCCCCATTTCTTAGCCTTGTCTAGATTTGCTCCTCATCTCACCAATGATGAGAAGATGAGGGCTCGTCGTTTTGTGACTGGCTTGCATCCTGCCCTTCATAACCGTGTGGTAGGGCATTGTTTGAAGACGTTCGACCAGGTCGTTCATCGAGCACTGGTTTATGAGGAGGACTGGGCTATGACCCAGAGATCGAGAGAGCAGAGTTCCGGTGGACACCGGAAGAGGAGAGCACCGGCCGACAGTTCCATGCAGCACCATTAGCAGAGACGGAGGGGCAGATCAGGGTTTCAACAGTCTGCGGCTCAGACATTGGCTTCATCATCATCAGCAGCACCGCCAGCCGCTTCATCTTCCGACCACTTTTTCAGTGTTTGCTTCGGTTGTGGACAAGCCGGGCATCGGAGGCATGAGTGCCCTCTCCCCATTCAGCAGCAGAGGCCACCGCAGTTGCCTCCTCCTCGTCCTCCTCATCAGCAGCAGCAGCAGTAGAGAGCGCAGCTTCCACCCGCCGATCCTAGGGCTCCTCCTCAGCAGCAGAGGCAGCAGAGGCAGCCAGGTAGACCTCCCAAGCAGAGACAGCAGCAGCAGCAGAAGGGATATCCGTATGTCCAGTCCCTGGGTCGAGTATGTATTGCAGCCCAGCAGGCACAGACTCTGAATCCACAGTCTTCCGGTTTGCTTCCCTTACCAGCTCAGGGCCGGTTTTATCCCGCGCAGTAGGGGCCAGGCCAGGACCCACAGTCATCGATTAGTGGAGTCATCGAGGGTATTCTTCTTATTTCTGCTTGCGTTGCTCATGTTTTATTTGATTCTGGTGCCTCCCATTCTTTTGTGGCCAAGCAGTTTTGTCGATCGACAAGTATTCCGCCGGAGTCCGTGTCTGAGGCTTTGGCCGTTTCGACTCCCATGGGGAAGTCCGTTGTATTGACCCGTCGTTGTCCTTCTTGCCTGGTGTTAGTGGGCGAGATGTTCCTTCCTACCGATTTGTTCGTGATGCCAATGACAGGCTTTGATGTTATTCTAGGGATGGACTAGCTTGCGGAGTATTGTGCCGCGAGGACAGTTACGTTTCATATTCCCGGCTTTCCAGTATTCCAATTCATTGCCGAGCCCAGAGGAGAGCCGTTGTCTAGTTTCTAGGCTTCTATCGTTGAGGATTCTGTGGCAGGGAGTATTGAGCAGCTGCCAGTTGTCTGTGAGTACCCGGATGTGTTCCAGGAGATTTCAGGTTTACCTCCGCGTCAGCAGGTGGAGTTTCAGATTGATTTGGTGCCCGGTACTGCACCTATCTCGAAGACCCCCTACCGGATGGCACCGTTGGAGTTGAAGGAACTGCAGGAGCAGTTGGATGAGCTCCGAGAGTTAGGTTTCATTCATCCCAGCAGTTCGCCTTGGAGAGCCCCAATATTGTTTGTGAAGAAGGATGGATCATTGCGACTCTGTGTGGAATATTGTTAGCTCAACAGAGTCACCATCAAGAACCAATACCCACTTCCCCATATTGATGATCTGTTCGACCAGTCGCAGGGCGCACAGTATTTTTCCATGATAGACTTGCGGTCTGGTTACCATCAGATTCAGGTCCGATAGGAGGACATTTCAAAGACAGCTTTCCGGACGCGCTATGGTCACTTTGAGTTTATGATCATGTCGTTTGAACTGACGAATGCGCCCGTCGTATTCATACAGCTGATGAAAGAGGTCTTCCGGCCGTTCCTCGATCAGTTCGTGGTGGTATTCATTGATGATATTCTTGTATATTCAAGGACCCGGGAGGACCATGTTGAGCACTTGCAGATTGTGCTGGAGACCCTCAGTGCCCACCAGCTGTATACGAAGCTGGAGAAGTGCGAGTTTTGGCAGGAGGAGGTGAAGTTCCTTGGTCACGTGGTGACGAGGGAGGGTGTCGCTGTGGACCCCTCGAAGGTTGATGCAGTGCGTTAGTGGGGCCAGCCCACGAACGCGTCCAAGATCCGTAGCTTCCCTGGTCTAGCGGGGTATTATCGACGGTTTATCAAGGGTTTCTCCCGTATTGCTGCACCGCTGACCCAGTTGACGCGGAAGGGCGTTGAGTTCATTTGGAGTGACGCATGAGAGGAGGTATTTACGAAGTTAAAGGACCGCCTCACGTCCGCTCCTGTTCTCACTCTTCCTGATGGGAGTGAGGATTCTGTTGTTGTCACTGATGCATCCAGAGTGGACTTGGGTGTTGTACTGATGCAGCATGGGAAGCCAGTGGCGTACGCCTCGCGCCAGCTCAAGGTCCACGAGCTGAACTACTTCACCCACGATTTGGAGCTTGCAGCGGTTGTCTTCACACTAAAGGTGTGGAGGCATTATCTATATGGGGTCAGGTTCGAGCTCTTCTTGGATCATAAGAGCTTGAAGTACCTATTTTCGCAGTCCGAGTTGAACCTGCGTCAAAGGCGATGGTTGGAGCTGTTGAAGGACTATGATTTCGACTTTCAGTACCACCCGGGCAAGGCGAACGTGGTGGCGGACGCACTCAGCCGTCAGTCACGAGGCCTGGTGGCTCAGATTATGGTGCATGAGTGGCAGATGCTCGAGGATGTTTCAGAGTTTGACTTTGAGTTCGGTCTGCAGTCTTCCATTGTTCAGCTTTCAAGCTTATCGATTCAACCCTCTTTGGTGGCTATAGTGATCGAGGCTCAGCAGACAGACGAGTCACTTCAGGAGTACCGAGCAGAGGCCGCATCCGTGGAGCAGTCAGACTGGCAGATTGGTTCCGATGGTGGATTACGCTTCAAAGGCCGATTGTGTCCCGGATGTGCCGGAGTTGCATCATAATTTGATGACCGAGGCACAACGATCGAGACTTACCATTCACCCGGGCTCCACGAAAATGTATCGTGATATGAGGAGGCAGTATTTTTGGCAGGGGATGAAGCGCCAGATTGCTAGTTTTGTGGCCGAGTGTGACACATGCCAGCGTGTCAAGGCCGATCAGCAGAGATCCCCTGGTCCCTTGCAGCCGTTGAGCGTTCCATTAAGTGGAAGTGGGAGCACGTGTCGATGGACTTCATCGCAGGTTTGCCGAGGACTCAGCGCGGTCACGATATCATATGGGTTATCATCGATCGTCTGACGAAGTTGGCTCATTTCATTCCAGTGCGTGCCTCCTGGTCGATGGACCGGCTTGCAAAGGTGTTCGTTGAGGAGATAGTGAGACTGCACGGTATTCTAGTTTCGATCGTTTCAGACCGAGACTCCTTATTTACGTCTCAGTTTTGGAGGAGTTTCTAGCAGGCGATGGGGGTCACGTTGCGTCTCAGCACCGCTTCTTATCCGCAGACAGATGGGCAGACCGAAAGGGTCAATCAGATCCTCGAGGATATGCTCATAGCTTGTGTGATCGACTTTGCGGGCAGTCAGGATGAGCATATGCGCCTCGCCGAGTTCGCGTACAACAATAGCTATCAGGCGACTATCGGCATGACTCCTTTTGAGGCACTTTATGACAGACCGTGCAGATCTCCTAATTGTTGGACCTAGGTTGGAGAGTATCGTCTCTTAGGTCCCGAGCTTGTGCAGCAGTCGTCGGAGACTATTGATGTTATCAAGCAAAGGATGCGCACAGCTCAAATCCGACAAAAGAGTTTTGTTGATCGTCGGCGTCGACCCTTCGAGTTTGCAGTCGGGGACATGGTATATCTCAAGGTCTCGCCTATAAATGGCGTGGTTCACTTTGGTGTGAAGGGCAAGCTCGCCTCGAGATTTATTGGACCTTTTAAGATTACCGAGCGCGTGGGCGCTGTGGCGTATAGGCTTGCCTTACATCCTGAGTTGTCCGCGATCCACGACGTATTCCATGTTTCTATGTTGAGGAAATGTGGGTCAGACACTATTCATGTGATTGATTGGCAGCCACTCGAGGTCCGCGAGGATTTCCTACATTGAGCAGCTGATACGTATTCCTAATCGGAAGGAGCAGGTCCTCAAGACCAAGGTCATTCCCTTGATGAAGGTGCAATGGGGTCATCATTCAGAGGCAAAAGCGTCTTGGGAACGCGAGGACGAGATTAGAGAGCGTTATCCCAATTTGTTCGATGATTAATTGCTTGTATTGCCTTCTCTTGTGATTGATGATTGAGATATATATATATATATGATGTTTATGCATTTTTGTTGTTCCGGTTTTGTCAATTTCGAGGACGAAATTTCTTTGTTGGTGGGAAGGGTTGTGAGACCCGACCCGAGTTCGCATGTGTGTGTGAGTATGCATCTCGTTCATCTTGGTCTCGCGGTCCTACCAGTCGAATCCAGGTGACCCGCGACCTCTGGGTAGTGTTTGCAGTCATCCTTGAGTTCGGTCACATTGATCCGACTCGGATCGGACCAAAACCTACGCCATCTTGTCCGCGTCATCGCCGCGGTTCCAATGTCGCGTCCAGTGCATCCATCCGAGTTGTGGATCATAAGTTGTAGGTGCGCATCATTTTGAGCCTTTGATCATGTTTGTGGACCTCACCTAGTAGGGTGTACACGTTTTCCCATGGGGCCCACCCTAATGCACCTTCTCTCATAAAAGCTACCCTAGCTAACTACCTAGCCTACCTAGAGCCTAGCAACTCATGATGAAATTTCTTCCCCAAAAACCCATCATTACTTCTCTAAACAAGAAAATCCATTGTTATTTTTCTTCCCAACATCTTACATGGCAATCATGACTCCTCTACAATTTTTCTCTCCCCCTTCTCTTTCATTTTCTCCTCTTTCTTGCCTTACTAGCCTTGGACGTCCAGCCCATCTTCCCTCCATTCTAGCCCCTTTTCTTCCTTATTTCCTCTCCATCTCACCATTACAATCCCATCTTGGCCATAGATTCATGACCCTTGAAGCTTGAGGCACATGATGATTGTAAAAGCTTGAAGATCCAAGAGGTGGGTGCTCTTCTTGGCTTCTTCTCTCTTTCTTCTCCTTTCTTTCTTTTCCTTACATGCATGGAAGCATGTAGGACCCACCAATCCATGGTGGAGGTCCTACATGGCTCCTAGGATGGAGGTCATGGGCCTAGATCTTACTCATTCCTTCCTTGGTGGGCCAATCTCCATGGACCCACCATGATGTATTTCCTCTTCATTCTAGCATTTCATAGGCCATTTAGGCCTTTGCATGCATAGTGGGGAAAGGTGTTCCCACCCTCCAACAACTTTTCTTGATGTATAGTAGCTTGCATGTAACATATGTATATAGTGGATGGCATGGATTGTAGTGTGGAAGGTCCATTAGTGGTGGGACCTTCCACCAATGGCCGGATTACTCTCCTTCTCTCTCCTTTTTCTTCTACTTATCTCTGATGATGTGTGGCCCACTAAGAAAGTCAGCAACATCTTAGATCCATCAGGGAGATGGGACGTCCAAGCCCACCTTGTTGGACATCCAGGCCTACCATGCATGCATGGGTTGGGTGGCCTCCAAACTTGATTTTTCATGGAGATTTCAATGCACTAATGGATCTGGAATTTTGCTAACCCATCAAGGTGGACCCCACTTGATGGATCAGGGCAATAAACCCTTGGATTTATTTATATGGGCCGAAATATGGACAGCATATGCTACTGTCCAGATTTCAAGCCCAGTTGGAGCATCACTTTTGAGCTAATGTTTGGGTCTGTTTGCATGCCCTTATCTCCCAAATTTCCTTGGGGATTTTGTAGTGCATGAACCCCACTTTGATGTGGAATGGGGCCCACACCATTTATCTCATGATTGAGACCCATGGGATAGGCCAAAGTGGGCCAACTGTCCACAAATTTCTGGACAGTTCAGCAACACTGCAAGTTGTAAATGAGCATTTTTACCTGAGTTTCTGGAATAGGTGAGCCACCCCAGTGGACCCCACTTGTTGTCAAGATGTAGGGCCACCTTTTCCCCCAATTTTCCAAGGGTTTGGGTGGGTCCAGGCCCACTCCATGTGGTCCCAAACGTAGAGACGATTATAATTCCAGCAACATTTCACCCGGGACAGATTGAAATTCCGAATTTAATTAAAATACTCATTTAATTAATCATGAAAAATGAGTGGTCCACCCATGGTAGGACCCACCTACCAATTTTTTGGGCCAACGGACCCCTGTGCACACCATGGCAAGGGCTGGACCGGCCCACTAGGCTGGGATGCCCAAAATTTCTGGACAGATTGTAATCCTGAATTAAATTAAAATATTTTTAAGTTTCCAAAAATCTTGAAATTTTGTGGAGGTGTGGCTCACTCATGGGAGAACCACCCTGTGAATTTTCGGGGCCAACGGGCCTCTGTACTGTCCGTGGTGTGGCCTGGAGTGGCCCACCAAGCTGGGACACCCAGGCTGGGGCGTCCAGCCTTGGCTGGCCATCCAGGCTACTTTGTGGGCCCACCTTAATGTATTTTATATACCAGCATTCATCCATGTGGGTCCATAGGGGCAATGATCATCCTCCCTCTGTAGTTTTCCATTTTTGGGGCCCATTGGTTAAGTTTTGGGGCCAAATACCCAGGCTCACAGGACTACCCACCATGGGACACCCAGCTCATTAGGTTGCTACTGGACGTCCAGTCCAACAGCATGGCCCATCTGATTTATGTGTCTAATTTACTCCCTTCATTTGATGGACCCCCCTGTGACATGTAAGGGTCACTAGGAACTAAAATAAATTTATAAATTAATTATTTTTGAATTTCCAGCAAGCCCAGCTTGTAGGTGGGCTGGAATTTCAGCCATAGGCCCATGGTTGCTGCCCATAAATGAATGTTTTGGGGCAGCATGGTCCACCAAAATTTAGGGACATTATCACACACATCTTGCTCCATTTTAATTAGATTTTTGGGCTTAATTAGTACATATTTAAGGCCCATTCCAATTGGATTCTTATTGGACTAGTCTTCTAGCTAATTGTTGGGCCTTATAACCTTGGTTGGGCTGAAACTTTCGATAGGCCCATTGGACTCTTGGGGCCTATATTTATCATGCCATTGTGATGGGTTTTGTGGGCCAAATACTCAAGTAGTTGGGCCCTTGCTTGCCCACTAAAATAAATCTATACTTGGGTCAAGATGTGAGGCCCAACTTACTTGTTTTAAATATAAGGATTACCCATATGTTGGAATAATGGGTTGCCCATTAGGCCCACCACAATGAATGGACCCATGACCTTTATGGTTGGACCCAAACCTTGCTTGAGGGCCCACCATGTTGCCTATGTATTGGGCTTAGTGTATAGCCCACTAGGCCATGGATTTGCTTGGGCCTTGAACTTTACTTTATATGCGTAGCAGGCTACCTTTTGGGACCCAGTTGAGGTTGGATGTCCTCCTTAGTGACCCTAAGGTAGGCCCATAGGGTCCTCACATGTGGTTGAAGGCCCACCTTGGACCTTGTTAGGACCGTTTCCTCCTTGAGGCTTTATGACTCTCTTAGCTTGTGGGCCCTCCCAAAGTGTTGGGCCCCCACTAGAGGACTTCACTTCTCATTAGAGCACCTGTCGATGTACCTAGACCTTGTCCCTCCTTGGGAAGGAGGAATATATATTCTCCGGGTAACGCACTTACATTATTGTGACCCATATGCATCATCCGTATGAATTGATTGCATTGTGTGGTGGTCATAGAGGGATGGAGTTTCTCCCCTTGTGCACATTGAGTGTCTGAAGCTTGTGTATAATCTGTATGTGTGATTCATGCATTGGCATCGCATTTCATGATGATACCGCCCTTGCTTCACCAGGGCCTCGCCTCCACAGGGACGTTCGTGGATGGTCGTATGTGTGGACACAAGAAATATTACTTGAGCATATCGGGTGCATGGCCCATGGGTGAAATTTCCAAAACTTCCATGGTACCAAGGATCTGCCCCAACGCCATGACCGAGTGGAAACTATGAGCGCACGAGTGCCTTATACCGTTAGGCCGTGACTCCCACTGTCATGTAGTTGGTTGGGTAGAGGTGTGAACTTACCTGCCTGGTGTGAGGAGGCATTGCTAGGCTGAGTCTGACCAGCTCGTAAATGAGTTCGCTGCCGTCGGGGCTTTTTGGTGATTGATTGTCCACAGGCAGGTAGTGAAGTCTCTTACGCTCGTTTGACCGTGCGGGTCTGGGGAGCGGCAGTCATCCAACAGTGTAATGGACCTCGGTGATTTCCTTATGATTGGAAATGTACTTTATATGTAGATTGGTTATGAGCACTGGCATTACTCTGCATCGCATTCACATCAGCTATATAAGCCCCCTTTATGCATTGCCTTGATATGGCGCCCAGTACTCATTGCATTGCATTCATAATAAGCCTTGGTAAGGCTAATGATATTGTCATTGAGCATGTTTCTCTTCCTATACCTTCTATTATTCTTCTGCGCACTATTATCACACACTTTCACCACCCTCTAAGCTTCTATAAGCTTATGCACGATTGATGCGTGCAGGTGGATCCTAGGCAGGCATCGTAGCAGCAGAGTTTGGATTAGAGTTGAGCTTGAGGACCCCGATGTTGCAGACTTTTCTTTCCTTCTTCTATTATCTTATGTATGTCCTTTTGGACCTTATGGAAACTTGTAAAAGTTCAAATTCATAGTGGATTTTGTGATGTGAGCCTTTGTTATTCTCAGATGTACTTGCTGTGATCTTGGGTATGCTCGTATTGGAAATGGTTATACGGTTATGGAAATCCTCCTTGTGGGATCCCAGGATCGGAACCTGCCTCAGGAGCTGAGAATGGGGTACTACGGAGGCTGTTGTGGCCAGAACCGGCTATCGGGTTCCTTGTGAGTCCGGTTACCGAGTCTGGGCGTAACACTAGTGATATTGTCATTGAGCATGTTTCTCTTCATGTACCTCCTATTATTCTTCTGCGCACTATTATCACACACTTTCACTACCCAAACCCTTGGAAAATTGGGGGGAAAGGTGGCCCTACATCTGGACAACAAGTGGGGTCCACTGGGGTGGCCCACCTATTCCAGAAACTCAGGTAAAAATGCTCATTTACAACTTGCAGTGTTGCTGAACTGTCCAGAAATTTCTGGACAGTTAGCCCACTTTGGCCCATCCCATGGGTCTCAATCATGAGAGAAATAGTGTGGGCCCCATTCCACATCAAAGTGGGGTCCATGCACTACAAAATCCCCAAGGAAATTTGGGAGAAAAGGGCATGCAGACAGACCCAAACATTAGCTCAAAAGTCATGTTCCAACTGGGCCTGAAATCTGGACAGTAGCATATGCTGTCCATATTTCGGCCCATATAAATAAATCCAAGGGTTTATTGCCCTGATCCATCAAGTGGGGTCCACCTTGATGGGTTAGCAAAATTCCAGATCCATTAGTGCATTGAAATCTCCATGAAAAATCAAGTTTGGAGGCCACCCAACCCATGCATGCATGGTGGGCCTGGACGTCCAACAAGGTGGGCTTGGACGTCCCATCTCCCTAATGGATCTAAGATGTTGTTGACCTTCTTAGTGGGTCACACATCATCAGAGATAAATAGAAGAAAAAGGAGAGAAAGGGAGAGAGAAGGAGAGTGATTCGACCATTGGTGGAAGGTCCCGCCACTAATGGACCTTCCACACTACAATCCATGCCATCCACTATATACATATGTTACATGCAAGCTACTACACATCAAGAAAAGTTGTTGGAGGATGGGAACACCTTTCCCCACTATGCATGCAAAGGCCTAAATGGCCTATGAAATGCTAGAATGAAGAGGAAGTACATCATGGTGGGTCCATGGAGAATAGCCCACCATGAAAGGAATGAGTAAGATCTAGGCCCATAGCCTCCATCCTAGGAGCCATTTAGGACCTCCACCATGGATTGGTGGGTCCTACATGCTTCCATGCATGCAGGGAAAAGAAAGAAAGGAGAAGACAGAGAGAAGAAGCCAAGAAGAGCACCCACCTCTTGGATCTTCAAGCTTCTACAATCATCATGTGCCTCAAGCTTCAAGGGTCATGAATTTATGGCCAAGATGGGATTGTAATGGTGAGATGAAGAGGAAATAAGGAAGAAAAGGGGCTGGAATGGAGGGAATATGGGTTGGACGTCCAAGGCTAGCAAGGAAAGAAAGAAGAGAAAATAAAAGAGAAGGGAGAGAGAAAAGTAGTTGTAGAGGAGTCATGATTGCCATGTAAGATGTTGGGAAGAAAAATAATGATGGATTTTCTTGTTTAGAGAAGTAATGATGAGTTTTTGAGGAAGAAATCTCATCATGAGTTGCTAGGCTCTAGGTAGGCTAGGTAGCTAGCTAGGGTAGCTTTTATGGGAGAAGGTGCATTAAGGTGGGCCCCATGGGAAAACGTGTACACCCTACAAGGTGGGGTCCACAAACATGATCAAAGGCTCAAAATGATGCACACCTACAACTTATGATCCACAACTCGGATGGACGCACTGGACGCGGCATCAGAACCGCAGCGATAATGCGAACAAGATGGCGTAGGTTTCAGTCCGATCCGAGTCGGGTCAACGTGACCGAACGCAAGGACGACTGCAAACACTACCCGAAGGTCGCGGCTTGCCGGGATTCGACCGGTAGGACCGCGAGACCAAGATGAACGAGATGCATACTCACACACACACATGCGGACATGCGAACTCGGGTCGGGTCTCACAATTTACGCACTATTTTCGGCCCTTTTTTTAAATTCAAAAAATCATTTTTTATTGAATGTTTTGTTATTTTAATGGTAGAATATGATGTGTTAATCATACTAGAACATGTTAATGTCCATTTTACAGATTGTTGTTGTCATTTTATATTTTTTTCTAATTTTTTTCTATTTCGCACTATTTTCGGCCCTTTTTTAAAAAATCGAAAAATCATTTTTTATTGAATGTTTTGCTATTTTAATAGCAGAATATGATGTATTAATCATAGTAGAACATGTTAATGTCTATTTTACAAATTGTTGTTGTAATTTTATATTTTTTTCTATTTTTGAATTTGTGATTTTATGTTTATATTTTCTTATATTGGACAGGTTTTAGAGCTTCTTAGGGTTTGGAACATAAAATCATCTTTATTGATTAGATTCTGAAAACTGTATATAAATTTAGAATAGCGAGTAGACTCACAATCTCACATAAACATATGGCATATGACTCATATCTAATCTATATCTAGTATCTACCTAAGGAAATGTCTGGGTCTGGCCAACAAGTGAGGAAATTGGATGGCAACATTATCAGAGGGTTGGTGGTACTAGGCACCAGATAAAGTGCAACTATTGTGATAGACTAGTAACTAGTGGAATTACCCGTCTCAAATAACATTTGGCACATCGAAAGGGTCAAGTTGCAGGATGTACTAGAGTACCGAATGAGATAATGATTTTAATGCAAGCCAATTTGGATGAGTCGAAGGGTAAACGTACTATTGGACAAAAGAAGAAAGATGAGATTTTGGATGCAGCTCGACAGGAGGTGTTTGGTCATGAATATATGGGTGTTCGTGATGAAAATATTATTGATTTTGAAGAAAATTCAGATCGGGAATTAACTATAGCTAGGAGAGAGAGCTTGCGTCTAGCTCGTGAAGAGGAAGAACATCGCCGCATGTTTGGCGCGAATGAGTCAATACGTGATGCGGGGGAGGGGAGGCAGTGGGAGTGAGAGTGCAGCTGGGAGTGCAACTGCTTCTACAGGTGGGGGATGCAAGCAGGTTTAGTGGGTTACGAGGTGTGTTTGGGAGCCGACGACAGACATCTTTACGTGATGCCCCCATACATTTGGATGAAGAAGTAAATGAGCTTAGGAGACCCTTTATTGATCCAATCCTGTTTAGGAAAGAATCAACTAAACAAAAGAAGATAAAACAAATGTGAAGTAGAACTTCCGCTGAGAAACTAAGTAGGGCAGCAGCAAAGTTATTTATACATGCCAACATACCTCCTAACGCGGTCAATTCTCCATATTGGCAGATGGTAATTGATGCAGGAGCAGAAGCAGGTGAAGGAATTAAAACTCTCACGGCTAAGGAGATTAGGGGGAAATGGACAGATGCAAAGTATGCAGATGTGAAAGCGTACGTGGCTACCTTTAAACCTATATGGCAGGCCAGAGGATGCACGACCATGTGTGATGGTTGGACTGGCCCAACCAGAAGCAGCATGATCAACTTCATGGTGTACTGCCACTTAGGAACTATATACCACAAGTCAATTGATGTCTCAGAGGTAACAAAAGATTCTAATTATATTACTAAACTAATGGATAAAGTTGTGGAAGAGATTGGAGAGGAGAATGTAGTGCAGACTGTGACAGATAATGAAACATCATATAAACTTGCAGAACATAAGTTGATGAAAAAGAGACCACATCTTTTTTGGTCACCATGTGCTGCCCATTGTATTGATCTTATATTGGAAGATATTGGGAAGAAGAAGAATATTAAGGAAATGGTCGAAAGGGCAAGAGAAGTGATGACGTTTATTTACAACCATAATCAAGTAGTCGCAATAATGAGGAAGTTCACGAAAGGACGAGAGTTGTTGAGGCTTGCGGCGACTAGATTCGCAACAAACTTTATAGCATTAGAGAGTTTATACCAGCATAGGAGAGAGTTGAGTGAGATGTTCGCTTCCCGAGATTAGCTCAACACAAAACATGTGCAGAAGACATCAAGGACACCGATTGAAGTTGCGAATACCATATGGGACAATAAATATTGGAAGAGGGTCAAGTCGATCCTAAAGGTGATGGAGCCACTAATGAGGGTACTCCGTCTTGTTGAAACCGACGAATCACCTACCATGGGCTTCCTATACGATGCCATGAATAAGGCAAAGTTGGCAATTTAACGTGATTGTAGAAGCTAGGAGTCTTATTGGAGGATGATCGACAAGAGATGGACAAGACAAGTCCATCACGATCTTCATGCAGCAGGTTACTACCTAAATCCTAGGTACAGATATACCCAATCATTTGTTGTGGATGATGAAGTTCGTGTCGGGCTAAAGAATGTGATAAAGATAATAGAGCCTGACTTAGATATGCAAATAAAGGCGTCGAATAAATTAGATACATTTGGAAATCACCTAGGTAGCTTTGGAGATGCTCTTGCACAGCATGCAGTATCTAGGTTGCAACCGGCCGAATGGTGGATTAATTTCGGAGAGTACAAAGGCTCTCCAAAAAATTGCAGTAAAAGTTTTGAGTCAGACAACTTCTTCTAGCTGCAAAAGGAATTGGAGTTGTTTTGCGCTTATTCATTCAAAGAATAGGAATAGATTGCGGACTAGGATATTGGATAGATTTATCTTCATACACTAAAATATAAAACTAAGAATGCGACGACATCATAGGAGCATTACAGCCGCCGATGACACAGACTACTGTCCAATAAACTTGGACAATATTTATGATGAGGATAACCCGCTTCTACCTTGGTTGGAAACAAGGGAAAAGCAAATTGAAGAGGATAGTGAATAATTGGAAATTGATGACCCAGTAATACGCACAGTGCAACGAGAGAGTCGTGCAGATGTGTTGGACCTAGTAAGAGGGGCAGTTTTTATGCCAAGTACGGCTCAAGATCAACAAAAAAGTACAAGCAGTGGTAACGTAATCATGTCGGATGATGGTAATGATGACCCCCCTGCCCCTGGTGCTGGCACTTTTGGTGTTGCTCAGCACACCATACAGCCGTCTTCAAATCGCGATGCCGATGAACATCGACAAGGTAGTACACGAGGTCGGACTTATGTGTACCGGGTCACGATACATCCAGCAAGAGGAGGGTAGGTCTAGTGGTGCACCGGGTCCGGGAGGTCCGGAACATCAGCAGGCTCCTGGTCCTGGTTATTATGATGGATATTCTTATGGCCAATTGGATTATGATTATAGTTATACTGAGCCTATTCCATCACATTCATGTTGGAGTAGTCCTCCCGATCCATATCCATATGATTATAGATATCCAAATCCAAGTTACTCATCACAGCAGACACACTCTCAATCTCAAGATTCTCAACGACCTGAGTATGGGCACCAGTATGGCTATTCTACGGGCACTGGTGGATATTCTTACTCAGGATCGGAGTCGTTGCCTAGTCAGGACTAGTCATCCTCTGGTTTCGTTGATCTAGTATTTCCTTATGGCACTAGATATTATGAATATGCAGCACCTCCACCTATTGGACAACCTCAGCCTGATGATGATGATGATGACAATGATGTAAAGTTCGAGCAACCACAAAAAAGCAGATTTTCATTTTGGTGGTGACTTGTCATTGAAAGTATATATTTGTATTAAGGTAAGTATTTGCAGCAGACAGCTCACAACAGTATTATTGCAAGCAGCCAAGCACACACTTGACACTGCCGAACTTGTATTTAAAATAGCTCCCCTGTCAACCAATCAAGTAATCCTTAATCAAGTTGCAAGGGAGTATATCAGACACTTTTTTTTTAAAAACATATTCTTGACTTGAGGATGACAGGTCATAAGACAAGAATCATAGTCACAGCCACAGGTACGTTAAATTGTTAATAACTTAATATAAAATAAATTATGAAAAATAATTGCAAACACCTACACATGTAAGATATTTTCATATTACATTCATTCTAATATATCTATTATTGATAGTAGTTAGTTAGAAAATTAAATATACGAGTTTTGCAGTCAAATCCAGGTTGTCTAGTTCATAAATTCATCAGACAATCCGATACAACTTCTCACCAAAGAGTGGACCGTTACACCACAATAAACATGTTCCAATTTATAAATGAATGCATATTTGGAATGCTTAGAACATTCCGGATTTAATCAATATTTTTTCATTTTTTTTGGCAAAAATAAAAATTGCACCGTTACGGGCTATTACGCCCCCGTATCGCCGTTACACCCCCATATCTATATCGGTATCGGAGGGCACCGTTACGCCAACCGATACCGATACGGGATACCTTGCTTCAGGTGGAGTTGTAGGCTACATGGATTCGGATTATATAAGTGATCTTGACAACATGAGGTCCATTACACGATATGTTTTCACGTTAGCGGACGGACCGATATGTTGGAAATCTATGTTACAGTCGATAATAGCGTTGTCTACAATCGAGGCAGAATTTATGGCTGCGACGAAGGCACTGAAGGAGGCGTTGTAGTTGAAAGGTTTGATAGGAGAACTCAGGTTGAAGCGGAGGCAATTCGGTTACATTGCAATAATCAAAAGTGTTATCCATCTGGCAATGAATCAAGTGTATCACGTGCAAACCAAGCACATCGATGTAAGGTTCCACAAGATACGGGAGCTCATTACTTCAGGAGAGATTATGTTTCAAAATATTCATATAGACGAGAATGTCTTTGACATGTTGACAAAGCTAGTGACCACACAAAAGTTCAAGCACTGCTTGGGCTTGATCAATCTCACTAGCCATTAATGAGATTAGGCACCCTTGCATAAGAGTACGGATGGAGTTGCATTCCAAGTGGAAAATGTAGGGAGCAGTCTACACTCAAGGTAAAGGTTACACGGGAGGTCTTCAGGGTGACTTGGCATAATGCAAGTCAACTTGGAGATTGTTGTGCAGGATGTCTTGGTTTCTGTCAATCTGTTGTGCAGGGTAGTCCTGTCTCGGTTCCACCGAGACTATTTTCAGTTCGATCGAAAATTGGTGGATTCTCAAGTTATGCGCTGTGATGATTTGCATTTTTTCAGTTCAACCGAAAAGTGCAATCAAGTTGGTCTGGTCCGACCAGACATGTTACGCATATTAGCACAAATTGGGCGATTTAAGTCCTATACGGGATTAAAGCTTATAATTCGAGTGTTTTCTCTCTAAGGGCAAGGGCTTGCGAGGTGAGGGGGTTTCTAAACACTTGTAAGGTCTTGGGAAGGGTTTTCCTCAAGGGGTTGCGCATCGCAATGGGAGATCGGGTGCTTCAGTAATCGAAGAAGGTGAGTGTGTAAAAGGTTTTGATGGTTGATCTATGTCGCTTTATGCCGTGGTTTTTTTTTCCGCAAGGGTTTTCCACATAAAATAGCTCGTGTTTGTGGTTGCTTGCATTACCGTTTGGTTATTCTGTTTTATTCAATTGTTTTATCTTTGTTATACGTGCTTCCGCAAAGTGCACAAATTAGCGGTGGTATTAGATCCGAATTTATAATGCCTAGGGTTGATCTAGGTTTGTTGAGGGCTCAGAATATCAACAAGAACTCTCTTCGACAACCTAATAGACATCTGAAAGCTCTTTCGAAGCTTCAATAAGTGTTGGAAACCCCTCTACAATCATGGGCTTCCACTTCTTGCACCAGATCTATGTCCAGGCTCTATCTCAGGCTTCTTGCTTTTACAGGTATTTCTAGCCACTCTTACGACGTTGTTTTCATTTTGTTTATAATGGGGGATGATAAGACCACCCAGATTTCATCCAAAGAACTTGATAACCCTAGTCTTATAATTACTACCGTACAAGTAGACAGCACAATTATTTGGAATAGTCCCAAGCAGCCCGAATTTATTTAAGTGCTCGAAAAGATTAAGATACATTACTGGAACAAAGAAACCACCAAAACTTAATGATCCCACTTATGAGGAATGGGAAAGTGAGAATTGGTTAGTTATGTCATGGTTACTTAATTCCATACAACCCAAAATCAATCATGGTCTCTATCTGTCAAAGACTACGAAAGATATTTGGGATAAAGTTTCAAAAATGTACTCCCAACAAGAAGACTTGGCACATCTCTATCAACTTCACATCGAGATCAACCATCTCCAACAGAATGATGAGACGGTCGAAGAGTATTTTACCAATTTGAATGAAAAAGGGGAGGATCTAGATAACTGTCAAATAACTAGTCTGGAGTTGGAAGATTTGAAAAACCAAATGAGGCAACTCTGAATCTTCAAGTTTCATGTTGGCCTTCATTCGGATTTCGAACCACAGAGAATACAGATTCTTGGGAGAGAATTTTTACCTTCCCTAGAATTTGTATATAATTACATACATACGGAAGCAAAGAAACGAAATATTTCCCAATCTACCCTTCCGGAATAATCAGCCTTAGTGACATAATCCAAACTTATTAAAGGACAAGGAACATGATGTGGGAATGCAGACAAAGATAAACTCCGATGTACCCATTGTGGAAAAAGACGACATGCCAAAGAACATCGTTGGATACTACATCCTCATCTTTGTCCAAAAGATCTCTGATCAAAGGCTTCCACTAATGTGAGTACAACTGAAGGAGAATCTTCTGCCAATGATGGTGGTGGTTTAAGAGAAAAAATTATTAATGATCTATAACAACAAGTAGTTGCTCTTCAATCCTCTATTTCTAGTACTAACCAAGTAGGGCAATCAAGTATATTTGCATCTTCCAATCATGTTTGTCAGACATTGTGGATTATTGATTCAAGGGCATCTGACAACATAACCAGTAAGACTAATAGTTATATTTCCTACTTTCCTATTTCTAGCAATGTCACACTTATTGATTGCTCACTTTCTAAAGTTATAGGAAAGGGAACCTTCTACCTTTCTAATTCTTTATCCATCTCCTCCGTAGTCCATGTTCCTTCTATTCAATCCAACTTTCCATTAGCGCAATAACCAAACAATTGAATTGTTGTCACCTTTCTATTTCTTGATCAAGAGGACTATCTTCTTGGTCAAGGAAGACCGGGTTCTACTCATTTTTATGTCTGACAAGAAGAATAAAAATCGGATGACCCTCTAGCACACTCATCTAGGTCACTTATCAGTACAATCCTTAAGTCTTCTTTTTTTTCCCTGGAAAGTTCAATAAATGTTACAATTTACAATGCGAAACATACCAATTCTCCAAACATTGTCGAACTACCTTTCCTTCCAATATTACAAAACAGCATCAATTTCAACTTGTTCATTTTGATGTGTGGGGACCGACTCCTTTTGTCTCTACATCTGGTTTTAAGTATTTCTATCATTTATTGATGATTATTCACATTATACATGGGTCTATTTGCTAAAATGTCATGAGGAACTTCCATTGATTACGAAACTGTTTCATAAAATGGCATCCACCCAATATGATGCTAAATTAAGATTTTTTCAGGCAGACAATTCGAGAGAATACTTGCACCATGATTTACAGAAGTATTTCGTGGATAATAGAATAGAATTTCAAACTTCTTATCCATATACACCACAACAAAATGGTGGGGATGAGTAAAAATCATCATTTACAGGAAGTTACATGGTCTTTATTACTCGATATGTTAGTGCCAAATGGATATTGGGACGAGGCCATTCTTCTTGCTCCATATCTAATCAATCGAACTTCGAGTAATGTCCTAAAAGGCAAATACCCATTGCAAATCCTACAGCCTCATGTGCCTTTATTACTCTCCCACCAAAAGTATTTGGGTGCACCTGCTTTGTCCACATCCTTGGACTGTCCCGAACAAAGCTTGGACCACAATCATTGAAATGTGTATTCTTCAGATAACTCTCAAAAGGGGCATAAATGTAATACAGGGGCATTTTCACAATGGGCTCGAGTGGGGTCGTCTGTTGGATGCAGGGGCACACTCGAGGTGGGTGACCCATGCGATTGGGGCCCACGGGAGAGGTCTCGTGTTCGAGACTCCTTACCAGGTGTGAGTAATGCGCATTTCACACCGGGCTCGAGTGGGGTAGCCCGTGGGATGCGGGGACACACTCGGGATGGGCGGCCCATGTGATTTGGGGCCCACGAAGGGGGTTCGGCCAAGGTCCCAACCCATGAGATGTGGGGCCTAAGCTATGAGATGAAAGGATTAATTCGCCATACTCTAACAGTTCGAGCTTTTAGAGCAAGTGGTTAATTGTCCTGCATCAAATTGGTATCAGAGCGGGAGGTCTCGTGTTCGAGACTCCTCACCAGGGGTGATTAATGCAAGGGCATTTTCACACTGGGCTCGAGTGGGGTCGTCTGTTGGATGCAGGGGCACACTCGGGGTGGGTGACCCATGCGATTTGGGGCCCACGGGGGAGGTCTCGTGTTCGAGACTCCTTACCAGGGGTGAGTAATGCGCATTTCACACCGAGCTCGAGTGGGATAGCCCGTGGGATGTGGGGACACACTCGGGGTGGGCGGTCCATGTGATTTGGGGCCCACGAAGGGGGTTCGGCTAAGGTCCTAACCCATGAGATGTGGGGCCTGGGCTATGAGATAAAATGATTAATTCGCCATACTCTAACAGTTCGAGCTTTTAGAGCAAGTGGTTAATTGTCCTGCATCAAAATGTCACTACCCCATGAATTGGAAAAGATATGTTTCAAAAGAGGTTACATTCTTCGAAAATAAACCCTATTTCAGTTCACGGGACAATGCATCAACTCTTTTTTCCCTTCTTTCTCTTCCAGTAGTAGATGACTCCCAACATTGACACGGTCTCAAATTCTACTCAAACCAAAGAACTAAAGGTCTATTCTAAACGGAAGAAAAATCCTACTCTTCTTGAGCACCATCACTCTTCAACTTTGGAACCAGAACACTTGGATCTCCCAATCACTCTTGGAAAAGGAACTCGGTCATCTACTACTCATCCAATTGGTGACTATGCTTCATACAAAGCCTCATCTCCTTCTTATCAGTCATACCTTTCATCTATATCTTTTGTGTTTGTCCCTACTAAGATCGCAAATGCACTAGGCAACCCTAAATTGAGAGCGGCAACAGTTGAAGAGATCTCTACCCTTGAGAAGTTGAAAACTTGGGAGTTAGTCACCTACCTAGCAAACATGTTGTTTGGTACAAAAGGGTATTTACTATCAAATATAATGCTGACAAATCCATTGCCAAATACAAGGCATGTCTTGTTGCCAAGGGATTCACACAAAAATATGGGGAAGACTATGAAGAGACCTTTGCTCTAGTTGAAAAATTAAATTTTACACACATTCTCTTATCTATAATAGCTCGCTATAATTGGCCTTAACATCAACTTGATGTCAAAAACGCATTTCTTCACGGTGATCTTCACAAAGAAATATATATGACTCTTCCTCCAGGCTTCCAACCTAAGGGGGAGACAAGCAAAGTTTGTCAACTTTAAAAAGCTCCATATGGCCTCAAACAATCTCCTCGTGCCTGTTTTGAAAAACATAAAAATACAATTTCTGAAATCGGTTTCAGAAGGAGTGTCTTTGATCATTCAATATTCATTAAAAAATTACATATATGTAGACAATAACACAGCAATTCTTATTGTCTATGTTGATGATATTATTTTAACTAGCACAAGCACCACTAAGATAGGGAATGTTAAGAATTCTTAGCTTTGTCATTTGAGATGAAGGATTTAGGGTCATTGAAATATTTTTTGGGAATGGAGACTGTTTGATCAAAGAACAGAATATTTCTATGCCAACATAAGGATGTAATCGACCTTCTTTATGAAGCTGGTTTACTTGGTGCTCGTCCAGGCAATATACCTATTGAAGTTAATCATAAATTACATCAGCAATAAAGAGAGAAAATTGATAATCCCAGCATGTATCGACGAGTATTAGGTTGTTTAATTTTTCTCGATTTTACTCAACCGGACATCTCTTATGCAGTTGGGATTGTAAGTTCGTGTATGTAGAAGCCATGTCGTTGTCACCTTGAAGTTGCCTATCATATCCTTCGATACTTGATGGCTATTCAGCCGTGGTCTCCTCTATTCCAATCATGGAGGCTTAAACATCAACAATTTTTTGTAATGTTGATTGGGAGGAAATCTGATTACTTGGAGGAGCAAGAAGCGATCAGTTGTAGCTCGATCTTTTGTCGAAACTAAATATCATGCCATAGCTCATGCAACTTGTGAACTAATATAGGTCAAATCCATCCTACAGGATAGGGGAGTTACTACGTCCTCTCCTATTCCACCACATTGTAATAATTAAGTAGCCCATACACACTACATCAAATCCAGTATTCCACGAACGAACTAAACATAGAGAAGTCGATTGTCACTTTATTCAGGAAAAAATAACCACCAAGGTTCTAAATACCCCCTTTGTTCGTTCAGAAGATCAGCTAGTAGATGTCTTCACCAAAGCCTCTTTGCCCATCCGCCTAAAAATCATTACTACCAAGATATGCATGTAATGCAGGGGCATTTTCACACCGGGCTCGAGTGGGGTAGCCTGTGGGATGCAGGAGCACACTCGGGGTGGGCGGCCAGTGTGAGGTGAGCGGCTCGTGTGAGGCGGTACCCATGTGATTTGGGGCCCACAAGGGGGGTTTGGCCGAGTTCCTAACCCATGAGATTTAGGGTCTGGTCTATGAGATAAAGGGATTAATTCGCCATGCTCTATCAAAGTAAGCTTTTAGAGCAAGTGGCTAATTGTCCTGCATCAAAGTGGTATCAGAGCGGGATGTCATGTGTTCGAGACTCCTCACCAGGGGTGATTAATGCAGGAGCATTTTCACATCGGGCTCGAGTGGGGTAGCATGTGGGATGTGGGGACACACTCGGGGTGGGCGGCCCATGTGAGGCGGGTGTCTCGTGTGAGTCGGTACCCGTGTGATGTGGGGCCCACGAGGGGGGTTCGGCCGAGGTCATAACCCATGCGATGTGGGGCCTGGGCTATGAGATAAAGGGATTAATTCGCCATGCTCTATCAGTTCGAGCTTTTAGAGCAAGTGGCTAATTGTCCTGCATCAACATGTCTGATATCCATGCACCAGCTTGATGGGGAGTGTTAGAATACATAGCTTGGGTACACATGTAGTGAACAATATAGAATAGTAATTTTCACATTCATCCATGCACCTGTGGTGTACAAGGTGTTCCGTTGTGGTAACGGTGGGCGTAACGGTCCCCACCGTTACCGATATAGGGTCGTAACGGCCGATACAGGGTGTGTAACGATCGATTTTTTTTGTCAGAAAAATCTGGAAAAATATCCATTAAATCCAGAATATTCTAAATATTCCAAATATGCTAAATATTTCAAATATGCATTCATGTATAATTTTAAATATGTTTATGATGGTGTAACGGTCCACTCTTTGGTGAGAAGTTGTATCGAACTGTCTGATGAATTTATGAACCTGACAATCTGGAATTGACTGCAAAACTCTTCCCGTATTTGTTGTCTCATATGGTGTTCACAACTTCAACTGGTGTCCATGATGTCTTCTTCCCATGTTTTGTGTTGAGCCAATCTCGAAAAGTGAACATCTCACTCAACTCTCCCCTATACTGGTATAAATTCTCCACGGTTATAAAGTTTGTTACAAATCTAGTCGCCACAAGCCTCAACAACTATCGTCCATTCGTGAACTTCCACATTATTGCGACTAATTGATTATGGTTGTAAATAAATGTCGTCACTTGTCTTGCTCGACCATTTCCCTAACACTCTTCTTCTTCCCAATATTTTCCAATATAAGATCAATACAATGGGCAGCACATGGTGACCAAAATATATGTGGTCTCTTTATCATCAACTTATGTCCTACAGCCTTATATGATGCTTCGTTATTTGTCACAATCTGCACCACATTCTCCTCTCAAATCTCATCCACCACTTATTCCATTAAGGGAAAAATATATTTAGAATTTTTTGTTTCGGCCAAGGCATCAATTGACTTATGGTACACAGTTCCCAAGTGGCAGTACACCATGAAGTTGATCATGTTGTGTCCGGTTGGACCAATCCAACCATCGCATATGATCGTGCATCCTCTGGCTTGCCATATGGGTTTAAAGGTACCCACATATGTTTTCACATCTGCATACTCTACATCTGTCCATTTCCCCCTAATCTCCCTAGCCGTAGGAGCTTTAATTCCTTCACCTGCTTCTGCTGCTGCATCAATTACCACCTGCCAATATGGAGAATTGGCTGCGTTAGGAAGTATGTTAGCATGTATAAATAACTTTGTTGCTACACTACTTAGCTTCTCAACGGAAGTTTTACTCCACATTTGTTTTATAGTCTTTTGTTTAGTTGATTCTTTCCTAAACAAGATTGGATCAATAGAGGGTCTCTTGGGCTCATTTACTTCTTCACCCAAATGTACAAGGGCATCACATGAAGATGCCTCCCATTGGCTGTCAAACATACGTCGTAATCCACCCAACCTGCCCACCCCCACTTGCAGATGCAGTCACACTCTCAGCTACACTCCCACTGCCCTCCCCCCTCCCCCCTATATCACGTAAAGCCCCCCTCGCGCCAAACATGCACCAACGTTCTTCCTCTTCACAAGCTAAACGCAAGCTCTCTCCTAACCAGTGTTCGAAATATCGGTATCGCACAATGTATCGCACCCTTAGGATACAGATACGTATCGGTTATCGCACGGGATATATCGTTTGTATCGCATATTTTATCACACTTTTTGGGAAACATGGGGAAACATTGGAAAAATGGTTGAATTTTTTAATAAAACTTTGGGGATTGTTAAAAAGGCCCTTAATACACACTTTTTAAGTCATAAAGTTTCAAAAAAGAAGTGTACATAATAGATTTCCTTTGTATAGGGTCTTAAGTTATGCGCTGTCCGATTGAACTAAGATAACTATATTCAGTATCAACCCCATCCATCCGTTTTTCCATATCATTTCAGGACATTATCTAAAAAATAAAACAGATCCAATAATTAGGTAGACCATACCATAGGAAACAATGGTGATTGACCATTAGTGGGCCACAAAAGTTTTGGATCAAGCTAATAATAGTTTTTTCGCACACTTGTATTAGATGCTACTCATTTTTTATTCCATGTCCTAAAATGATCTCACAAAATGGATGAACGGAGTGGATTCCTTACAAACATCATGGTAGGCCCCACTGAGGTTTCAAGCGCAGGAACTTACTGCAGAAGGCTTTGGCAGGAACATTTCAAAGTTATATGGCCCCACAATAATGTATTTATTATATCTACACCGTTCATGCATTTGGAGAGATAATTTTAGATCATGGACCCAAAAATGAGTCATATCCAAAGCTCAAGTGGACCACACCACAAATAGCAGTAGGGGACTGATTCTCACCATTAATACATTCGTAGGGCCCACCATAATGTTTATTTTCCATCAAATCTGTTAATTAGGTCACACAGACCTGGATGAAGAGGAAAAACAAATATCATATTGATCCAAAACTTCCGTGACCCCCAAAACGGTTTCAATGGTAGACGTTCAATCTACCACTGCTGTTTGGAGTGTGGTCCAGTTGATCTTTGGATCTGTCTTATTTTTCAGCTCAAGCCGTACGAAGAGCTCGCCAAATGGACGAATGGTCTGATATAACACACGCCCATGATAGGACCCACAGAACTTGGTGACGTCAACACACCATGATTGATTTCGATTAAAAAAGGGGAGCGGATTAGCTACCGACAGGTTGAGTAGCGAGACTCGCTACTGAATTGACGTCACTGAGTTCCGTGGGCCCCACCGTGATGTATGTTTTGTATCCACACCGTCCATCCATTTGGAGAGAACATTTTATACCATTAGCCTAAGAATGGCCAAGATTCAAAGCTCCAGTGGACCCCACCACAGAAAGCAGTAGAGAGTGACGCCCACCATTAAAAACTTCTGAGGGCCACAAAAGTTTTTGATTAAGCTGATATATATTTTTTTCCCTTTTATAATGTCTTTTTTAACTTATAAACGGGTTAGATCTCAAATAAACATCACGGTGGACCTTAGGAAGGTTTCAACGGTGGATGTCACTTTCTCCACTGTTTTCTGTAGTGGGGTCCATTACAGATTTTTATCTGCCTCGTTGTTTGACGCATGTCCTAAGATGATATCTCCAAATGGATGGACCGTGTGGATATAACATATTCATCATGGTGGGACCCACGTAACTTGGTGACGTCACTTCAGTAGCGATCTCACTACTAAACCTGTCAGTAGCTAATCCGCGTCCGAATAAAAGGCTCGAACGACCTTTTTTAAAGCAGAGAGGGTTCCGGAACCGGAACCCTAAAATTTCTCCCAAATCTCATCGCCGTTGTCTCCGGATTTCTCTCCAAAATCGGAGATTTTATTTGCGGCAACCTAGGAATGACGCTTCGCCCACCAAATGGAAGCTTCCGATCATGGCGATCTCTTCTACAGGTACCGAAATCCACCTAATTTTTTTTCTCGATTTTTTGGATGATGACGTCGATATCGACAATAATGGAGAGGAAATCGCGCGATATAGTCAAAATATCGTGCAATATCGACGATATATCGGCCGATATCTGGATTTTGGGTTTTTTGGTATCTTCCAGGGGTTATCGCGAGTGTATCGTCTCGCAAGGGTGCGATACCGATAATATCGGCCGATAGTATCGATATTTTGAACACTGCTCCTAACTATAGTTACTTCCCGATCTGAATCTTCATTAGAATCAATAATATCTTCATCACGAACGCCCATATATTTAGGACCAAACACCTCCTATCGGGCTGCCTCCAAAATGTTATCTTTCTTCATCTGCCCAGCAACACATTTACCCTTCGAATCATCCAAACTGACTTGCATTAAGGTCATTATCTCTTTTGGTACTCTAGTATATTCCACAACTTGACCCTTTCAATGTGTCAAATGTTGTTTGAGTCACGTAATTCCACCAGTTATTAGTCTGTCATAATAGTTGCACTTCATTTGGTGCCTAGTACCACCTACCCTCTGACAATGTTGCCATCTAAAATCCTCACTTCCTTGTTGGCCAGACCCAAACATTTTCTAAGTTTAAATATAGTTTTTATAGGAGAATGAATTAATTAATTTAAATCTCGAAACTTAATGTAAATAGATTAATAAAATAAAGTTTGAACTTTTAAATCAATCAATAAAGAAGAATTTATGTTCTAAACCCTAAGAAGCTCCAGAACCTGTCCAAAATAAGAAAATATAAACATAAAGTCACTAATCTAAAATTAATAAAATAATAAATAACAAAAAATTATAAAATCACTAGCATAATCTGTTAAATGCACATTAATATGTCCTACTATGATTAACATGTCATATTCAACCATTAAAACAAAAATACATTGAAAGAAAATGAATAAATACATATTTTTGAAGATTTTTTGAAAAATGGCACACGGAGCTTCGAATCAACAAAATTCTTACAATAACTTGTTTTGATCCTCAATTTCAAGCTAAGAGTGGTCGGAATTTGCAATAGAATGGTTTGGGAAGAATTTGGAAGAGAAAAGTACCAAAAAATGTGAAAAATCAGAACTTAAAAAGCACAAAAAAGTAACCGTTTTCTGACCGTTACAAGGCAGTAACGACCGTAACAAATCGAAAAAGGAGGGAGTCACCGTTACGACCCCTTAACGCGTAACAGTAGTAACCGTTACCATTATGTATCAACCGTTATGGTCGATACGTAACCGTTTTTGCATACTTTGATTGACAATGTCGCATAAAGATCTTGTAGAATCATTAAATTAAAGAGAGAAGGAAATAAAAAGCAGAAAGTGAGCGAAAGTTGGGAGAAGAGAGGAAAAGGAGTTAAGAGCCAGACGTCCCCACTCTTCCCCTCTATGTTAATAATAAAAACCACGAAGTACAAAAATACCCTCATTAATAAGGGAGTAAGGTTTGGCAATTAGGTATATTAATTGGTTTATGGTTTATATGGTTAAGAAGGAATGAGAGGTGTTTCAAATTTTGGAATAGGCAAGCTTTGGAAGTACTCAAAAGGGCTAAATCTAATGTAATAGAGTGGGAAAAAGCTTTTAAACTCATTATTGAGCTCCTAGAAAGTTGGTGTGAGTTGTAATATTATTTTAATTCTATTTTTTGTATCTTTAGGCTTTGGCCTTTCATCAATAAATTATCAATGTCATAAAAATAATAATAATGTTCATACTCCAAATAAGTCTAATCCAATGTTATCACATGAGGATGTGAAGATATGTACGACCCACCTAATGGATATGAATGTGAGTCATCCCATTGTACGGCCAACCTATCTTCTTTTACTTTTATATTTAGTGTTTATATTGGATTAGGACTTGTTTGGAATATAAACATAATTAGTGAAGGTATTTATGTACTTTTTTATTAATTATTAATATGAATGAGAAGAGTAGGGACATCCAGCTCTTAACTCTCTTTTTTCTCTTTTCCCAACTTTCTCCTCTCATTTCTTCTCTTCTTCTCTCTTTAATCTATGATGCTACATGGCATCAGAGCACTCTTCTTGATCCATTGAGCATATGTCAAGCACTCTCATCAGGCTTTTCGGTGGTCAAATATTTTATTTTGCCCTTGGCAATTAAAAACACTTAACTGGATTTGGACCACTGAAGATAGTTCGTTCCATTTAACTCAATAGAGGCTATTTTGGACCGAAAAAAATTAGATGGATTTATGAATCCAATTCTCGAATCAGTTTTCTCTTCCATCTAGAACAAGGAACTAGAACATATATACCTCAAGCTTATACAAAAATAGGTTGGCCTTTCGCAACCAACAAACACCCAACTTGCATGCTTCACACGGTATGCACACCACACATGAAGAGATAACCAGCCCAAATATCCGCACATTCCTCACACGAGAGGTGATGATCATGAACACTTCATCCCCTTCTCACGCACGGACCATTATAAAGGCCCAGCACAACAAAATGAAAAGAAACCGTAGATTTCTTAAAAGATTTTCAGCCCATGAGGGATGAGAAAGACCAAAAAAATAAAAGGAAAAAGAATTATGGGATAGAAGGGAAAAAGATCAATTAGATCAGCAATAAGGATGCTTTGATCCCCAAGAGATACCGAGAGAGATCCCATTCGAGGTTTCTCGATTCATCATTACTTACGAATCCTCTTTTATATGATTTGTCATGTGCAAAACTTGATAAGGAAGATGCTAGTGATGAAGGTACTTGAAGCAACTTCACACAGTTTTTATGGGATGGCCAAAAATGACAGTCTCACCTAGCAATTTTAAATGGAATAAACACTCGTGGTATGGTGTCATATAAAATTGAGATCCAAGATGCGTTCACCGTTGAATTGATTGATGGATTCACGAGCTGATCGAAAGGCGAATCAACTTTCATGTCAGCTGAAACAGTCAGCCAATCCTAAAGAATGGATGCAGTGAAAGAAAGGGCCAATAGATTAGGTGAAACATCTATCAATGGATGGACAGTCGAGACAAACAAATTCTGACAAGGATAGCATTAAAATTGAGGGAGACTTGTAAATCACACCTCAACAATGATCAGATCAGTTGGAGCAAAGGCTCATGGCAATACAGAAGACAGCAACAATTATGGTGAGAAAATGCGGAAGATCAGACAACGAACTCTAATCAGATACCCGAGGACAGTCTATGCAATTCGTCGGCAAGGCCTCTGTCTTCAACTCCTGCCAAAGCCTGTGAGGGAGCACAAGAAGAGATTCTGTGATCCCCAGCATCATACTATGCATGAGAGACCAATCAGACAAGGAGAACTAATGCTACCAAAGACAAAGAAAACACGCTACAGCAATGACCTGACGGATCATCCGGCTAACATAGCTGGGGTGAGCATATGCCTGTCTACCCCTATGAGGTAGAACCAATAGCAGTTAGTTCACCAGGGAGGGGGGGATTGGAATTGATGCATTCAGGCCATGCATCATCATCAGATGGGCCCCAGATGATGACACAGTTTGGCCGATAGTATCAGGCCACCCAATTGCATATCTGGCCCTGACGGAAACTATGCAACAATCTTGACCCAAGATCCAACTGTCCAAACTCAAATTTCTGGACTATATAATTGTTCAGATCGAGGATCTGGACCATAAAATCCCTGGTCTTGTCTTAGATCCGTCCCAAATCAATGGTCTGATTGACCAGTGGGATCCAGAGGAGATGGTTAGAGATGTCGGTTCTTTATCATCTTAGGAGTTTTACGTGCAACAGTGGACATCTTTTGATGGGTTTACACAACTGTACAGCAGCAAAACCTTGTATGGTTGTGGACAGAAGGTGTCTTCATTCTTCAATATTAAGCAGTCATTACCAATTGATGGCTAAGATACAATATCCAGCAAGCTGTGATCATGCGAATGATGAAAATTCCCATTTTATAGGCAAATGTACAATCATATAACTTCCTATTTCATGGGAGTTGAACAAACCATATCCTTTTCAACCCATACAGTTGTATAAATACCTATTTTACAGGGGAAAGTGCAAGATGGTTAGTATGGACTATGGAGAGTTAAGAAATAATGTTGTCTTTCTACAAGTCATATAACCAAAATTTTGGATACAGTTATGCATAGGGAACCCCGTGCACATGGTTTGGGATAGGTTTGGACTCCTTCCAGTTGCTATTCTCAAGAGAGATTTTAGGAAAGGATTATTAACCAATACGATTCCTATTTAGCTAAACTTGTTGAATTTAGTCAACTTATGTAATAGACTGTTATATGGCACCTGTGGAACTTTTGTGCTCTCATTGGCAGTCCCAAGAACGGATAAAGGAGGCTTGTGTCAGGTTGGCAGCCGGCATAAAACTTTTGCCATAACCTTCATCTTAAATCCTGAAAATATGAGATTCCAAATAGAAGGAAAGGACAGAACAGGATTCCTATAGCCGCCCCTAATTAGATGGGACAAGGCTTAGATGATGAGGTTGATGATGATGGTTCTTATTTGGCTAATACATTTAATTGGTCATTTTTGTATTCATGGTCTATAAAGAGCCGTGAATTTATTACGCAGTTTACCACGACTACTGAATAAAAGAATAGGTGGGTTTCTCTTGATGTTGGCATGTGTTGCTTCATCTAATCATCTGGGAGCATAAAGGGAGGGGTGGTGTTATTTATCACAGTAGCATATCTGCGACGGAGGATTATCTGTCCTCGTTATTTCCTGTGTGTGGACTTCTCTAGCAAATTTCTTGGTGATTTGGCTAGCAAATACCAGCATGTAGAATTGTTTTCTTCTGCAATTAGTTCCATATGAATCGAGATGCATCAAGTTCGCCCAAGTCAGCAACATGGCACACGTACCACCGTGGATCAAAAGTGGAAAGGGCTTGCTCAAGTTGTCAGCTGCAAATTAAACTGTTATTTGGGTTATCTACAGTGAATATTAGGCAGAGAATACAGTTTATCACAATTGGTTGTATGCAAGTACAGCAAATAAGCAGCATGAAAATACATAACAGCTAAAGAAATAGCATCATACTTCCAACCAAAACCACTAAAATTAGCGCACGCGCACACACAGCAAGTAAACGCTTACCAACAAGGCTTTGTTCTCAATGAGGGTTGTCCTGCTAAAGCTGGTAAGCCTCATGGTTGTCACCAAACGCTTAATCTGCCAGTCGATGGGCAAAGAACCCACAAGCTCAAAGAAATATGTTGCATACCCATACTCCGGGCGCTCCAGTACTATTCTGCCTCCATGTGTAATTCTTAAAGTCAGTCCAGGATCCAAGTACAGCACCCAAAGTAAAATGTAGTTAAATTCCATGCAGAGCGATCTCAATGGAAGATACTCACCTGTTATGCCTTTCAAAAACGAAAATAAAAGACTGAAGGTCTCTACACCATCCCCATTCAACAGGCCACTTCCTGAACTGTAGATATCGGGTCTGCAGATAGAAAAAAAATTTTAAAAAAATGCATCTATTAAATATGCATGGAATACTAGTATTTGCAAATTGAACAGAGATTTGCGGTTCGCAAGAAGCTATAGTCCCTCTTGCCATTGATGGAATGCATGGCATCTACCTCATAAGTGATGGGACCCTCCAGGTTTTGGTGTGTGCCCCATGTAAACAGCCAATGGGAGGCCATAAAATTGAGAACTATGGTTGTCACAACAACTGAACCACTCATATAAATTGAATGAGCATGAAGAAGTCAATAACCACAGTTCTTCTGATATACCAAATTACAAAATGAAAGATGATCGAGGAAATTTCTCGCCTGCTCAATGAGGGAAACTAGGCAGGCCAAGCAGTAGTAACTGACTCTTGATCCCTTTGCACGTCGTAAAGGAGCAAACTTTAATAGATTGGAGGGTTGGGAAAATAACTGAGAAGGTCCAAATAAAATAATGAGTACTAAAACTTAACATTATATGAGGAAAATCAATGGCTACACAGGAAAAGAAATGACAGATATTTCCCGGGTATCCTAGAAATAAAAATGACATCCATAGGCATGTGTTCATGAATGTCACTGACTTTATTTTAACTAAATAAATTAAACCAATTAAAGAAACCTTTATCACTAAACTAGTTAATGTTAGGAGGAAATTATATGATCATCAACCTGATAATATATATAGCATTCATGGGCCCTTGGTTTGTGCTTGTAGGGCCCATGATTCGTAGAATCAGTGATTAAGACCATTGATCAGATGGGCCCCAAAAAGGATGGCTCCATGCCCAAAAATTCTCCTAGACAGGCAATTCTAACCCTCTGACTGGTGGTCTACAAAGAGACAGTTGAGAGAAGGAATACAGCAAAGGTCCACATTCAACTGAAAAAAAGGCCATCAATCAGAGCCTTCCTGAAATCTTTCTACTTTACTATTTTTACCACCCATTTACATGTTTATAGTTAATCCTTTGAATGTTTAGGTCGATCTTCCCCTCGTTTCTACCAACTAAAAGAGTAAAACCAAAACCAGAACCATAGATACCCATCCTGGACCCATCTGGCCAGCACCATTTCCTTCCTGGACACGTTGTTGGCAAATATAGAATTCTTGTCATAAGCACCAGATCAGGAAATAAGGACTCAAAACTGATGTTTAGATCAAAGCAACTTGGTGAGAAGCTCATGTTAGCTAGTCAGTGTAGTTGAGTTGCCAACCAGAAGGTAAATGTTCTTAAAAGATGGGACAGAAATGAACATGCTTTTATTCAATAACTAGTTTTGAAGGATATGCAACAAAACGTTTAGTCAAAATGAAACCTAGAAAATTTGAAAAAAAAAATAAAATAAAATAATTTACATGTAAAGATCCCTATTAAAATAAATAAATCATTCTCAAAATAGGTTCAACCAGCAGCAAGAAATATTAGCAGATATTGTACCCAGGTGAACATAACAAAGATTTTGTTGGAGCTCCTAGGAAATTATTGCAGCTTCATTGCAATATGTAATGAAAGAAGCACTAGCCATTTTTTATAAAGATGACAATCAGTCTTTTAAGCTAATCTAACATGCACTTTGGATTGTTTTCCCCACTAATATCAAAATAAATAATATAGCACCCAGTGCATCAGGGTTGAGGAATGCATAATCCAGCAGCTAAGAAGGCTTAATAACAAGAATCAAGAGACTCAGATACAAAACGGGTACAATACAGTTGTAATGGCCAATACAATACAGATTATTCTAAACAGAGAATAAAAGGCATTTCACATAAAAGAGGTGGAGGGAGAAGGGATAAAATAAATATATCTTTAAATCTATTCATTTGGAAAATGTGGAGAGTGAAAAAAGGCAACTCCCTCAGTACATGGAGAGAGAGAGAGAGAGAGATCTGATTTTTTATGTTCCAGATTCTTTCATGATTTTGAAAAGTTTTAAATGATTTTTTAGTATTTGCTGGTTCATTCTTGTGCTGTTCTAGTTTAGAACAAAGCCATACTGGTTTCGGCAATACACCTCGACTCTATACTGAAAGAGTTGCACTTTGCAACAGGTTGGTTGGATTCCTCGACTATTCTACATGTCTAGCTACAAAGCTTCTACATGTCACCTATCCAGGAACCGTCTAGGCCTCGTATAGCTACAAAATCTCTACTATATGGATCGAACCTATGTTAAACCTTTTACACTGTTCCACCATGTACATGCCTTGCTATAGCTAAGTACATGATGACATCCTCTATCTTTAACAATTCTCCCCCACATATTGCATTGAATCCCTCATTGTGCCTTCATCAATGAACTTCCATATCTGCTCTTCAAATTATCACAATGTGCCGGCCCTCTCTCAGTTGTCCTTGTTCTTGGGCAGTCCTCTTCACTTACCAAGTATTTGTATACGTTGGGACACCACACCTCATCGTGCAGGTGGCTAGTACATATTCTACCTCCTTATCGAAAGAAGTCTATCATCTCCGTGCCTGCTTTTACAAGCCTTACATCAGGTGTTCCATCTCTTTCATGATACAGCTTCAAGCAACTTAAATGGAAGACAGGGTCCAGGGTCGATCTTCACCCAAGTTGGTAGTTGAAATTGTGAGTATCCCCGTCTACCTTCTTTATAATGGGGAAAGGTCCCCTCGTAGACGAAGACATGGAAGACCTGACGTGATGGTGAATCATTTAATCTACCAATTCTCCCCTACTTTATTACATTGGTGCCCTAGTCGTGCTTTCCTCAATAAACCTCCATATATGTTCTTTGAATTGCCCCCCACTCCCAATTGGCTTTGCTCTCAAGTAGAGTTGTACATGATTTGAACCGAGTCGAGCTTGGCACAGCTCAGCTCGGCTCGGCCAGTAGCTAACCTTAGCTCGAACTCAGCTCGGCTCGGTCCTCGAGCCTGTCTAGCCAGCTCGGCTCGGTTCAGTTAGCAGTTCGAGCCTGTGCGGCATTTTCTCAAACACGTAGAATGAATCTTCAATTTCTCAAAAAATCCAAAATAGTAACAATATTTTTACAAGTATTTCATCAAACACCTGGAGAGCAGCATCAAAATCAAACACCTAGCATATCCATTCCTTCCTCGCCAACACTTCATTGAGTCATTTCATCAAACACTTGGCGAGTAGCATCCATATCAAAATAACCGAGTCACCGAATTGATTCGACCCAAGTCAGTTGGAGTTGATGTTCGATCCGAGTCAAGCGAGCTCGGGCAAGCTCGAACTCGGCTCGAAATTTTTTCGAGCTCCAAAAACAAGCTCGACTCAGTCTGAATCCAATTTCGAGCCGAGGTGAGTCGAGCTTTTCCAAGTCGAATCGAGCGAGCTGACCGAGCTAACTCAACTCATGTACAGCTCTACTCTCAAGTAATCCACTCCACCGTAATACATAATACATCTACATGAATGCAAACTATTTCATGTGGTTTGGTCCACTTGAGCTTTGGAAATGATTCAATTTTGGATCATGTCCTAAACTGATATGTAAAAACGGATGGACGACGTGGATAATACATATACATGACGGTGGGCCCACAAAGTTTACTCAGTACGCTAAAGCAGGATTCGCATTGGCTAGTGACCTCAACACCCGCCACATAGCTGGTGTCAAAGCTTTGTGGGCCCCACCATGATATATATATATATATATATATATAGCCGTCCATCAAAATTTCCAACTAATTTTACAGTAAAGCACAGCACATTATCCAAACTTGTTGGGGGATAGAAGTTTTGGATCAATACTGTTTTCCTGTGGTGGGGTCCACCTCAATGTATGTGATGCATATGCACACCGCCCATCCATTTTTCTAGCTCATTTTATGGCATAGGCCAAAAAATGAAGTAGATTCAAATATCATGAGGGCCATACCATATGAAACATTGTTCATTGAACGACTGCCACTGAAATCATCAGTGTCAGTATCAACTTGATCCAAAACTTTGGTGGCCCTCACAGAGTATTTCATGGCCAATCACCTTTATCCACGTCTGTGTGACATTATCAGCAGTTTGGATGGTGAATAAACATTACAGTTGACCCACACAAAGCATTTCATGTTCAAACTTGGCTCGGTTCAGCAGCTTCAGCTCGACTTGGCCTGGATATTTGGACTAAACCAAGCCAAGCTCAAGCTCGTATAATCTAGACCAAACCAATCTCAAACAGTAGGGATAGGCTCGAAGCTCGGCCCGTGTAAAGCTCGAACAAGGGGTGTCACATAAACAAGCAAAACCAAACTTGGGTCAAACTCGATTCGGCTCGGCTCATGTACAGCTCTACCCTCAGCCATGGTTTCCCAACAGAATGTTGAATGCATCCATAAGGACCACGTCTCACCATACTTCATTGCTATACTTCAATCAAATAGAAAAAGGAACTAATCACATGAAGTTAGACTTCACCCCCTTTCTTAAATCAATGAATCTAGCATAAACGCGGATAGTATTGTTCTTTAAGTGCCTTCCAAATCACCAATGTCTCTGGACAATCACCATATATTTTGTCGTCCCCACCATCAGTATCATAATCCACATCATGCATTCCCTTTGTGGTCTCACCCTCATCGTCAACTAATATTCCTCCACGACTGCTTTGAAGCTACTAGCTAAATTGATTTGTCGTTGCCTACATTCGAAGGAAATATGCCCAACTCCGTTGCATTTATAGCACTGAATATTTTCTAATTTGCTCATCTCGTTGCCCTGTCATTCAGAACTAGTGACCCAGACACTACAATGACAGTTTTGGCCAAACTCGAATCCCCTTCAACCTTACTACTGTTACCCCGAATACCAGTTGATCGCTTGCCACCATGCTTCTGCAACAGTAAACACTGGTTGAATCTCCAACTAATCCACAATAGTGGGTTGCAACCCATCTAGGAAACGTGTAACCAGGTGCTTTTCGATCTCGAATAAATTATGCTGAGCCACCAGATGATAGAACTCTTTTGCATACTACACTACGATCCCGTCCCCTTGTCAGATATGTTGTAATTGTTGGAAAAGAGATCGCAAATAGTCAATGGGTAGAAAGGTCTCCTTCATGAAAGACTTCATCTTCTTCCGTGTTTTCACCTTGGACTTTGCACTCCTTTCTCAGGTGGCCTTAACATGTTCCCACCACACAAAAGCTCTACCGTTCAACTACATGGCACTTATTTTCACCTTTTTTTGCTTCGTCCACATCCTCTCCACAGCAACAATCCAATTCAAAAAATTGTACTATGATATTCAAAGACTCCCACCTTCACTTCCAACTCCGCCCTACTTCGACCATAACAATCCTTCATCCCGCTTGTCGCAACTTAACAACAGAGCTTCACGATGTAAAGGATTAATGTCACTCCCACTAGACTTATTATCATCGTCTTCTTGAATCGATGGTTCATTCCTCGCTAACAATGTAGCAAGTTATTGGCAGATGGTCTGCACTTGCCTTTCTAACATAGCAAATCTCTCTTCTTTCGGATCCGTCTTCCTCATCCATTCCTCATGCATGATAGACTCTACCTCTAAGTGGCAAAATCGTAGAATAAGAAGCTCACACAAGAACAAAATAATAACGGAAGAGAAGGCTCTGATACCAAATGTGGTGTAGCACATGAATGAGAATCGTCAACCACACGCAATTATATCAAACCCTAGGACCAAATCATGCCCAAACACACCCAATCCAAGAATAGAGATTCTTCCACATGAAAAGAAAAAAAAAACAATATAATAACCAGTGAATAATCAAAGCTCTCGCATGTTTTGATGGCCTAAATCACACGCCCTACCTGTGAAAACATGTACTCATACAAACCCTAGCCCAAGGCTTGTAGAGAAGATCAAAATGTCTCAAAAGCTATTGGACATTTTCTGTTTATTGAGCTTTTATATGAAGGAAAACAAAAAAGAAGCCCTAGCACCAATCTAGGCCTTCCATCAAGCATAAACTTTAGGGTTGGATGTTATTACCCTACAATCTTATTTTAAAGGAGAAAGGACTAAAATAACCCTATCTACTTAAGTGAGACACAAGCAAAGCAAAAAATAAACCAAAATTCGTCCAAAAATAAGATAATTTGGAACTAAAGGTAAATGCCACCAAAAGACCCTTTTTTGAACCAAAAAGTGTACCACGGGTGCCATGAAGCGTCTATGAATTTGGCCAATTAAGGAAGATATTTGGCCCCTTTCCACACTCCAATCAATCCCAAAACTCCTCAACAAGTACATCAGCCTGATTCATTAACATCTAATTTTCTAAGCCTCATCATATACCCTCTAACATAATGGAATTGCTGAAAGAAAGAATTAGCATCTCATAGACTTGTGCTCTTCTGATTGATATGTATGTTCCTAAATCTTTTTTTGTCAGATATTATCCTTATTGTGTGGTATTTTGATTAATCATTTGCCCATTAAGCTTCTTCTTGGTTGGTCTCTTATTCAATAATTTTGACATTTTATCCTCTCCCTAAAATCCCATCGCGGGTCTCTGGTGTGTTTGTTATGTTTAAAATGTTGATCCTCATCGAAATTAATTGTCAAGTCAGGTCGTCGAATGCATTTTCTTAGGATATTCGTTTCCACAAAAGGGGTATAAGTGTTTTGATCTGGTCATTGAAAAGTGGTTTCTCCATGGATGTTAGGCTCTTTGAAGACACTCCATATTTTCCACAGGTCAGGGAGAGCACATTTTTATGGTTCTTCCAGTTCATGTTCATGAGTATGGTCCGATTGTTTTTGTTCTTTCTAAACCCGATTGTGTATTTAGATAAGGTTGTTTAAGATTCACAATCGTCTAAACTAGACTTGAAAGTGTAAGAAAGAAGAATGTTCATACTCCAATTCCTCCTCAGGTCACCACGAAGCATGCTCCTTTAGTAACAAGTACAAATAACATTACTACTAACTTGCCTATTTATATTGATCCATATTTAGACTTGTTCTTGGAGACACACGCGCACACACACACAAGACAAAAGACAATGTACTTCTCATCCTATAAAAAGTTCCATTTTCTATCGTTCTTTAATTCTTGTTCACAAGTCATTTGTTTTTGTCCTAAGTGTTCTTCCACTATTCCTAAAAAATTTAAAGAGGCTCTTACTTCTCCTCCATAGCAACAAGCTATGTAGAAGGAGATGGATGCCTTTGAGAGAAAACATACATGGGAGATGACCGATTTACCAATTTGGAAGAATTTGGAGGGTTGTCACTAGGCATATGTATGCTCTTAACTCAAGTGGTAGTATAATTCGATATAAAGCTCATCTCGTAGCTAAAGGGTTCACATAGACATATGGAGAGGATTATTCTGAGACATTTGCTCTTGTTGCTAAGATGAATACGGTGCCAGTGATAATTTCTCTTGTTGTTACTTTTGAAATAATCATTGCACCAATTAGATGTTAAGAATGTATTTTTTTAATTGTGATCGGATTGAGGAAATTTATATGCTTCCCCGTTTTGGTTTTGCTAGAAAGGTAGAGGAATAAAAGCATGTCATCTTAGAAAGGCTATATATGGTTTGAAGCAAGCTCATTGAGCCTGATTTGAGAAGTTTAGTGGGACCCTAATTCGTATTGGATTTAGTCACATACACTCTTGACCATTCTGTATTTGTTAAGCAGCGTATACAGGGTATCATCATTGTATGTGTGGATGATATCTTTGTTACAAGTGTTGATGTCAATATAATTTCTGAGTTGAAACTCTATCTCAGGTTTTTTTACAATAAAGATTTGGGGCCGCTAAAATCCTTTCTTGAAATTGAAGTCTCTCATTCTAAGAAGTGCATCATTTTATCTCAATGAAAATATGCCTTCAACCGGTAATTTTGGTGTTAACCCTATTAATTCACCGTTAAAGGTTAATAAAAAGTTTTAGGTTGATGATAGGAAACTTCTTGATGATCCTCGCACATGCCAGTGTTTGGTTAGTCGGTTAATATATTTGAGTATTACTCACCAAGATCTATCTCATGCAGTAAGTTTAGTTAGCCAACTCATGCATGCTCCTCGATCCACTCACCTTGAGGCAGTCTGTCGTATCTTACACTATGTTAAGTCTTCTCCAAGTCGTGGCAACTTGTTTAGTTGTCAAAATAATCTTGATTTTAAAGGTCATTATGATGTAGATTGGGGAGGTTCACAAGATGACCAACGCTCTACAACAAGATAATATTTTTTTAGGCAATCTCGTTACCTAGAAAACTAAAAAGCAAATAGTTGTTGCACAATCCAATGATGAAGCTGTGTACCATGCTATGGCAAATACAACACAAGAAATTTTATGGTTAAAAATTTTTGCTAAATTGGGATTTCCAGTGAAAACTCAACTATGTATTGTGACAATCAAGAGCTTCTAATCCTTTTTTTAATGAGCGGACAAAATATACTTTATTTGATTGTCACTTTATTCATGAGAGTGTTGCTGCTGGCATTATTGTTACTCCCTTTATTATGTCTGCTGCTCAACTTGTAGATATCATCACTAAGGCTCTTACCATTAAAGTCAGACAACATTCTTAGCAAGCTAGGCATGATTGATATTTATGCCTCAACTGGAGGGGGAGTGTAGATATTTCTGGACCGTGGGACCTCTCTATACCATGGGTCGTCTCTCATTCTCCTCTTGTTTCACTTAATTATTTTTCTTTCTTTTGTTTCTTAGCTTTTTCCCTTGGTTCCAAGGATATTTTATGTAATTTAGGACATCAAATTAATATAAATAATAAGGAGGTTGGACGTCTAACCCTAGTTAGAGTTTATTCTCCCAAGGGCTTTTTTTCTCTCTGAAACTAATACCAACAGCCACAGACTTGTTGTAATTCCTCAACCCTCTTGCCCATGCAACGCTCAAGCAATACTCCAGACCTACTCAAGTCAACCGACCCACTCAAGTCAACCTACACCGGAGCGCACAACCATATGTTATACACAGGATCTGGCAGGATGCTTAGAGAACAAAAGAATAAGCAGGGAGATATTAGGTCATGGTCCTCCCATGATGGGGCCACCAAGTCAACAGTTTCAGTTATTAACAGGCAGGGAACTACATTTACCATTGATGGGTTGAAAATAAAGGTGCTTCTTTCGATAAAGCATCAAATAATACTTCATATGCAAAACATGTAAGCAAGGAAAGCAACACAAAGATAACAAGGATTCCTAATGAGTCTCGTATTCACCAAAAGAAATGCTGCGAACCTTAGAAATCACAGTTTCAAGTTCACCAAAGCCATCTTCACTGTCAGAAATATCTAGCGCACCCTCATCTTCTGCCTCTCCATAAAGCTTAAGTTCATCGACTTTTATACCTCTCTCCACTAAGACCTATATACATCCATGAGATTTTAATATTACCCAATATTCACATCAAATACAAGCCCATGGAGTTCTGCTAACCTCACTGTTGACATGCTTTCTGTCACACCTTGCTTGCAGAAATGTGAGCAAGATCTGATCCGCTCATCAGGAGGGCTCCACCAGTGGATAGCCATCTCTAAAAACACAAGCAGTTGGAAAATTCTCTGCTGGAAATAGAGGGGAAAATGGATGGTTGAAATTTTAATAAAATCTTTTATCCTTTCCTCCTGAAATAAACTGGATGGGATTATCCAACCAGCATATCTTTGGATGTGTCCAAATCAATGTTGGGCCCCCTTGATTAGCAATTCTAATCTCACACACATGAGCCCTCAGGTGAAAGTGTGGAAGTAAGATTTGCAGATCTCCACGCATAGTACCTGTAGAAGTCCAGGGGCATCTTCCTCTAGCGCCGCCTCCACTGAATCCCTGTAATTCATCTAAATTACAACTTGCCAGCTGTCAAGCGAATTTAATACATAATATAAAGAAGAGAACAGTTTTTTTTCCTTTTTTTGACAGAACCGATTTCTTACACGACAGTTTTTTTCTTTTTTCGTCGAAGAGTGAAGTGCCTTGCTTCTGCATTTCTTGAATCAATAGGATCACACTCTGGAACATATGGCACATGCACTTTCTCCACCAAGTCCCTACAATTCATCTGAAGTAAGACTGGAGGGTTGCTAAACTAATTTTTTACATAATATAAAGACCCAAAGAAAAAAGTCAACAGAACAAGCATATTTACATGGCAATTTTTTTCCTCTTCTGTGGAAGAGTTAAGCAACTTGCTTCAGATTTTACTGAAACAATAGGATTGTAACCTGGAGGACATGTGGGGCAAGCCGTATCCTTGGAATCCCTGCAATTGATTGTAATTTGTAAGTGAGATTGGACAGTCGTTGAACTGATGGAATTATAGGGTCCTAACGCGTCAGAATATGCGTAGTATCCTGATGAGCTGAGCCTGTACAAGTGCATTTTTGGATATCCAGACATGTTGACCTGATGGGCCCAATGGGAAAGGAGGGTGCCCTAAATGTCATCCAGATTGGAACATCCGAACAATCATTTGGTGACCTATTAACCAGTGGTTGTGAAAAAATACAGCAATAGTTGCTGAAAAGGCCAAAGATTGGATGGCTAAGATCTCCTAATCTGAAGTGTTTTTGAGATATCCCCATCCATGGTCAGGCACATCTAATCAACAATCTGGGATCAACATAGGCCCCGCTTGTATGGAACAGGTGTCTCTGGATAGTATACAGTTCCTGATGCATCAAGACCTTAAAATTCCCTAGAACTATAGAACGTAAGAGAGGAATTATTAAGCAGAAAAACAGTATGTACTTGACTGCTTTTTTCCTTCTTCGACGAACAGTCATGCCACTTGTTTTAACATCTACTAGACCGACAGCGTCATGTTCTAGAGTACAGGGCACATTGTCTTGTAAGCAATTTAAATCTCGGGAGAAATCGAAATTAGAATCCCTGCTCGCAACCAGCTTCTTAATCCTTTCTTGCAGTGGAATATGGTCCAAGTCATCTGCATGAAATTCATCAAAGATCCCCGTCTTTACCTTAACTGCTACTATATCAGCATTTGGAAAGCTACCTGAACCATTCCTGCACGGTCCAATTAAGCCATTCTCCAAGTTCTCATTCTCAACCTTCACTTGCATAGGGAAGGATGAGAAAGGTAGCAGCTCATTGCCAGCATTAACATCCACTTTTTCCCGTCCTACAATAGGTGCTCTGACTTCAGGAAGAGATAGTTGATATGAACATGTGGGGACATTTGTTTTAACCTCATGCATATTAGCTTTTCTGAAACCATTACTTTGCCCATCACTTGTGTCATGGATGTTATCAGCATAATCATGTTCTTTTGTGAATTTTGAATCAGCAGTATGACCATCTTTCACAAGATGAGCCAAATCTCCCAAAGAAACTTCCTGTGCAACATTCAATTTAAACAGCAACTCTTATCAAAAGAGACTAGCAGAGGTATATCTAGTGAATCATCAGACATTTACAAAGAAAGTTTCAAATACTCCTTATGAATGGAAGAATTAAAAAGTACTACTACAGTTTTTTACTCTTAAGCTCCTACCCAAATCTCCAAAATACTTCTCCGAAAAAATACTTATAAAGATATATAAACCTAAAAGCCCCAACCCAACCTAAACTCATTAATACGAACACCTCCTTGTGCCTTTTTAAACCTATATTCTGTCCCAAAAGCTGCCCATCCCTCCCTCTTTTCCGCTAGGGATAAAAGAACAGCAAGGACTACTTGCAAGAGTATAAGCTCAAATCCTACACTCCCCACATGTGTACGACATCCAGGCCATTTGGCCACCATTTATGTGCAACGTCACATCCATTTATCAAGCCAACCTGATGACCCGACAGTCCATTCAAAAAATGTGCAGTGGGACCCACCAAATGAAGCACTTAGACACTGTGCACACATAACACAATCGTTGGGAGCCACATGTGTACAACGTCCAGGCCATTCATCACCTGGGCCACCATTTATGGGCAAGGTCACATCCATTTATCAAGCCAACCTGATGACCCAACAGTTCATTCAAAAAATGCGCAGTGGGACCCACCTAATGAAGTGCTTGGACATTGTGCACACACAACACGTTAGTTGGGTGTTGGGAGTGCACAAGAGTAGCCTTTAATATTTCTCAAGAAATTATTAAAAGCAAAAATAAATAAAAATAAAATAACGAGAGAAAAAAGAGGAGCTCTCTCCATGTAGAAATTCCATATCTTTTCAGAATGGTACCCTCTCCATACTGCTAGCATGGCAAGTGTATAGAAGCTCCCATTCTACATTAAGCTTAATGTATGTATTGGATCCGTTCTCCAGCTGATTTTGATTTTATAATAGGACACAGGAACTCCTTTTCTCGAGTTTTTCTTGTCATGTTGCATGGACACTGACATAAGTCAATTTGCCAAATCCTGAAAAAATAGGATCCATGCATTTGGCGGTATATTTTCTTCAATCACAGACAAGTATTTTATAAATAATGCCCCTTCCCCATAGAGTGGCAAAATTGCACATTAACGAATTTGCCAATTTCTGTAAGGAGATAGATGATAATTGGTTTTTTTAATCACTAAATAATGCAATACTCGGGTTTTTTTATCTAACACTCAAGAACGAAAGACTTCCAGAGATGTTATAGTCATTTCACATTTTCATGTCAAAATTATGTTTTTGCAGACAACTCACTTGAAGAATGTCTCCTAGATGATATAAGTCCAACTCTATGAAATTTTTTCAGTAAAATGCCATTTTTAAAATATACATTTCCCCAATATTTTTCTGAACATTCATTCAAAATATTCTCTAAGTTAGCATGAACCGTTAAATTTTGACTTCAAACAAACATTTGGGGACAAAATGAATTGTTAAGTTCTAGGGTTTTTCTTTGTTAAATATCCGAGTGTCCAAAACTTTGCTTGGAAGCCCATCATGCAAACCGAGGTAAACAAGAAGGGTCAATGTCAGATGGATGGCCAATAATATAACTTTTGAAATATGATTGGCAAAACAAGATTCATATAAACGACCCCAAGTAGCTGGGATGAGGCTATGATGATGATGATGATGATACTTGGGCTATTTCTCATATCCAATTGTGCTATCTGGTTGAGGTATACACATCACTTGTAATCTGGTTGAGTGCATGTGTATGAATAAACATGTTACTCTAAAATTAATTATTTTAAACCTAAAATAAATAAAGGAAGATGGGAGAAGGGGAGCAGCATTGCAGAAATGGGTAAATTTGTGTCTGATATCCCAAATGGCATCACAGTGCTGGAATTGCATAACATATTCAAGGGTAGGGATCATGGGGAGTTGGCATATTGCAAGGGTCAAAGAAACAGGAGACACAAGGGGATTAGCTTTTGTAATGTATCTGTGGTATTAGGAAGGTCTTCGAAGGCAAAAGAAAATATAAGGGTGGTATTAGGAAGGCCTTCAGAGGTAGGGAAATTCAGGGAAATGTAGCAAAGTACAGACCAGCATATCAGGGAGGAGGAAGAAAAGATTATTGAAAGCCATGAGTAGGAGTTACTGCCCAGGGTCCTGGCATGACTTGCAAGGTGCCAACATCAGAAAAATAATAATAATAATAATAAAGAGTCCAACTTTGCTGGAAAAAATGGTACCGAAGCAAGCTAAATTCTAATCGCCAAATATAAGAGGGTCAGGAGATGAATCGAAAATAAAAATGGCTGGGGCTGAAGAACTTGAAGGCACCATGCAAGTTAGGTGGTGTGGTGGGCAGAGTAGGAGGAATGGCTTGCACCGAAGCATGGTGGAGCGGGCTGCTGGACCTGAGGTTTCGGTAGTGGATGGTCAACGATTGGCTGATGCACAAATGGAATATCTGAGGCTCCGATATGTGCATTAGAAGACCAAATGACCTGGAGTTCTAGATTGAACTTGAGTCCGAAGAAGAGGTGGGGAGGACGCTACATGGAGAAAGATTTTTTAAAGGCCCGGTGAATATGTGAAGTGGTTTGACAAGCGTAAGTTGGAGGAAAAGGGAGTGTGGGTGAAAGGCATACAGTGTTTCTTTATAGTCATGGAAGGAATAAGTGTTTCAATCGGTGGGCTCTTGCTTGGGGCTGGCAAGGAGATTGATGTCAAAAGCTAAGCACTGAGGAAGAGGATTGTGTGTTGTTGATAAGGGCATTTCGAATATCAATTCAAATGGGGGCAATGAGGATAGTTTTCCGAAGGTTGGAGTGATAGAGAAAAAGGCGAAAAAACACCATATAATTAAATAAAGACGAGGGCAGTATCATTTCACAGAAAAAGCATGATCATGACAGTCAATGAGGACAACTTTTGATGAATTAAGGTAGTACTTCTTTCTTTCCCAGTCCTATTGAGCAGAACTTTTTTTTAGAAAGTAACAAAGATTTTTATTAGGAGGAGCATGAAAGGCTCAAAGCAACAAAACAGTGACTACATCCTGGACAAGAATGACTATTCACTTTCATCAAAATCCTTAATACAAGAACCATAATTAATAATAAAGTCGAGGGTAGTATCATTTGAAATAAAATAAAAAACATATCACAGCCAAAGTGGGATCATGACAGTCAATGAGGGCAGATTTTGATGAATTAAGGTGGTATTTCTTTCTTTCCTAATCCTATTGAGCGTACCCCTTTTTTTAGAGGTAACAAAGATTTTTATTAGGACGACCCCCCCCCCCCCCCCCCCCCCCCCCCCCCCCCCCACCAATTTAGTCCTCTTGTAAACCTCCATCTCCATCCCACTTTTGTTTTGAAAGCACCAATTCTTTGTCCCGCCATATAGCCAAGGTGTCCCGTATCGGTATCGGTTGGCGTAACGGTGCCCTCCGAAACCGATACGGATACGGGGGCGTAACGGCGATACGGGGGCGTAACGGCGCAAAAATTTTTTTTTGCCAAAAAAATATGAAAAAATATGGATTAAATCCGGAATATTCTAAGCATTCCAAATATGCATTCATTTATAAATTGGAACATGTTTATGGTGGTGTAACGGTCCACTCTTTGGTGAGAAGTTGTATCGGACTGTCTGATGAATTTATGAACCAGATAACCTAAATTTGACTACAAAATTCATATATTTAATTTTCTAACTTACTATCAATGATAGATATATTAGAATGAATGTAATATGAAAATATCTTACATTTAGGTGTTTGCAATTATTTTTGAGGGCCAAAATTCATGCGTAAATAGAAAAAAAAATTTAAAAAAATATAAAATGCCACCCCAAATATGTAAAATGCACATTAACATGTTCTACTATGATTAACACATCATATGGCATCATTAAAACAGCAAAAGAATCATTAAGAAATGATTTTTCGAATTTTCAAAAAAAGGGCCAAAATAAATGCGTAAATAGAAAAAAATATTAAAAAAAATATAAAATGGCACCCCAAATATGTAAAATGCACATTAACGTGTTCTACTATGATTAACACATCATATGACATCATTAAAACAGCAAAAGAATCATTAAAAAATGATTTTTCAAAATTTCAAAAAAAGGGCCAAAATTCATGCGTAAATAGAAAAAATATTAAAAAAATATAAAATGGCACCCCAAATCTGTAAGATGCACATTAACATGTTCTACTATGATTAACATATCATATGGTATGATTAAAACAGCAAAACAACTATTAAAAATTGATTTTTCGAATTTTCAAAAAAGGGGCCAAAATTCATGCGTAAATAGAAAAAAATATTAAAAAAATATAAAATGGCACCCAAAATCTGTAAAATGCACATTAACATGTTCTACTATGATTAACACATCATATGACATCATTAAAACAACAAAATAATCATTAAAAAATGATATTTCGAATTTTCAAAAAAAGGGCCAAAATAAATGCGTAAATAGAAAAAAATATTAAAAAAATATAAAATGGCACCCCAAATCTGTAAAATGCACATTAACATGTTCTACTATGATTAACACATCATATGGCATGATTAAAACAGCAAAACAACTATTAAAAATTGATTTTTCGAATTTTAAAAAAAGGGGCCAAAATTCATGCGTAAATAGAAAAAATATTTAAAAAATATAAAATGGCACCCAAAATCTGTAAAATGCACATTAACATGTTCTACTATGATTAACACATCATATGACATCATTAAAACAACAAAAGAATCATTAAAAAATGATTTTTCGAATTTTCAAAAAAAGGGCCAAAATAAATGCGTAAATAGAAAAAAATATTAAAAAAATATAAAATGGCACCCCAAATCTGTAAAATGCACATTAACATGTTCTACTATGATTAACACATCATATGACATGATTAAAACAGCAAAACAACTATTAAAAATTGATTTTTCGAATTTTAAAAAAAGGGGCCAAAATTCATGCGTAAATAGAAAAAAATATTTAAAAAATATAAAATGGCACCCAAAATCTGTAAAATGCACATTAACATGTTCTACTATGATTAACACATCATATGGCATCATTAAAACATCAAAAGAATCATTAAAAAATGATTTTTCGAATTTTCAAAAAAATGGCCAAAATTTGGCCGATACGGGCCCGTAACGGCCCTGTAACGGCCGTAACGGCCCGTAACGGCCGATACGCCCCGTAACGGGCCCGTATCGGCCGATACGGGTACAAATTTGCGTAACGGCCGATACGACCCCGAAACGCGTAACGGTTCACACCGTTACCGTTACGTATCGGCCGTTACGGCCGATACGTAACCGTTTTGGCATACCATGCATATAGCCCAAATTACAGCCATCAAACCACTTTCTCTTTTTTCCCAACCCTTCCCTCGATCTAAGCAAGAAAAAGGCCCTCGATGGGCCCCAGCATAACCCAATACATTCTAAGAATTCAAAGAATCTCTCTTAATTCCTAATTCCCCTCTCTAGGACCCCAATTGTTGTGTGATTATATATTTAGACGAAAGGACAATAGATGAACAAATGATCCACCAACTCCACCCCCCTCATACACATTACACAGCAATCGGGGATCACTAACACTCTTTTCTAAAGATTATCGATTGTGACGATCATGTTTTTCCCTACCAACCAAGCAAATATTGCCAGTTGGGGGGAGCATTAAAAGACCAAACGAAGGACAACTAACCCCTACTCTCTTCTGATAGGGATGGCATAACTTGTTGGAGGGGACTAAGAAACGCCCAATTTCTCCAAGGACAATACCATATAATCCCTCTCACCCAATGATGGCTTGCGACAGTGAAGCCACTCCAAAAGCCAAACAAAGTCCTTCACTTCCTAGTCCAACAAATTCCTTTGGCATAGGAGAGACTAAACCACAACATCACCAACAATGGAGAAGCAACAGTCAATGGTCACATCCATATCTAAAGCAATTCTAGCTAACCCTGGGAAGATAGTAAAGAATGGGCTCTCCCTAATCCACACATCCTTCCAGAACTAAGTCCTTTCACATCACCCCAAGAGAATTAGATCCCTTCCTTATTCACCAAACTAAGGAACCCCCTCTACAGCCCCAATGCCTTGTAAAGGGAGGAATCCTTCACCTACCATCCCCCTTCCTGAACACTGTATTTACAAGCAATTACCTCTCCACAGCCTTCCTTCGAGCCGAATCTCCACAACCATTTACCAAGTAACGCTTGATTCATCTTCTCCAAAGTCCTTACACCAAGAGATTCAACATTGCTACTCTTATCAACGTTAACCTTCCACCTAGCAAGAGATGTCTACTCTTCCACTTAGACAACTTCCTTTCAACCCTTTCACAACCGTCATGAGCCTGCACACCCATGACAATTCTCCCCACTTGTTGTGTCAACTCCCTTGTTACGCTGATCCCCTGGACCACCAAAGTGTCTCATTCTGCTCCTAAATGTATGTGAAGTGAGTGGTCATTGCTCCATCCTCCAGCGATACTCTGCAATTGTTCTTTCCCAGGAGGCTATGACAACTCCCCCCTTGGGTCAGCCCACTTCGGCACATAGAGCCATTACCATCATAAATAAGAGACCATCCCTTCAAGGTCTATCAGCCCTTCCCTCATGAGCTAATACCATATGGCCCATAGTCATTAGGTCAATGCCCCAACCCTTTCCTGATGTGGTCTAGCATGTTCCCCTCACTACAACCACCTCCCTTGGCTTTAGTGAGGCCAACCCCATCTCCTTACTTTGCACATAGACCACCTAATTCCCCTCTCTAGGCCAATGCTCCAGCACCATGTCACTCCATCTAACATCCTTGTATGCCCAAGGATCCCATTAAACTCCCCCAAAGTGGTTCTCCCAACATGCTCCCCATCTACTCCAAGCCCATTGTGTTTTGTATCACATAGGGAAGTGGTTCCCCCATCACAACCCCTTTGTCCTTCTAAGCTGCCTAAAGCATGCTCTTGTCCTCCTTGAGACCCTTGATTAGTGCAATGCTAAGACCCTCTCAACATTGGCCTTCCACATGCACATCATAAGGACCATGAATGGAATTCCCTCATCCAAGATGCACACCATCTCAAGGAAGGGCATTGGAATCACATTGGTTGTACTTGGGAAATCCATGGCCAAGACAACTTAGATCGTCTAGTGAAGCCACAAATGTATTCGCCTTACCACTCCACCTAACAATCCCTAGCTCTACACTTTCAATGCTTTGGCTTCTAAGTTAACAACTTCATCCCATTGGAATCCTTCGCAACTACCAAAACCACTCGTTTCGCCGCCTCCACTAAGACAAGCTATGAGTCACCCCTGTGACCACCATGGCTCTAGTGGATTTTCCATTGAAGTGTACGTACACGTACATCAACTCCCAATGAAGTGGTTTGGCCTCCCTCATCACTTGTTCCCCAGTGCATTAAGTGGTTGGATAGAACCCATTCTCACCTCCTCGCCCTCCTCTCTGGCTTGGATCAGCCCAAAGCTTACCATTGTGGGCACTCCCTTGCCCAATGGTCTCCATAACATATGAAGCAACCCAAGCTCCTCTCCTTTCCCTTGGGCTTGCCCCATCCTCTTGTTGCCTCCTGAAGTCCATACCCTCATTGGAATTCACCTCCCCCATCATTCTTGTTGTTGGAGTGATTGGCAAACTTGGACTTGGAAGCATTCTTGACCCTGTTAAAGCTCCTCTCCTTTCCCTTGGGCTTGCCCCATCCTCTTGTTGCCTTCTGAAGTCCTTCCCCTCATTGGACTTCACCTCCCCCATCATTCCTATTGTTGGAGTGATTGCCAAACTTAGACTTGTAAGCATTCTTGACCCTGTTAAAGCTCCTCTTCGTTAGCTACTTGACCGCCACAAATGCAAACACCTGATCTTGCACATAATAACATTGCAATTCCTAGTCTACGAAAGGTTCATCCATGAAGAAGAAGTGTTTGTCCTTCTCTGTCATGTCAATAGCATGTCCAACATCAATGTAGTTTAGTGCTTCACATAATCCCGAATTGACATAGTGAGCTAGAGTCGCTTAAGACTCTTATTCACCAAAATATGCCACGTTCCTAAGAAGGAAGTATACCTTCAACTCCAGAGCTCCTCCTGCATCTTAATGTAACAAAGACCCTTCCCGATGTCTCCATGTCTCTTGTGCCACATCACATCGTGGCATTCGTGAGGTTCATGATTGCCATATGTATTTTAGCCTCTTTGTCCTCCAACTTATATAAAATAAAACAAAAAACCCGAAAGTACTGCTCTATATACCATAAGAAATTCGCCAGCTCCTTCACATCCCTTGCCTCATTAAAGCAGTTAGGGTCTGGGGGTCTTGAGCCTTTGGACCTCCCTCAGAGTAGGCCCACTATCGGTTATGGCCTTCTCCAAGATGAACTTAGCATGTAGCTCCTCAACCACCTTAATCTCAGCAATTTGGGCCTTGACTACCTCCTCCGAACCTGATAGCGTTCAAAATATCATCAATAAATATTATATGTTGCAAGTTAGCGAGAGAGGGGGGGGGGGGGGGGGGGTTATATTAGTATCAGTGTTTTAAATAGCGGTAGCGTGATGCGTAGCGTAAATACGTAGTGTGTAGCGTAAGCTACACGATACTTCTATTTTTTAATTTAAAAATAGGACGTATAATAAATAGTGGAAAAAAAAAAGGAAAAAAATATAAAAATGCCTAAAAGATGATTCATTTTATCAATTATAAGCATGTTCAAAAAAGTTATTAGTTATCATTTATCAAAAGCCAATCCACATATATAAGCCAAATCAAATAATTATCACATCAACAACTTTCTAAGCAAACCACTTTAATTAATGATGTCTAATTGAAACCACAAGTCACAATTATGAAAAGAAATAAAAATCCCATGGGTTAAAAGTATCAAGTACAATACAAGTGTCACATTCTTCAACATTAGAAACAAAGAAAACGTAAAAAAAATAATACAAAAATAAAATAGTAAAAAAATACATTGTAACTTACGCTACGAACGCTACGCGCTACGTAGCTATAGCGTACGCTATGACCCTTGTAGCATACGCTACAGAAGATTTACGTTATTTGGGATGCTACATAGCGTACGCTACGAGCGCTATTTGAAACACTGATTAGTATTCACACCAATATTGCGCAATAATTAATATATCGAAGATATCGGCAACATGCCTTCAATATCAAGCCTTGGTGTGTGTGTGTGTGTGTGTGTGTATATATAAGGGGGGAAAAAAAGGAAATTTCCCAAAATCCAAAAAAAAAAAAAAAAAAACATTTTTTATTTGTTTGAAAACTTTCCCTGGGGCTGTTTTGACAACTCCTCTTGAGTTTTTTCACTTTAAATCTCAAATTCGAAGGAGCAATTACGACTAAAGACCGAAAACGGCCAAAACATCGAGGTGAGAAAATATTGAGAAAATGCATTTTAATTTCACATGTTAATATGAATTGTGATGGAAATCCAGGTTTATGCATGTCATGCATTGACATGGATTCCAAGCAAAAAAAAAAAAAAAAAAAAAAAAAAAATCAAGTGGTGAAAAATGTGGGAAATCCTAATTCACACCATTTTTACCCTTGAAAATGATATTGCGAATATGGTAAAATTTATATATTGATGAATTTTAGCCAATTTATGAATTGGCCACACTTTCCTTTGTTTAAAAAAATAAATAAATTATTTATTTCAAAATTAATAACAACATAAAAATATGTTTATTCTTAAAATATGTGGAGAAGTGTTGATTCATGTGGCAAATTTGTATGTTGATAAGTGTTGGCCAATCTAGAGAGGCCACAATTTTTCATTTTTTCAAAAAAAAAAAAAAAAATTATTAATCAAAATTAATATTAAAAAAATGTTTATTTCTAAAACATGTTAAGGAGAGTTGACTCGCATGGTAACTTTATAAGTTTTATAAGTGTTAGCTGATCTACGGATTGGCCATGCTCTTTCTTTTTTTTCAATAAGATATTTCTATTTATTAAAAAAAAATGTTTTTAAATATAATTTAATAGACTCTAATTATGTAGTGCCTTAATTAAGTAGTTTCATAAATTACTTATTACATGTTTGAATTCATATTCAATAACTAACTTTTTTTAAGGTAACACTGCTAGGGATTGAACCCTGGATCACTCACACGCATAGCATTGTCTCCACCAACTCACTTAATGAGTGGGAGACTTAATAACTAAAATTATTATTATTATCATTATTAAAATCTCGAAAACTTAAAAATCATAATGTTGTTTCTACTTATATCATTGTTTTTTTATTATTGTACACGTGACGCAAAATGTCAGGAAAAGGATTACAAGCGGCAACATTGACAAGCACTTAAGGGGACCCAATTTGAGTCTACATGTAATTATTATGGACGTGTTTCAAGGAGTGGGGGTTTCCAAGTTGAGGAAACACTTCACAGTTGGTTACCATAATGCAAAGGCCAGCCCTAGTGTTCCGCAAGAGATAAGAGCGCAAACGAAGAACCTCTTCCACTCGAGTGTGGCACAACAAGAGGAGACGGAGGCACGAGAGAGGGAGATTAGAGAGGAGTTATTCCATCCTATGGATAAGGACCCGAATGACGAGTGCAATGACATCGCCTTCTAGCCCTTCCCTAATGATTGTGTCATAGAGTGTAAGAGAATGGTGTGAGGAGAGTAAGACTTGTTGGATAGGAAGAAAAAGCGATGGTGTGTGGCGAGTAAGACTTGTTGGAACAAGTAGAGATGTTGGCCAAGGTGGCAGTGGGAAAGCCAAATTAGGATGTATTATAGCTTGATCTACAAAACTAAGGCAGTTGTTATGGTTCAACTTTTGATTTGATGAGTCCAACTCCAAACATGAGGTCTGTGAGAATGATAGGCATGTGAGGGCAGTAGTAGATGTGGGACATATTGTTCACGGGTTGGGAGTTTAGTGGCAATAGAGTTTGTCAAACACGGGTTCAAGGTCCACCCATGGAGGGTGGGAAACAAAAGTGACTAAAAGATATATGGCATAAGGGAGTGAAGGAGATGATACAGCGCTTTATATTGAATCATGCACTAGTCAATGCAACTACCAACTCAAACTTGAAGACTGATTGAAAAAGTGCAATAGCCAGCTTAGGTGTGGAGCCTCCATTGCTCAAGGACATTATTGAATGTTACCTGGATGAGTTGGTGCAAGGGATGGAGGATTACGTATCTTAGTTGAGGCCGATGTGGGGTACATATATGGTTAGATTAATATGTGATGGGAGGATGAAGCCCACTAGATTATCGATAATTGACCCCATGGTCTATTGTAAGGGAGGATACTATTCCTAAAGTACATTGATGCATCCAACAGAATTAAGGACGCAACCTAAATATATGGACTAATGAAGGACATGATGCTTGAGGTTAGGATTAAAGAATGTTGTCTAGATTGTGGCGGACAATGATAGTCCATCTGTGAAGGCAAGGAAGCAATTTATGAACAAAAGTCTAATTCCTATTGGACCTTGTGCACAATTCACTACATAGACCTAATGTTATAGGCAATGGGGAATAGACCAATAGCTAGGAGTGTCAATGAGGACACGGAGTGACAAACTTCATATACAGTTACTCTGGTTGTTGGCAGTGATGAGCTAGGAGTGTGGAAGGGACACAGTTCGGCTAGGGGTGACATGGTTTGCCGTTTGCCACAAACTCTATTGCACTGGAGTATTACCTCTCAAACAATCATTGAAGTTTAGCTTCCCCATGCCATTTGGAGGAGACCAAATGCATATCACGGGATGACTTCTTTTTTCTTTTCTTTTTCTTCCTTTTCTTTTTTTTTTTTTTTTTGGAAGGGTGATATCACGGGATGACTTCTTGTGTCATCAATAACCTCTAACCACCCTCTTCTCCAGGAATCCATTGAAACACCTTCGAATTCCTTTAAACCCATAGCCCAAGAGATAATCCTCTCTTTAACCCTTTTGCAATCTGAGCAATGGTTACACCTATTCCTAAAAGCACAGTTATTCCTCTCTCTCCAAATAAACCACCAAATCACAAGAAGAGACTACCACAATATTTTTCCTGTTTTTTATTTGAAGGCAAAGTTCCACACTCCCAATAGGTTCCCAACTAAAATTGTCATAGTCAATATGAACTCAAACAAAGCGAGAATGGAGTTCCAAACCCCTTAGGCAAAAGAAACTATGGATCAACAAATGACTAACAGAATCCCCTGCTTGAATGCACATGAAACATCGTTCATAATGAGCCGATTTTATTACGAAGATGATCCAATGTAAGAATTAATATAAACCAACAACTCTAAAAAAGCATATGACTTTCCAGATTAGCAATATAGAATCTTTCACCATAACTGGTCTAAACAGACCTTCACAGAAAGAGCGAACAGAAAAAAAACCTAGCGGATTCCATTTCCAAATTCATCCTCCTCTAAGCCTTATCCGAACTAATTGGGGTTGGCTACATGAATCCTTTTCCACTGTACCACTCATATCATATTGTTCAGATTCATAATGAAAAATGATGGCAACAGTATGATGCCAACTATTGACCTGACACAACCCTCTATCCAGGCTACAGACTGGCAAAGAAAACTCCCATGGACACTACGTAATAGACTATTACATAGGTTAATTACAAGCAAACGCAATAGTATTATTACATGGGTTTTTTACAATCACAGTGTTCTCCGAATTCTTATGCCCCTACCCTTAGTTGAAATAAATACTTCTACCAGTAACAAGAGAGGATAGTTGAAAGAATTAATATTGTGGTTTGTAAGGCTCCTCCTGAAGAGAATTCCGGACCACAATCCCTCCTTCCCTTGAATAACACCTCTCTACAGAGGCATCCTTTCCAACTATCACTCTGTAGAGATCATGGAACATAGATGATAGTGGACGATCCACACATCATGTGTCTTTCCACAAACAAATTCTAGCATTGCTAATGCCATATCGATCCCTTCTTTGAAAACAGACACCATCTTTTGAATTGCCTTCCATGCAGCGGACAATCTACAAGGGGGATTCAAATGGGAATCCCATCCCTGCTCAGTCTCTCCACATTCCTTGAAAACCTTCCTCCGAAGGCTGTCACTTTCCCGGCCATACCTCCATAACCATTTACCTGGCAGAGCCTGATTCACACTCCTTATCCTTCTAATACCCAAATGAAACATGATACTCATCCTAGTTTGAAGAATCCAAGTAAAATATTTTCTGCTTTATTTAGCAGATCAAAAAAATCTTCTAGTTATTCCCTCTTCCTTTTTCAAGATGCCAGCAACAGCAACTAAGAAGGTTGATCAGTTGCAAAGAGATTTCTTTAGAGGAGGCATAAATTGCATCTCTTAGTTGAAAGTTCAAAAACTGAAGAGAGAGGACCATCAGAGAAGAAAGCATTAGAGGAAAAAACCAAGCTCTCTTAGGCAAATAGTGGTGGAATATGACACCTTTTGCAATCATGTGTGGTCTATAGAAGGAAAGGACTGGAAGGATTTTGGGTAGTTGCGCTACCCGTTTCAGCCAACAGGAAAATTCTTTGTAATATGACACCTTTTGCAATCATGCGTTGGTCTATAGAAGAAAAGGAAAAGAAGGATTTATTTTCTTTAGAAGGTAACAAAAGGATATTTTTAATAAAGTAATGTTGGTGGATTCGATGTAAAGAACTATTACTACGATTATCATTTGGGCTCTTGGTAGATCAGAAATTTTTATTTTTATTTTTATTTTTATTTTTGGGTGGGGGGGCGTAAAGAAGAAAGATAAGACAGTGGAGGCCACCTCACATGAATTTGTTAAAGGTCAACTTCAATCAGTGCTCTCCAGAAATCCCAAGTCCCTCAGGGGTTGACGTATCTTGATAATGAAAATCCACAGGTGCTTTATTCAGGCATTATGGTGAGATGGGGTCGAAAGTTGAAAAGATTTTCGCTCTAAGAGAGGTTGCATGTTCTCTTCCTCTTATACCAAGAAAGTCATCAAAGGAGACTCTCAAATACCATCCAATGGGCTATGGCTAAAAATTGGGAGCCATGGAGGCTCGCTACTCACATTTTAGAGATTAAATCTTTGATGGCCAATTTGGGAGTTCCAAGGTATGCTAACAATGTGGCTAATAGACTCACTAAAGAGGGAGAGATGATAGGGTCACTCGCTATTGGTCCCTTAGTGCATCTATATTGTGATGTTTCTTTCTGCACTTCAATGGAATTTTAGGAGTTTAAAGCATGGTATCCAAAAACAGTTACGTACCGGCCATTACGTAATGGTAATGGTGGGACCCATCACAAAATGCAAGGCTTCAACACCTATTCTAAAAGAATGGCTTTAACCGGCCTGTAATGGGCCCATAACCGTACGATACAGGGGCAATACAATTTCTTCCTTTAAAAAAATGACCATTGCAGCCCCTATCATAAAGACCATGGGACTTGCAGTTACGGACACCATTACCATTATTGAATACCTCTGCTCCAAGGGATGATAACAATGTGGCTAATAGACTCGCTAAAGAGGGAGAGACGAAAGGGTCACTATTGGTCCCTTAGTGTATCTATCGTGATTCATGATGTTTCTTTTTCCACTTCAATAAAATTGTCTCCTATCATAAAAAATAACAAAACAGTTTTCTAAAAAATGAAGAAGGGTGCGAGAAAGGGAAGTACTGATTATGGAAGAGTATGTGTTAAGAAGTTGTAAAGAGGTAAGGATCTCTCTGCACAGAAAAAAAAAAAAGTTGTAGGGAGGTATGGGTAACAATGATCCTTGGAGAGGGAGTAGCTTTTAGTTTTATATTTGATAGGGAGGTTAATTTTGGGATATGGCAAGGAGCTTAGAGGGATAATCCCTACTATTATTAAAATCCATGTTCCTTTTTTTTCCTTTGAACTGTCATTAATATCCAAAGTCAACTTAATGAAATAGCTAAGCAACAGATCCTACAATATGTGGAGTACCAGATATCTCACTGGCAAGTACAAGGACAGTTAAATGACATAAATAAGTGTTATGAAAGGAAAAGAACACATTCAATGTCAGGTACAAGTGCATGAACTCTAGGTGGAATTGCTAACATCGCAAGAAGTTCACTCTTTAAGAGAACATCGACAATTTTCAAGCATTAAACTCCCCATCAACCTCAGGCATCTCCAAAGTGCCACGGAGCAGAATACTGTTGTGAAAAATGAGTATCAAATAGCTGAGGGCACATTTTTGTGCTTTCCACAGACTTGCATCTTGTGCGACTTGCTGAAACACAACGTTCTGTTCCATGCCTACATTGGCATATGACATAATACCAGTGCAATGTCAAAATAGATACAGTTTGACTCAAATTTCATGCAGGAACACAAGCAAGTACCAAGTAGAAGAAAACCATTAGCTTAAAACACTGAAACAAATAATAAAGCCAAGAAAAAAAACTCAAATCTCTAGGATCGAATTCATTTGAGTATTATCTTTAGCAGTTAAATTCATATAATATGAATTCTATAAATTTAGTGAGAAACATATATAGGCCACAACACAAGTTGCATTCCAATAGGTTGGAAAACCCCTCCCCCTAAATATAAATTACGTTACATAGCCTCTTGCAGGTCTCATGTGCAGGAATTTGTGTTCAATTGGTTGATTTGAGAAGCTGGCAAGATGGTCTCTTGGGCCACTTATTTTGAAGAATAAATGGCATCAGATGGGCTGGTTCTCCTAACTGCTGCGCTTGCAGGGTAGTAAACTGGATGGAAGAGATTGTAGAAAGCTCTAGAAGTTCCCCTCCCTCCTAAGTGCTGTGCTTGCAGAGTAGTAAACTCGATGGAAGATATTGGAGAAAGCTCTAGAAGTTTCCCTCCATAGTCTTGATTCTTCAGTAATTCCATAAACGGTCTACCCCTCTTTATCTACCAAAAAAAAATATATATATCGCAACAGTTACATAAACAAACAAGTTCCTAACTATTAGGTTTAAAAACCCCAGCATAGAAGTTTCTAAGTCTCTAAAGGAGAGTCTGTAAAACCCAACTTAGAAAGTTAGAAACCCATAAGAACTTTTTCCTAAACCAGTCCTGAATCAACTTAAACAGTAAGAAATGAGTTACTGACAAATTTCCTAACGCTCATTCGCTCAACGATCTAAAACTTAGAACCTATGCTCAATATTCAAAAAAGCATGATCAATGTTCCCTTTCTTTTCTTCTTGTTGTCCTTCAATAATCAATATCAAGACCTGATTTGCATCACTTTGCATGATCGCATCTCATGCAAGTTGTCATAAACCAATATGTCAACTTGGTCTGACATGGAAGGGAGGAGATGCACAATCTCCCAGCACTTCCTGACCTTCAAAATAGAACAGTAAGCTTGATTTGGCTTGCTTCCCAGTCTCATGTTTGATTTTATGCATTTTGAAGCATGAGTAACTTTCACCATACACAGAGAACGGTTGATGGGGACATCATACACATGCCCCCTCTACGCACGTATTCGAGGAGGAGGCGGGCCCCACTTTCGATTTGGATCGGCGACGACATCTTTAGAGGGCCTCATAATTAGGGAGCTGCGTTATGGAGCATTGGAGTGGACCCGATCATCACATAGATTCTACTATCGGATCTCATGATCGTGGCCCACTACTTTAGATGATCTAGGATTTTGAGTTTTGACTATTTTTGTTATTAGAAACATCATGAACGGCTTTGATTGCTTAGATTAATTATTTTATTTGCTTTAGCTCTGGTATTAGTGCGCGCACATGGCGCAAGGGTAACTGTCTTTTTTGGGTTTAAGGTTTTCTTATAAATAAAGCAATCTCATGTAGGTATTCTCAATGATATTTGTTGAATAAAAATTCCTGCATTTCTTCCTCTTTCTCTCTCTTTGGGTTGAAGAATCAAATTGGGTGCGAAGCCCTCCCTTCCTCGAAGGGCTAACTACCGTGGTGCGAAGCCACATCCGCTCCAAATCATCTCCACCTTCTTACGCACCACATCCATCACCCTCTACACCTCTTCCACCTTCAGATTCACTCACTTTCGTATCCAAGTTTTCTCCTACAACAATGCACAAACTGATTTTCATATTATGCCTCATCTGAGGGGCTGAAACTTTGGCGGAGTACTACGCACTCACCTTGCGACGGATCGACATGAAACTTGGTATGCAGCCCATCCCTGGCCAATCCCAGCCTAGAAGTCGGTTTTCGACTTTGTGGGCCCCACACACGTGCGGACGACCTTTCACGCGCGTGCATCCAGGCCCATCTGTTGCCAGTGTGCGTGGCTCACCTTAGGTGCTCTTTTTCCTCTATTTCCTTCTCTTTTGACTAAAAAAAAAAAAAAAAACCCTTAATCCAAATCCTTACACTAAAGAGTCCCAAATCCCAATTATTCCCAATTTTCAAACCCTAGATTTTCCCTCAAATTGAAACTTAGTGAATCTCTTGAGTTGGGAACAATCCTTTGCAAGAATGGATGATTCTTACACTCCTTTGGGCTTGTTTGGCTTATAATTTTATTTGATCCAGCCCTAAAGTTGTGTAGGCTTGGACCCCCATAGATTCCCCTTTTTGAGTGTTTGATAGTATGTAGGATGTGGAATTTTGTGACTGTTTAAAATTGGTATAATCACAAACTTGATTACTTGCATTCCATATTTAATTTCATGTTCTGCATCAACAGTTGCAACTAAAGAGTTGGCAAGGGCAACTTCTCATCACCAACTCTCAATTGACCACATCATTTTCTCTAAATCACTGCAAATTCCACAGGTACCAATTTAACATATTAAAGGAAAACGAAGGTCAGGATTCAAGAACAAAAGTTAACATCAATTCTTTGAGTAGCTCTCCATGTGCACATCTTTATGATACAAAAGTTTATACTTCCAATCAAATCAGATTTTTCAACCTGCTGGGTTCGAACCAGCAACCAAGAGGATTAATCCTCTGCTCTGCCGACTGAGCCAAGGTTGACTTAAGGTAGATCTCTTTCCCACAATGATGAATCCCGGCAGGTAGATGAGAACACTAGAGTGAACCAAAAGTTTAATAAGAAACAAGATTTTCCCCATTTGTACAAGAAGTGTCTTACAGTACCCTAAATAAGGTTTAATAGCCTCTAGCCTTCTCATGGCATGCACGCTATCATCACCATTTCATTTGACAGTGAAGAATAGAGGATGTAACTGAGTCTACTGGAAAGAGAACCTACAAGTAGTCAGGTACAAAAAAGCAATTGAGTAAGACACTGTTTGATCCACTTCTTACGAAATCAAGTTTCAAACAAAAGAAGTGTGGTTGAACCACTTCTTACGAAATCAAGTTTCAAACAAAAGAAGTGTGGTTGAACTACCTACGGGACACTTTACCTTTCATTCAAGATTGGCTATTGCAAGAAAGTGGCTTTCATTCAAAATATGCTATTGTAAGAA